>OZ012664.1:4690279-4936941 GCA_963942545.1 Oxycera nigricornis
AAATGCATAAAACCAAAACACGAAATTGAACCGGTTCAAAAACCTAAAATTGTAAAAAAAGCGATGAAAACGCCGTGTGACCGGCACAAAAACCAACCGATTTGGATGCGGGTGCTCACGGGCTATCCTATTCCGTTGTCAAAAGTGTCGGGCGATGTCTGGCTCTCCGGCTAAATGCATAAAACCAAAACACGAAAGTTTAACCGGTTTAAAAACCTAAAATCGTAAAAAAAGCGATGAAAACGCCGTGTGACTGGCACAAAAACCAACCGATTTGGATGCGGGTGCTCACGGGCTATCCGATTCCGTTGTCAAAAGTGTCGGGCGATGACTGGTTCTCCGCCCAAATGCATAAAACCAAAACACGCCAGTTAAACCGGTTCACAACCTAAAATCGTGAAACAAGCGATGAAAACGCCGTGTGACCGGTACAAAAACCAACCGATTCGGATGCGGGTGCTCACGGGCTATCCGATTCCGTTGTCAAAAGTGTCGGGCGATGTCTGGCTCTCCGGCTAAATGCATAAAACCAAAACACGAAAGTTTAACCGGTTTAAAAACCTAAAATCGTAAAAAAAGCGATGAAAACGCCGTGTGACTGGCACAAAAACCAACCGATTTGGATGCGGGTGCTCACGAGCTATCCGATTCCGTTGTCAAAAGTGTCGGATGATGACTGGTTCTCCGCCCAAATGCATAAAACCAAAACACGCCAGTTGAACCGGTTCACAACCTAAAATCGTGAAACAAGCGATGAAAACGCCGTGTGACCGGCACAAAAACCAACCGATTCGGATGCGCGTGTTAATGGGCTATACGATTCCGTTGTCAAAAATGTCGGGCGATGTCTGGCTCTCCGGCTAAATGCATAAAACCAAAACACGCCAATTGAACCGGTTCAAAAACCTAAAATCGTAAAAAAAGCGATGAAAACGCCGGGTGACCGGCACAAAAACCAACCGATTCGAATGCGGGTGCTCACGGGCTATCCGATTCCGTTGTCAAAAGTGTCGGGCGATGTCTGGTTCTCCGGCCAAATGCATAAAACCAAAACACGCCAGTTGAACCGGTTAAAAAACCTAAAATCGTGAAACAAGCGATGAAAACGCCGTGTGACCGGCACAAAAACCAACCGATTCGGATGCGTGTGCTAATGGGCTATACGATTCCGTTGTCAAAAATGTCGGGCGATGTCTGGCTCTCCGGCTAAATGCATAAACCAAAACACGCCAATTGAACCGGTTCAAAAACCTAAAATCGTAAAAAAGCGATTAAAACGCCGTGTGACCGGCACAAAAACCAACCGATTCGAATGCGGGTGCTCACGGGCTATCCGATTCCGTTGTCAAAAGTGTCGGGCGATGTCTGGTTCTCCGGCCAAATGCATAAAACCAAAACACGCCAGTTGAACCGGTTCAAAAACCTAAAATCGTAAAAAAGCGATGAAAACGCCGTGTGACCGGCACAAAAACCAACCGATTCGGATGCGGGTGCTCACGGGCTATCCGATTCCATTGTCAAAAGTGTCGGGCGATGTCTGGTTCTACGGCCAAATGCATAAAACCAAAACACGCCAGTTGAACCGGTTCAAAAACCTAAAATCGTAAAAAAAGCGATGAAAACGCCGTGTGACCGGCACAAAAACCAACCGATTCGGATGCGGGTGCTAATGGGCTATACGATTCCGTTGTCAAAAATGTCGGGCGATGTCTGGCTCTCCGGCTAAATGCATAAAACCAAAACACGCCAATTGAACCGGTTCAAAAACCTAAAATCGTAAAACAAGCGATGAAAGCGCCGTGTGAGCGGCACAAAAACCAACCGATTCGAATGCGGGTGCTCACGGGCTATCCGATTCCGTTGTCAAAAGTGTCGGGCGATGTCTGGTTCTCCAGCTAAATGCATAAAACCAAAACACGAAGGTATAACCGGTTCAAAACCTAAAATCGTAAAAAAGGCGATGAAAACGCCGTGTGACCGGCACAAAAACCAACCGATTCGGATGCGGGTGCTCACGGGCTATCCGATTCCGTTGTCAAAAGTGTCGGGCGATGTCTGGTTCTCCGGCCAAATGCATAAAAGCAAAACACGCCAGTTGAACCGGTTCAAAAACCTAAAATCGTAAAAAAGCGATGAAAACGCCGTGTGACCGGCACAAAAACCAACCGATTCGGATGCGGGTGCTCACGGGCTATCCGATTCCGTTGTCAAAAGTGTCGGGCGATGTCTGGTTCTCCGGCCAAATGCATAAAACCAAAACACGCCAGTTGAACCGGTTCAAAAACCTAAAATCGTAAAAAAGCGATGAAAACGCCGTGTGACCGGCACAAAAACCAACCGATTCGGATGCGGGTGCTCACGGGCTATCCGATTCCATTGTCAAAAGTGTCGGGCGATGTCTGGTTCTACGGCCAAATGCATAAAACCAAAACACGCCAGTTGAACCGGTTCAAAAACCTAAAATCGTAAAAAAAGCGATGAAAACGCCGTGTGACCGGCACAAAAACCAACCGATTCGGATGCGGGTGCTAATGGGCTATACGATTCCGTTGTCAAAAATGTCGGGCGATGTCTGGCTCTCCGGCTAAATGCATAAAACCAAAACACGCCAATTGAACCGGTTCAAAAACCTAAAATCGTAAAACAAGCGATGAAAGCGCCGTGTGAGCGGACCAAAAACCAACCGATTCGAATGCGGGTGCTCACGGGCTATCCGATTCCGTTGTCAAAAGTGTCGGGCGATGTCTGGTTCTCCAGCTAAATGCATAAAACCAAAACACGAAGGTATAACCGGTTCAAAACCTAAAATCGTAAAAAAGGCGATGAAAACGCCGTGTGACCGGCACAAAAACCAACCGATTCGGATGCGGGTGCTCACGGGCTATCCGATTCCGTTGTCAAAAGTGTCGGGCGATGTCTGGTTCTCCGGCCAAATGCATAAAACCAAAACACGCCAGTTGAACCGGTTCAAAACCCTAAAATCGTAAAAAAAAGCGATGAAAACGCCGTGGGACCGGCACAAAAACCAACCGATTCGGATGCGGGTGCTCACGGGCTATACGATTCCGTTGTCAAAAGTGTCGGGCGATGTCTGGCTCTCCGGCTAAATACATAAAACCTAAACACGCCAGTTGAACCGGTTCAAAAACCTAAAATCGTAAAAAAGCGATGAAAACGCCGTGTGACCGACACAAAAACCAACCGATTCGGATGCGGGTGCTCACGGGCTATCCGATTCCGTTGTCAAAAGTGTCGGGCGATGACTGGTTCTCCGGCCAAATGCATAAAACCAAAACACGCCAGTTGAACCGGTTCAAAAACCTAAAATCGTAAAAAAGAGATGAAAACGCCGTGTGACCGGCACAAAAACCAACCGATTCGGATGCGGGTGCTCACGGACTATACGATTCCGTTGTAAAAAATGTCGGGCGATGTCTGGCTCTCCGGCTAAATGCATAAAACCAAAACACGAAATTGAACCGGTTCAAAAACCTAAAATCGTAAAAAAAAGCGATGAAAACGCCGTGTGACCGGCACAAAAACCAACCGATTTGGATGCGGGTGCTCACGGGCTATCCTATTCCGTTGTCAAAAGTGTCGGGCGATGACTGGTTCTCCGCCAAAATACATAAAACCAAAACACGCCAGTTGAACCGGTTCAAAAACCTTAAATCGTAAAAAAAGCGATGAAAATGCCGTGTGACTGGCACAAAAACCAACCGATTCGGATGCGGGTGCTCACGGGCTATCCGATTCCGTTGTCAAAAGTGTCGGCCGATGTCTGGTTCTCCAGCTAAATGAATAAAACCAAAACACGCCTTTTGAACCGGTTCAAAAACCTAAAATCGTAAAAAAAGCAATGAAAACGCCGTGTGACAGGTACAAAAACCAACCGATTCGGATGCGGGTGCTCACGGGCTATTCGAAACCGTTGTCAAAAGTGTCGGCCGATGTCTGGTTCTCCGGATAAATGCATAAAACGAAAAACATGCCAGTTGAACCGGTTCAAAAACATAAAATCGTAAAAAAAGCGATGGAAACACCGTGTGACCGGCACAAAAACCAACCGATTCGAATGCGGGTGCTCACGGGCTATCCGATTCCGTTGTCAAAAGTGTCGGGCGATGTCTGGTTCTCCAGCTAAATGCATAAAACCAAAACACGAAAGTTGAACCGGTTCAAAAACCTAAAATCGTAAAAAAAGCGATGAAAACGCCGTGTGACCGGCAAAAAAACCAACCGATTTGGATGCGGGTGCTCACGGGCTATCCGATTCCGTTGTCAAAAGTGTCGGGCGATGACTGGTTCTCCGCCCAAATGCATAAAACCAAAACACGCCAGTTGAACCGGTTCACAACCTAAAATCGTAAAAATAGCGATGAAAACGCCGTGTGAGCGGCACAAAAACCCACCGATTCGAATGCGGGTGCTCACGGGCTATCCGATTCCGTTGTCAAAAGTGTCGGCCGATGTCTGGTTCTCCAGCTAAATGCATAAAACCAAAACACGCCTTTTGAACCGGTTCAAAAACCTAAAATCGTAAAAAAAGCGATGAAAACGCCGTGTGACCGGCACAAAAACCAACCGATTCGGATGCGGGTGCTCACGGGCTATCCGATTCCGTTGTCAAAAGTGTCGGGCGATGTCTGGTTCTCCGGCCAAATGCATAAAACCAAAACACGCCAGTTGAACCGGTTCAAAAACCTAAAATCGTAAAAAAAAAGCGATGAAAACGCCGTGTGACCGGCACAAAAACCAACCGATTCGGATGCGGGTGCTCACGGGCTATACGATTCCGTTGTCAAAAATGTCGGGCGATGTCTGGCTCTCCGGCTAAATGCATAAAACCAAAAAACGCCAATTGAACCGGTTCCAAAACCTAAAATCGTAAAAAAAAGCGATGAAAACGCCGTCTGACCGGCACAGAAACCAACCGATTCGAATGCGGGTGCTCACGGGCTATCCGATTCCGTTGTCAAAAGTGTCGGGCGATGTCTGGTTCTCCGGCCAAATGCATAAAACCAAAACACGCCAGTTGAACCGGTTCAAAAACCTAAAATCGTAAAAAAGCGATGAAAACGCCGTGTGACCGGCACAAAAACCAACCGATTCGGATGCGGGTGCTCACGGGCTATCCGATTCCGTTGTCAAAAGTGTCGGGCGATGTCTGGTTCTACGGCCAAATGCATAAAACCAAAACACGCCAGTTGAACCGGTTCAAAAACCTAAAATCGTAAAAAAAGCGATGAAAACGCCGTGTGACCGGCACAAAAACCAACCGATTCGAATGCGGGTGCTCACGGGCTATCCGATTCCGTTGTCAAAAGTGTCGGGCGATGTCTGGTTCTCCGGCCAAATGCATAAAACCAAAACACGCCAGTTGAACCGGTTCAAAAACCTAAAATCGTAAAAAAGCGATGAAAACGCCGTGTGACCGGCACAAAAACCAACCGATTCGGATGCGGGTGCTCACGGGCTATCCGATTCCGTTGTCAAAAGTGTCGGGCGATGTCTGGTTCTACGGCCAAATGCATAAAACCAAAACACGCCAGTTGAACCGGTTCAAAAACCTAAAATCGTAAAAAAGCGATGAAAACGCCGTGTGACCGGCACTAAAACCAACCGATTCGGATGCGGGTGCTCACGGGCTATCCGATTCCGTTGTCAAAAAAGTCGGGCGATGTCTGCTTCTCCGGCTAAATGCATAAAACCAAAACACGCCAATTGAACCGGTTCAAAAACCTAAAATCGTAAAACAAGCGATGAAAGCGCCGTGTGAGCGGCACAAAAACCAACCGATTCGAATGCGGGTGCTCACGGGCTATCCGATTCCGTTGTCAAAAGTGTCGGGCGATGTCTGGTTCTCCAGCTAAATGCATAAAACCAAAACAAGAAAGTATAACCGGTTCAAAACCTAAAATCGTAAAAAAGGCGATGAAAACGCCGTGTGACCGGCACAAAAACCAACCGATTCAGATGCGGGTGCTCACGGGCTATCCGATTCCGTTGTCAAAAGTGTCGGGCGATGTCTGGCTCTCCGGCTAAATACATAAAACCTAAACACGCCAGTTGAACCGGTTCAAAAACCTAAAATCGTAAAAAAAGCGATGAAAACGCCGTGTGACCGGCAAAAAAACCAACCGATTTGGATGCGGTTGCTCACGGGCTATCCGATTCCGTTGTCAAAAGTGTCGGGCGGTGACTGGTTCTCCGCCTAAATGCATAAAACCAAAACACGCCAGTTGAACCGGTTCACAACCTAAAATCGTAAAAATAGCGATGGAAACGCCGTGTGAGCGGCACAAAAACCCACCGATTCGAATGCGGGTGCTCACGGGCTATCCGATTCCGTTGTCAAAAGTGTCGGGCGATGTCTGGTTCTCCGGCCAAATGCATAAAACCAAAACACGCCAGTTGAACCGGTTCAAAAACCTAAATTCGTAAAAAAAAACGATGAAAACGCCGTGTGACCGGCACAAAAACCAACCGATTCGGATGCGGGTGCTCACGGGCTATACGATTCCGTTGTCAAAAGTGTCGGGCGATGTCTGGCTCTCCGGCTAAATACATAAAACCTAAACACGCCAGTTGAACCGGTTCAAAAACCTAAAATCGTAAAAAAAGCGATGAAAACGCCGTGTGACCGGCAAAAAAACCAACCGATTTGGATGCGGTTGCTCACGGGCTATCCGATTCCGTTGTCAAAAGTGTCGGGCGATGACTGGTTCTCCGCCCAAATGCATAAAACCAAAACACGCCAGTTGAACCGGTTCACAACCTAAAATCGTAAAAATAGCGATGGAAACGCCGTGTTAGCGGCACAAAAACCCACCGATTCGAATGCGGGTGCTCACGGGCTTTCCGATTCCGTTGTCAAAAAAGTCGGGCGATGTCTGGTTCTCCAGCTAAATGCATAAAACCAAAACACGATAGTTTAACCGGTTCAAAAAACTAAATCGTAAAAAAAGCGATGAAAACGCCGTGTGACCGGAACAAAAACCAACCGATTCGGATGCGGGTGCTCACGGGCTATCCGATTCCGTTGTCAAAAGTGTCGGGCGATGTCTGGTTCTCCGGCAAATGCATAAAACCAAAACACGCCAGTTGAACCGGATCAAAAACCTAAAATCGTAAAAAAAAGCGATGAAAACGCCGTGTGACCGGCACAAAAACCAACCGATTCGGATGCGGGTGCTCACGGGCTATCCGATTCCGTTGTCAAAAGTGTCGGGCGATGACTGGTTCTCCGCCCAAATGCATAAAACCAAAACACGCCAGTTGAACCGGTTCACAACCTAAAATCGTAAAAATAGCGATGAAAACGCCGTGTGAGCGGCACAAAAGCCCACCGATTCGAATGCGGGTGCTCACGGGCTATCCGACTCCGTTGTCAAAAGTGTCGGGCGATGTCTGGTTCTCCGGCCAAATGCATAAAACCAAAACACGCCAGTTGAACCGGTTCAAAAACCTAAAATCGTAAAAAAAAGCGATGAAAACGCCGTGTGACCAGCACAAAAACCAACCGATTCGGATGCGGGTGCTCACGGGCTATACGATTCCGTTGTCAAAAATGTCGGGCGATGTCTGGCTCTCCGGCTAAATGCATAAAACCAAAACACGCCAATTGAACCGGTTCAAAAACCTAAAATCGTAGAAAAAGCGATGAAAACGCCGTGTGACCGGCACAAAAACCAACCTATTTGGATGCGGGTGCTCACGGGCTATCCGATTCCGTTGTCAAAAGTGTCGGGCGATGACTGGTTCTCCGCCCAAATGCATAAAACCAAAACACGCCAGTTGAACCGGTTCACAACCTAAAATCGTAAAAATAGCGATGAAAACGCCGTGTGACCGGTACAAAAACCAACCGATTCGGATGCGGGTGCTCACGGGCTATCCGATTCCGTTGTCAAATTTGTCGGGCGCTTTCTGGTTCTCCGGCTAAATGCATAAAACCAAAAACACGCCAGTTGAACCGGTTCAAAAACCTAAAATCGTAAAAAAAGCGATGAAAACGCCGTGTGACCGGCACAAAAACCAACCGATTCGGATGCGGGTGCTCACGGGCCATCCGATTCCGTTGTCAAAAGTGTCGGGCGATGACTGGTTCTCAACCCAAATGCATAAAACAAAAACACGCCAGTTGAACCGGTTCAAAAACCTAAAATCGTAAAAAAAACGATGAAAACGTTGTGTGACCGGCACGAAAACCAACCGATTCGGATGCGGCTGCTCACGGGCTATCTGATTCCGTTGTCAGAAGTGTCGGGCAATGTCTGGTTCTCCGGCTAAATGCATACAACCAAAAACACGCCAGTTGGATCGGTTCAAAAACCTAAAATCGAAAAAAGCGTTGAAAATCCCGTGTGACTGGCACAAAAACCAAAAGATTCGCATGCGGGTGCTCACGGGCTATCCGATTCCGTTGTCACAAGTGTCGGGCGATGTCTGCTTCTCCGGCTAAATGTATAAAACCAAAACACGCCAGTTGAACCGGTTCAAAAACATAAAATCGTAAAAAAGCGATGAAAACAACGTGTGACCGGCACAAAAACCAACCGATTCGGATGCGGGTGCTCACGGGCTATCCGATTCCGTTGTCAAAAAAGTCGGGCGATGTCTGCTTCTCCGGCTAAATGCATAAAACCACAAACACGCCATTTGAACCGGTTTAAAAACCTAAAATCGTAAAAAAAGGGATGAAAACGCCGTGTGACCGGCACGAAAACCAACCGATTCGGATGCGGGTGCTCACGGGCTATACGATTCCGTTGTCAAAAGTGTCGGGCGATGTCTGGCTCTCTCGCTAAATGCATAAAACCTAAACACGCCAGTTGAACCGGTTCAAAAACCTAAAATCGTAAAAAAAGCGATGAAAACGCCGTGTGACCGGCACAAAAACAAACCGATTTGGATGCGGGTGCTCACGGACTATCCGATTCCCTTTTCAAAAGTATCGGGCGATGTCTGGTTCTCCAGCTAAATGCATAAAACCAAAACACGAAAGTTGAACCGGTTCAAAAACCTAAAATCGTAAAAAAAGCGATGAAAACGCCGTGTGACCGGTACAAAAACCAACCGATTCAGATGCGGGTGCTCACGGGCTATCCGATTCCGTTGTCAAAAGTGTCGGGCGTTGTCTGGTTCTCCGGCTAAATGCATAAAACCAAAAACACGCCAGTTGAACCGGTTCAAAAACCTAAAATCGTAAAAAAAAGCGATGAAAACGCCGTGTGACCGGTACAAAAACCAACCGATTCGGATGCGGGTGCTCACGGGCTATTCGATTCCACTGTCAAAAAAGTCGGGCGATGTCTGGTTCTCGGGCCAAATGCATAAAACCAAAACACGCCAGTTGAACCGGTTCAAAAACCTAAAATCGTAAAAAAAGCGATGAAAACGCCGTGTGACCGGCACAAAAACCAACCAATTTGGATGCGGGTGCTCACGGGCTATCCGATTCCGTTGTCAAAAGTGTCGGGCGATGTCTGCTTCTCCGCCCAAATGCATAAAACAAAAACACGCCAGTTGAACCGGGTCAAAAACCTAAAACCGTAAAAAAAAGCGATGAAAACGCCGTGTGACCGGCACAAAAACCAACCGATTCGGATGCGGGTGCTCACGGGCTATCCGATTCCGTTGTCAAAAGTGTCGCCCGATGTCTGGTTCTCCAGCTAAATGCATAAAACCAAAACACGAAAATTGAACCGGTTCAAAAACCTAAAATCGTAAAAAAAAGCGATGAAAACGCCGTGTGACCGGTACAAAAACCAACCGATTCGGATGCGGGTGCTCACGGGCTATCCGATTCTGTTGTCAAAATAGTCGGGCGCTGTCTGGTTCTCCGGCTAAATGCATAAAACCAAAAACACGCCAGTTGAACCGGTTCAAAAACCTAAAATCGTAAAAAAAGCGATGAAAACGCCGTGTGACCGGGACAAAAACCAACCAATTTGGATGCGGGTGCTCACGGGCTATCCGATTCCGTTGTCACAAGTGTCGGGCGATGACTGGTTCTCCGCCCAAATGCATAAAACCAAAACACGCCAGTTGAACCGGTTCAAAAACCTAAAACCGTAAAAAAAAGCGCTGAAAACGCCGTGTGACCGAAACAAAAACGTACCGATTCGGATGCGGGTGCTCACGGGCTATCCGATTCCGTTGTCAAAAGTGTCGCCCGATGTCTGGTTCTCCAGCTAAATGCATAAAACCAAAACACGAAAGTTGAACCGGTTCAAAAACCTAAAATCGTAAAAAAAAGCGATGAAAACGCCGTGTGACCGGTACAAAAACCAACCGATTCGGATGCAGGTGCTCACGGGCTATCCGATTCTGTTGTCAAAATAGTCGGGCGCTGTCTGGTTCTCCGGCTAAATGCATAAAACCAAAAACACGCCAGTTGAACCGGTTCAAAAACCTAAAATCGTAAAAAAGCGATGAAAACGCCGTGTGACCGGCACAAAAACCAACCGATTCGGATGCGGTTGCTCACGGGCTATCCGATTCCGTTGTCAAAAGTGTCGCGCGCTGTCTGGTTCTCCGGCTGAATGCATAAAACCAAAAACACGCCAGTTGAAACGGTTCAAAAACCTAAAATCTTAAAAAAAAGCGATGAAAACGCCGTGTGACCGGCACAAAAACCAACCGATTCGGATGCGGCTGCTCACGGGCTATCCGATTCCGTTGTCACAAGTGTGGGGCGATGTCTGGTTTCTAGCTAAATGCATAAAACAAAAAACACGCTAGTTGAACCGGTTCAAAAACCTAAAATCGTAAAAAAACGATGAAAACGCCGTGTGACCGGCACAAAAACCAACCGATTCGGATGCGGGTGCTCACGTGCTATCCGATTCCCTTTTCAAAAGTGTCGGGCGATGTCTGGTTCTCCGGCTTAATGCATAAACAAAAAACACGCCAGTTGAACCGGTTCAAAAACCTAAAATCGTAAAAAAAGCGATGAAAACGCCAAGTGACCGGCACAACAACCAACCGAATCGGATGCGGCTGCTCATGGGCTATCCTTTTCCGTTGTCACAAGTGTCGGGCGATGTCTGCTTCTCCGGCTAAATGCAGAAAACCAAAAACACGCCAGTTGAACCGGTTTAAAAACCTAAAATCGTGAAACAAGCGATGAAAACGCCGTGTGACCGGCACAAAAACCAACCGATTCGGATGCGGGTGCTCACGGGCTATCCGATTCTGTTGTCAAAATAGTCGGGCGCTGTTTGGTTCTCCGGCTAAATGCATAAAACCAAAAACACGCCAGTTGAACCGGTTCAAAAACCTAAAATCGTAAAAAAAGCGATGAAAACGCCGTGTGACCGGCACAAAAACCAACCAATTTGGATGCGGGTGCTCACGGGCTATCCGATTCCGTTGTCACAAGTGTCGGGCGATGACTGGTTCTCCGCCCAAATGCATAAAACCAAAACACGCCAGTTGAACCGGTTCAAAAACCTAAAACCGTAAAAAAAAGCGCTGAAAACGCCGTGTGACCGAAACAAAAACGTACCGATTCGGATGCGGGTGCTCACGGGCTATCCGATTCCGTTGTCAAAAGTGTCGCCCGATGTCTGGTTCTCCAGCTAAATGCATAAAACCAAAACACGAAAGTTGAACCGGTTCAAAAACCTAAAATCGTAAAAAAAGCGATGAAAACGCCGTGTGACCGGTACAAAAACCAACCGATTCGGATGCGGGTGCTCACGGGCTATCCGATTCTGTTGTCAAAATAGTCGGGCGCTGTCTGGTTCTCCGGCTAAATGCATAAAACCAAAAACACGCCAGTTGAACCGGTTCAAAAACCTAAAATCGTACAAAAGCGATGAAAACGCCGTGTGACCGGCACAAAAACCAACCGATTCGGATGCGGTTGCTCACGGGCTATCCGATTCCGTTGTCAAAAGTGTCGCGCGCTGTCTGGTTCTCCGGCTGAATGCATAAAACCAAAAACACGCCAGTTGAAACGGTTCAAAAACCTAAAATCTTAAAAAAAAGCGATGAAAACGCCGTGTGACTGGCATGCATAAAACCAAAAACACGCCAGTTGAACCGGTTCAAAAACCTAAAATGGTAAAAAAAAACGATGAAAGCGCCGTGTGACCGGCACAAAAACCAACCGATTCGGATGCGGCTGCTCACGGGCTATCCGATTCCGTTGTCACAAGTGTGGGGCGATGTCTGGTTTCTAGCTAAATGCATAAAACAAAAAACACGCTAGTTGAACCGGTTCAAAAACCTAAAATCGTAAAAAAACGATGAAAACGCCGTGTGACCGGCACAAAAACCAACCGATTCGGATGCGGGTGCTCACGTGCTATCCGATTCCCTTTTCAAAAGTGTCGGGCGATGTCTGGTTCTCCGGCTTAATGCATAAACAAAAAACACGCCAGTTGAACCGGTTCAAAAACCTAAAATCGTAAAAAAAGCGATGAAAACGCCAAGTGACCGGCACAACAACCAACCGAATCGGATGCGGCTGCTCATGGGCTATCCTTTTCCGTTGTCACAAGTGTCGGGCGATGTCTGCTTCTCCGGCTAAATGCAGAAAACCAAAAACACGCCAGTTGAACCGGTTTAAAAACCTAAAATCGTGAAACGAGCGATGAAAACGCCGTGTGACCGGCACAAAAACCAACCGATTCGGATGCGGGTGCTCACGGGCTATCCGATTCCACTGTCACAAGTGTCGGGCGATGTCTGCTTCTCCGGCTAAATGCATAAACAAAAAACACGCCAGTTGAACCGGTTTAAAAACCTAAAATCGTAAAAATAAAGCGATGAAAACGCCGTGTGACCGGCACAAAAACCAACCGATTCGGATGCGGCTGCTCACGGGCTATCCGATTCCGTTGTCACAAGTGTCGGGCGATGTCTGGTTCTCCGGCTAAATGCATAAAACAAAAACACGCCAGTTGAACCGGTTCAAAAACCTAAAATCGTAAAAAAAGCGATGAAAACGCCGTGTGACCGGCACAAAAACCAACCGATTCGGATGCGGCTGCTCACGGGCTATCCGATTCCGTTGTCACAAGTGTGGGGCGATGTCTGGTTTCTAGCTAAATGCATAAAACAAAAAACACGCTAGTTGAACCGGTTCAAAAACCTAAAATCGTAAAAAAAAGCGATGAAAACGCCGTGTGACCGGCACAAAAACCAACGGATTCGGATGCGGGTGCTCACGCGCTATCCGATTCCGTTGTCAAAAGTGTCGGGCGATGACTGGTTCTCAACCCAAATGCATAAAACCAAAAACACGCCAGTTGAACCGGTTCATAAACCTAAAATCGTAAAAAAAACGATGAAAACGCCGTGTGACCGGCACAAAAACCAACCGATTCGGATGCGGGTGCTCACGGGCTATCCGATTCCGTTGTCACATGTGTCGGCCGATGTCTGGTTCTCCGGCTAAATGCATAAAACCAAAAACACGCCAGTTGAACCGGTTCAAAAACCTAAAATCGTAAAAAAAGCGATGAAAACGCCGTGTGACCGGCACAAAAACAAACCGATTCGGAAACGGTTTCTCACGGGCTATCCGATTCCGTTGTCAAAAGTGTCTGGCTATGCTGATTCTCCGGCTAAAAGCATAAAACTAAAAACACGCCAGTTGAACCGGTTCAAAAACCTAAAATCTTAAAAAAAGCGATGAAAACGCCGTGTGACCGTCACAAAAACCAACCGATTCGGATGCGGGTGCTCACGGGCTATCCGATTCCGCTGTCACATGTGTTGGCCGATGTCTGGTTCTCCGGCTAAATGCATAAAACCAAAAACACGCCAGTTGAACCGGTTCAAAAACCTAAAATCGTAAAAAAAGCGATGAAAACGCCGTGTGACCGGCACAAAAACAAACCGATTCGGAAACGGTTTCTCACGGGCTATCCGATTCCGTTGTCAAAAGTGTCTGGCTATGCTGATTCTCCGGCTAAAAGCATAAAACTAAAAACACGCCAGTTGAACCGGTTCAAAAACCTAAAATCGTAAAAAAAGCAATGAAATCGCCGTGTGACCGGCTATTAATAATAATATTCGCTCATTTGCGTGCATATTCGCTCATTTGCGCGAATATTCTACATATTTTACATTTTCTACATATTTTACATTTTATACACTTTCTACATATTTTATATATTTTACGTTTTCTAGCGAATGTTCGTTTTAAAGCGAATATTCGCTTATTTGCGCGAATATTCGCTCATTTGCGCGGATATTCGCTCATTTGCGCGAATATTTTACATATTTTACATTTTCTACATATTTTACATTTTATACATTTTCTACATATTTTACGTTTTCTAGCGAATATTCGCTTATTTGTACAGATTCCTTGGTACCTGGATCCCCCTGATCCCTGAATCCCCCAGATCCCTAGATCCCCAGATCCCTGGAACCCCGAGATCCCCAGATCCCCTTATCTCTGGATCCCCCTGGATCCCAAGATCCGCAGATCCCTTGGTCCCTGGATTCCCCTGATCCTTGGATCCCTTGATCACCAGGATCCCCCAGGGCCCTGGATCCCCTTATTTCTGGATCCTCCAGATCCCTGGGTCTCCAGATCCCTGGGTCTCCAGATCCCTGGAACCCCCAGATCCCTGGATCCCCCAAATCCCTGGATCCCCTTATCCCTGGATCCCCTTATACCTGGATCCCCCTGATCCCTGGATCCGCAGATCCCTTGGTCCCAGGATCCCCATGATCCTTGGATCCCCCAGATCCCTTTATCACCAGGGTCCCTTTATCACCAGGATCCCCCAGATCCCTGGGTCCGCAGATCCCTGAAACCTCAGATCCCCCTGATCCCTGGATCCCTGGATCCCCCTAATCCCTGGATCCGCAAATCCCTTGGTCCCTGGACCCCCCTAACCCTTGGATCCCCCAGATCCCATGATCATCAGGATCCCCAGATCGCTGGATCTCCTTATCCCTGGATCCCCCTGATCCTTGGATCCCCCTGATCCTTGGATCCCCCAGATCCCAATCTCTGCCTCCAGGGGTTGCGCGGGTCCCTGCCCCCTGGGGTTGCGCGGGTCCCTGCCTCCTGGGGTTCTGCGGGTGCCTGCCTACTGCGGTTCCCCACGGCCTTGATCCCTGGATCCCCCAGATCCCTTTATCTCTGGATCCCCCTGATCCCTGGATCGCATATTTGCGCGAATTTTATCATATATACGCGAATGTTTGCATGGTTTGTGGGTATATTCGGATGCGGGTTTTCACGGACTGTCCGATTCCGTTGTCAAAAGTGTCGGGCGATGTCCGGTTCTCCGGCTAAATGCAGAAAACCGAAAGCACGCCGGTTGAACAGTTTCAAAAACCTAAAATCGTCAAAAAACGGTGAAAGTGACAGAATTCAACCGATTCGGATGCGGGTTCTCACGGGCTATCAAATTCAGCTGTCAAAAGTATCGGGCGACGTCTGAATTAAAAAATCGAATTAGTGCAATCGGATTGCATTCTGGGATTCCATAGAAATAAAACACAATTGGTATACTTTCTATTATAATTTTTTTATCATTTTTTTTCACCTCTGTCTCTTAGTATTCACATGTTAAGTAATGACTTTGTCTCTTCTCTGCTTCGGTTACTTCCAATTAAATATTCTTTTGTTTCCTATCTTTGCTTATCAGTGTTCATTTTTATTTTTGTGTGTTTGTTTTGTTTCTTCTTTAATCAACGCTATTTTTCTCTACACGACTATATATATATATATACTTTTGTTTGTTGTTTTTCTGTTCTATAATTTAATATATAAAAAATGAAAACAAATTAAGAAAGAAACAAAGATCAGGCGTTCGTTTTTTTCTCTGTTTTTTGCTTACGACACAGACGACAGACATTATGTTTACTAAACGTAAAAAATTTACTCTATGATGGAATTTTATATTGCAATAAAAACAAAACGTTGTTTGTTTTATTATTTGTTCGTCGGTTCCCGTTTGTCGAATGGACTACTATTGTGGCATGGACACTGCAACGATTTTATTGCCAACGAACGGACAAACGGCGAACAATCATAACCGATAAGAGAATCAAAATGCTGCATATATGTATGTTTCGTGTAGTGTTGTTTGGTGCTTAATCTAAAGTAAAAACATTGTCATTTTTTGATGTTGTTGCCTTAGTAAATAGTCTTATAACTTTTTTAAAAAAGCTAGTGAAAGTTTTTTTTAATAATTTTATTTGTTTGTATGTATAAAAAGGAATACACTTAAATAAGTTGTTTTATTTATTCATTATTTTCATTAAAATAAAAATTAAATATGAATTTATTTATTTAAAAAAAAAACAAGTTGTGTATATAAAATGGAAAATTAAATCACATTTTGGTTCATCGAATTTTCTTCTCAGTTTAGATTTGATTTTTTTTTTAAATTGAAAAAAAAACTATTAGAAATTCAATTAGAAATTGCCAGCTGACGTTGAAGTATCATTTGAAAGTGAAATTTACAGGAAAATCTATGAGCGTGTGATGGAATTGGAATAGGAGGAGGAGGCGAGCATCAATCAAATATGTTTCCATGTTATTGTTTAGGCCGTTCATTTATTTGGAGGTATTATAGAATTAGCATGGTTAAATATGTTTAATTTAGTCATTATTTAAACTGGCCTCTCGATGACGATCGGAGCGAATGAATCTTATATCAAAATCAATCTTAATTTAACTGAATTCAACCCGAATATCGGTTGCATTTTCATCAATGTGTTGAGTTGATTTTTGTTTTTTTTTTGTTCGAATGGCAAGAAAACTCTTAAAAACAAATTATCACTGATTTTTTTTCGTTACGAAAATAGCGAAATAGTTTTAATTTTGTGAGTGTGAGGTGTGATTTCGTTAAAAGATATACATATAATTTTTTTTTGAATTGCTTTCATTTTACGTGATTGTTATTAGCTTATGTTGTTCTTTTTTCGTTTCTTGGTGTTATTTTATATATATATGTATCTATATATGGCAAACAATCAATAGACTGCTTGTATATGTGCCACGGATTGAAAGTGTTGGAAGAATCTCATTTTAGATATGTTGGGGAGGGGCGGGGAGAAAAAACACAAACATATTCTTATTCATTGAACATAATCGGTTGTAGCACGCATGTATTTTATTTCGAAATACATTTTAAACATCTTAATTTTTGCGTGTTTGATTAAATGCAAATCATGGTATTCAATTAATTACAGTACTTGCCGTTTTTTTCAATTATTTATACTAACAAAAAAATATGGTTGTTGTAAATTTTCAGTCATACGTGTTTCACTCCGTCTAATTTTTTTTTTGAATGAGAATGTTTGCAAATAAAACCTCACTTTATAATAGGCGCATTGATGACGCCTGCATATCGAAGACGATTCGTCTTGCATCCTTTTGCGTTCAAGAGAACATTTACTAGGGGGCGTGTTCGCAGTCATCGTCATTTTGGCAATGGACAAACGATCAAACGACCGATCGGGAGTGCTAATAAACTCCCAACAAAATTAACGTAAATGGAAGTTGCGTACAAATAAAATGTTGTTTTTAAATATTTGCTTAAGACAATAAAATCGATTTAAATGTTAATTGTATCCTAAAAAGAGACTTATAATCCGAGTTTATCAATAATTAATTAATTAATTAATTGCACTAAATTATAGTGTCAAGTTGCCGAGCTTGATGCAATATCTTTTTCTGATGGCCGACTAACGTAATACCCATGTCGGATAGTTGTTGTGCCGTCAATCGTGATATCTGTATATTAAAAAGAAATCAGTTGTAAAATTTGATGCGGAAATTTATTATTTAACATTTTTAAAATGCTTTTAAGATTAAATTTTAGAACACAGAGTAATTTTTAATTGAACACTTAACGGGAAAGTACCTTTAGAGGCCGAAAAATGGTCTTTTTGCAACTAATTTGTGGGAAAATGATGACAGTTCTTATTGAATCAGTATAATATTTATTTTAGGCGATGTTTGAGGTTGAAAAAAATACATATTCTACAAAAGTGAAAGTTGAAAATTAACAAATTTTTCAAGGATCTTGAAAGCCATGTCGTCGCTGACGTCGTAAATTGCGTAAGCGATGCTGGCTGCAATTTTCATCTGAAATCAACAAGCCATTTTCTTACTCGAGAGGGTTTTTTTAGTAGATAGACTAAAATATTTGCGAAATTCGAAAGTTAACCCTTCAAAACAGGCTGAAAAAAAAATTACGATTTTGACGAAAAATTTCGTTGTACTTCCAGTCAAAAATAGTCCCAAAATAATTTGTTTTTTTTTTAATCTTTAGTCTATATAGAACAGTTTTTTATGCTCTTTAAAATGAATGCTAGATGATGAAAATCGATTCACTATTTTTGTATAAAAGAAATGGGAATCAATCAACAAAATAACATTCATACTAGAGAATTTGGAATGCCTACATCGGCATCCTTTTCTTTTGATTGTTCTTTGCGGCGCTTGCGCTGTATTAGGAATATAGGCAGCTCACGCATGCCAACAGCTTTGGCGCTAGACGCCGATATTTAGGTGAGTTCCCCCCTCTGGTAGTTAAGAAAAATAACACAATGGCCCCATCACTAACAAAGCATATTTCATGGCGATCCTGCCAACCTATTTCACTCTTTCAGTAGTCCATTTAGATTTTTTTCGATTTTGGCGTGTAGTGGTGGATCCACGCACCATCCATCATCACGTACCGACGGAAAATATTATTATTATCACGCGTAAAACGTTCCAAACGACGCTCAGATTCATCAACACGTTGTCGCTTTTGTACCATGGTGAGCAAATGCGGCACCTACTTTTAGAATTTTTTTTCATAGACTTCCATAAAAAAACAGGATTGAGTTGTTACGTTCGCCACGCAGCGTGATCGATCCACGAACCCATAAGGGCAAAATAAAGGACTGCCCCGCCCCTAGAGACCTCAAACCACCGTCCGAGCAAGCGCTGTCTTTTTAAGGGGACTTTTAGGTAACAAATTTTTTTTGATTGATTGTAGTTCTAAATACAATCAAAAATACGATGTAAAAGGTTTTAGAGCGATATAAAAAATTTAAACTAGTTTTTGAGTGCCTAAGGCGAAACGCGGCGAAAGCGCATTTTTCAACTCTCTAGCGTATTTCATCGTTCGCGCCTCCCCACTTGCTTTGCAACATATGCTTCGGTTTATACCTGTTGTTTCTTGTTTTGCATGTTAAAAAAAAATTATTTAGAAGGGTCAAGGAAGGAAAAAAGCGTATAATACAGCAAAAAAACCACTAAAAGTTCCTCTAAAACTAAACAAAATAGTGAACCGAAAACAATCCCAAGAAAGTAAATACTGAAAACTCATCGAAATTTAATTATTAAATTAACGAAAAATTTGTCGTCTCATTATGGTTTGGTAATCAGACGCAATTCCGATTCCAAGGAAAAATGCGGAAAGAAATGTGTGCAGCGTTTTACCACAAAATTTCTACCGATGAAAATCCACAGCACACTTATTGTCCAGCTGGTGCTGACTCTTGATGCAATTAAAGCTGAGGCGACTGGTGAATTAAAAAATTATAAACATGCTCCACCTGTACGAAGACTTTTCATCATACGATTTATTAGAAAGATGTTTAGGAAATAACACCGAAAACAATAGCGAAAGTTTAAATAATTGTGTTTGAAATTGATTTTCTAACCTCAAAAACCGATTTTTTTTCAAATGGCCGCCATTTTGTTATTTTTCGGCGGAAAAAAATTATCCTAGTTCACGCGATAGCCATTTAAACAAGGATTAATTTTTGTTTTATTTTTTCTCTCAGATTTTTCAGACTAGAGAAATAGTGTCCGCCATCAATTTTGGGCATTTTTTTTTTTTTTGAAAAATTCTAAAAATCCAAAAAGAGTTTCAAAAATTTTGAAAATCTTTTTTTGCATACTTGAAATGTTAGTAAATATTTGTGCGAAATTTCACAACGATATCCTTTTTCCTTCTATGAAAGAACAACCATCGAAAAAACGTGTTTTTCTTGAAAATCGTAACCTAATAGTCCCCTTATAAATGTTATACACAAGCCGCCACTTCACACAAGCAGGTGACTAATTAATTATATTGTAAGTCATTAATGAATTATATGGTAAGGAAATTGCATTATATAATTAGGGAGTAAATCAATTTAGGTTATGATAATTGAATTATATAAATATAGAGGAAATTTATGTAGGATTTATGTAGAATATTGAATTATGCCACACATATTGAACTAGACAGACAAGTAGGAAGTAAGGTTGTTGTGGAGAGTTTGTTCTTGATCGTGCACGCGAAAACTGCGTAATTTAAAGTATCATCAACAACGAAATCAATTGCATCTTTGATAATGACGTATGCTAAAACATGCTGAACTCGCCATCAGCGTCTAAGCATTTGAATTGAACGCACCGATGAAACGAGTCAGGTTGGCAACGTCGTTGATACCAATCTGCACAGCGGTCCTCTATTGCCAGCGGCACAATGTGTCTGCCTAAGGACCGCCCACACACAAGCAGCAGCCAGAATATCCCCCCGAGGTGCAACGCTGTGGCCAATCGCACGGAGATTAAATCGCCAGCTGACGTGCGTCGGCAATTGGCACAAAACCTGTCCAAGCAAGAAAAGCTTCAACGAGTTCAGCAAACTCGGCTGGCCGTTGACCGCCGATACAGCAAAACGGGATCGGGGGATCCCATAAATATCGCCGGGAGAACAGCTAGAGGGACCGTTCAGTGCTGGGTGTACTGGGCTCTCGAAAGATTGGACTCCAGCTCGACACGAGTGGAATTGCCGGACTGTTCGGCGCGGAGCTTCAGATTCTTTGGATCTCTTCTTGTCTTTGGTGGAAAATAATAACGAGAACGACGGACAGGAAGCGGCGGAGATAGGTTTAAGGAGAAGGAGAAAAATTATGAGTATTAATTAAGCTTAGATAGGGTTAGTTAGGTAAGATTAGAGAAATATAATATTAAGTTAAGTTTGCGCTTATTTGTGTGGAGTGGCGAAGCGGACGTCGCGTTTTCAGCTCTTTGTGTTTGGCATGTGTTTCAAATTCCCTATTCGGTCGGTGGGTTTGGGTCGTCGCGAATCCTGTTCCCATTTCCGAATTCGCGGACAGGGCAGTCCCGGCGCAGAAACGGGTGGCGCCCTTTTAAAAAAATATTCCCACCCCTCTTCGCGGGTTTAAACCGGGTGGGATTGCCCAATCCGTTGCCAGGATCGGCTGCGGTGTAGAAGTAGACGTTACAGAAATTACAGTTGTAACAGAGTGACATATCAAAGATGGCCAATAACGTGTACTGGAACTGGACAGACTTGTTTGGTTCAACGTTGCCTATTTATCTTGATGCACTTCCGAATGTTACGAAAATTGGCGCTTAAATACAATACATTCTATTTGAAAAGCTTATGAAACCAGGAAGATCGGTTCCTACAGAGATGAAAAATGCATTTACGATGGACGATGAGGTCAACAACGTCAAAGTCAGGAGTGGCCGAGTTGTCAGATTGTACGACCATCGAGGCATAAAGATTGTTGCAGGTGGTAGAGCGTTCGGTTACTAATCCTGTCGCAATGGATTCGACGCCCAACCTTGGGGAATGTGAATGAGTGGGTTAAATTAAAAAAACTTAATATATGTATAACCTACCAGCGAATGAATAAATCTTTGGTAAATGTTGTTGATTATGACCCCTCCCGCGCGGGTGGGTAAGGGGACCGGGGGCGGCGGGAGAGGTGCAAAACGTGTGTGCAAAGTGTTAACCCCATTTATATTACATTTAAGGTAAAAATGGCATTCATCTTTTTTTATAGTTTTTTAATTTTGTTTATATTTTTTTATATTTTTTATTTTTACAAAAAAAAATCCTTTAATTTTTTTAATTTTTCGCCTTTTCAACAAGTTCTATAAATCATTTCCCAGATTGATTTTACGGTTTCATATGATCTCTGGAAATAGGCAAAATAATCAATTTTTTAGTGGGGGCACTTCCAAAACTTCTAATGTGGCGGTGTCCGCCGCGAAGTTTTTATGCCAGAAGAACACTTCCCTCTTTCTATCCCCGCCTACTCCATATTAATCTTAACCTTTACCAAATCTTCATACACCAAAACACTCACTTGACTGGTCGAACGTATTGGCCGTTCGAACGCTGCCGTACTCAATTGCCAATATCCTACATTTTTCTCCTTAAGGGACCCACGTTGGGCGCCAAATGTTACGCTAGCTTCTACTCCACAGCCGATTCTGGCTACGGTTGGAGCAACCCCACCCGGCTTTAATCTGCGAAGAAGAGTGTGGGGAGGTTTTTTTCTAAAAGAGCGCCACCCGTTTCTGCGGCGGGACTGCCCTGTCCGTGAATCCGGAAACGGGATTTGGATTCACGACGACCCGAAACCACCGATGGAAATAAATAAACTTACGAATAGAAAGGAGCCGAAAACATGACGACCGCTCCGTCACTACACGAAATGTAAGCTCAATTAAATTTAATCTTAACTCAACTACTTAAATTCCACTTATCTTTCCTATCCTCGCTAGGCCTATCTAAGAGTACAGCCACTTCCACCTTTTTTTACCAACGCTGCTGCCTCCTGATTGCTGCACCATTTGCCGGTCGACGCCCACACTCTTCGTCCACGCTCCGTTGACGTCTTCCTCCTACCAGTGACCAATAAGAAGCAACACCGTATTTTGTCTTATTGCGCTACCAAGCAATCCGTTCGCTCACTTTTGACTCCTAGCATACCCGAAACAGAACCATCCAGCTGCTATCTACCCAATATATATATGGGACCCTACTGATCCCGTTCGCTATATCCGCGGTCAACAGCCCGCCGAGTTTGCGGGACTCATTCCGCTTTTCACTCGTCCAACTCCACGAATATTGAAAAGAACAGTACCCACCGGTGATCGAACACACGAAGACGACAATTATTCAAAAAGAAAAACAATACCCCGACGGGAATTGAACACGACCCCATGATCGCGAGCTGGTAGTTCTGCTACCTACACTGGACCGCTTCTGCCAGATGTAAAAACTTAATAATCCATTAGCGACGGTAAAAACTTTAAGGACGTTTTTTCAAAAAAGGACGAGTGTTGCGCTCTAATATTTTAAGGATCGAATATCCTTGACGTCTTCTACTTATGTGCCAAATTTCGTCCAAATCTGAGATTCCATAACCTGAGCCTCTCCTAGTTAGTTTCTATCTAATACATTTATATTGTGTACTACTAATCCATTTATTCAATTCATCTAATCTAATTGAAATATGCTTGTGTAAAGTGCGGACCGCTTATGCCATCTATTAACGTCAACGTTTACCCGCATAGTGGTTAGGGGTCTTCAGGGGCAGGCCAGTCACTAGATTCGCCCTTTTTTCCATTAGTTTCAACCTTTTGTTGCACATAAATCGACCACGCTGCGTGGCGAACGTAACAAATCCCTACTTCCTGACTCTAGTGCATCCCTTTCGTAAAGGCTCTGCACCATAGGGTGCAAAAAAACTTGATATATCTTGTTGCTGCTGGGCAGAGAGACAAGCTTAAAGTGAATGAATGGTCATTGATAAGAATAGACTAAATAGTCTGTGAGTAGATCCATGTGGAACGCTTTGGCCTTCGATAAGTACATCAGAAACGTATCCATGAAATAATATTCGACACCAACGTCCAAAGATGTTGACACGTATAATCTAGTGTGGAGGGACACGTAGATTACAAATTGTCTGCGAAAAAAACTAATGACTTTTATTGCAGGCGGCAAAACATTTTGGGCGATAGAATGGACTTCACATTTCGATTAAAATAAATCAGCGGTTTTTTTTTTGTAAATTCTAGATGCCGTTCATTGGTTGATTAGGTACCCAGGATAATCTTCCTGATGATTTTTATAATTGTCAACAAATTACAACAGTATAAATCATCGTTTCTTTAACTGAGAAGCGCAGTCCCTAGGAGGTCGTTATCAATAATATGTTGGGCCGCATCCTGGCAAAAAACAAGACGCTTTTTGTTTTATTTCACAATTTTGTGTGTGTGATCACTACTTGGATAGGATTCAGTCATTCGGAACAGTTGATTTCGTTTATTTCATTCGGAATATTTCGATTATTTTCATCATTTTTACAAGATCTTCTGAAATTTTAGATAAGTTTTAAAGCATATTAAAACTGCGTAACTCTTGCAAGCAAAGTTGTGTTACATACAGTCATCACAACATGTTTTTTGAAACATTCAATCCTATGCAAACTGTATGTCGACTCAGAATTGAACGATTATAAACGATTGCCAATCTAATATCCACTTTTGCTCCAAACCACATAACGATTCGCTGAGCCTTTTATAAATAGTCTAAGAATCTTTGCAAATTATAGACTCATTGCGATTTGACTTATTCAGGCTCTATATCCGCTGGGGCGGACAGCATTCTCTGCAATTGCTTTCCGCGAGGCAAGCGCCCGGAACTTTTGAATGGAAATAGAATCGCAAATTAAATGCATTGCTACTCAAAAACTCTGGAAGCCTAGTCCGCCTAGAACTATTGGAAATAATGGCGTCCACTTAGTAAACACTAGATCTGATTGAGTTAACAAACTTTTGACGAGGTCCTTCCTATATCTTTCAGGTATCACAACCATTTGAACAAAACCTCAAATTCTTCAAGCAAAATATCATATTCTAACGAAACACTTACTTGTTGGGCCGTTACTAAATTGGCTTCCTTAAAATGCTGCGAATATCGTGACATTTTAATACTTTCCAGCCATAAATCTGTACTAATGAATATATTATGACCGCTCTGAGCATCAATCATGTGTGAGCCATCATTGTCGGGTGAACTGCGTGTTGTGAGCAGTGCTTGCGGTTGCCGTGCTAAATTATCCAAAGTTGATACAATACTGGCAAACGTAGGCCTATGCGTTCGTTGCTTTTGCCAACAGTCTAACATTAATTGGTATAGAGCCTCGGGGCAATCCATGGGGGCTGGTAATCGATATCCCTTTTCGATACTTTTAATTACATCCTAGAAAAAAGAGCAATATTGAAATCAGTTTCTGAGGCATCCAAAAAAAAAGATGATCATCGATTTTTACCTGATTCGACCAGTTCCAGTACGGTCGTTCTCCATATGACATGACTTCCCACAACACCACTCCGTACGACCAGACATCCGAGGCTGATGTGAATTTTCTAAATGCAATGGCTTCCGGCGCTGTCCAGCGCACTGGAATCTTACCACCCTTTAAAATAAGACGAAAAATTGCTTAACGTTTGTAGCTACATTGAAATTACTACCAGCAACATGTAATAAGTTTGTATTTTATTTAGTTGAGTATTTTCTAATCACTGCAGAGTGAAATTTACAACTTATCAAGCTCTGAATAAAAGATTCTAACTACCACCCTGTCAGGCGGACCAACGCGTCTAAGAAATCTTAATCGGCGATCAAATTTCAACACGCCTAAGGATATCAGCCTTTATTTTTGGTTGCAAAATGCTCGAGTTCATTGTTCCGAAAATAGCGCGAATCAATCATTGCAGATCCTGAACCAGGTCGTCCAGTGTTCCAGAGCGATCGAAAAACGTCTTTTTCGATTTTACGCAGTATGGTGAGAGAGAAATGCTGGAAGGAAACGTTGCAACTCCATGCGAAAAGGCATATGGATGATACAATTTCCATTATTGGCAGTGGATACATGAACACGTTGAACCATATAACGAAATGAGAAACCATTGCAAGGATTGTCAGTAGAAATAAAATAGGGAGACCAGCAAAACGCGGATGCTTCCCTACGAAGTGATGTCTTTTGACGATGACGCGGAAAAAAACAGTTGAAGACTGTGTGGTTTTAGTGAATGTCGAAATCCACAAAACTAGAAAAGATGTTGTGTCTGTGAGAATCTTAGATAATGCCGTTGAAGATTTCTGCCTCCCTAAAATAAGCGGCGCCCTTCCAATGCGACTATTAACGAAAACAATGAGAAATTCTACCCCGTTGCACATTTCATTTGCATGGTACAAACATTCACTTGTTCAGTCATCACTTTTGTAGCGAGTGCATAAGTAACATATGTCCATAGAAGCTACAAGACAAAGAGGCGCCAATTGGTATTCTATGCGAACGTCGCATAGCGCCACATGATTCACACTCTTACTTGACCCATAAATTAATGAATGCGTTGTAGAGTCGCATTTTCACGATAAAACTTTGACATAAATTAGTTGATGTCTAAAACAAACGGAATTATATTGTGTAAATGATATTTGAAATTGTGAGGGATAGGTATTGTATATAAATATAAATTACAAAATTTTTGAGAACGAATAAAGTGTCAACTGAAAGAATTGGTTTTTCTGTCGGCTTGGAAACATGACCAAAAATATTAGGTTAACTGTTTAAGTGCCGAATATCATACTATACCATCATCGTTGGGACATAGTCGCTTCCAAAGTTAATATTTTGCTACCCCTTCTATTTGGCTAAGCTAAGAATAATTCATGGATTTCTTAGCGCTGATGAACTGATAGCATTACACTGGCATGAAAAGATCACAGAACCGAAACAAGAGGTAACAAATATACGTAGTTCAGCTTCATCATATCCGTATTGACGGGACACTATCTGATTGGCGGACATTGCAAAAAGATTGGGCGTTCCCTTCACTGATTTTTGCCAGAGCCGCAGACCGGAAGAGGTTGAAGAAACTATCCAACATTTTCTGAGCGAATGCCCAAGACACGCATGCAAAACCCTAGGCTTACGCTTTCTGGAAAGCCTCAAGGAAGTAGCTAATATAAATATTAGCGAAAATTTAAATGGTTCTCATCATCCTGTAGCTAGATTCTCGTGCCGTCCCAATCTTCGGTGGTATCACAATGAGCCTGTCGTGGCCAGCCACCTCTCGAGAAAGAGGGATGCCAAAACAACCAATCGAATATTCGAGGTCATAAAAATTCACAAGGATCGATTTGAAAAAACTTACCATGCCCGTTTGTGCATGGAAAAGGATCAGCGCACTTACAAAACCAATATCACTTCATCAGTCAACACCAAATAACCAGTTGAATGTTCCAGATACTTTTTTGACCTGTCCAACGATGATTTGCTCTCGGATTTTCACCACGGATTCAACTTTGTGACCCAGGAACAAAAAAAAATTCGACCAAATAGATCCACAAAAGCGAACGCCTCGTAAGAAGTTAATAGACTAATCGACATGGCAGATTATCATCTTTAATTTTTAAAGGATTTTCACGGTACGCTGCTGATTGCTTCACTTCCTAAAAGAGCGTCAATGAGAGGTCACTAGAAATCTAACTAATTGAATACAGTCTTGTGAAAAAGGGGATCAAAGGAAGCAAAGGTGAGTTTTTATTTGACATCACGCGAGACGAACCCAATGCATAACAGGTTTGGTAGAAAGTAATTCTTTCAATTTGGAAACGAAAAACAAACAGCCCAAGGAAAAAGCATATATTATGATATTGCACCTTCTACGACCTGTCTTATGTGGAAAAAAACAGACATAGGTCTACAATTTTGTAGCATCTCCACTATCATACATGTAGTAAACTCCAGAACTGCGATAATGACTAGAAAATGATACAATTTGCATTATAAAAGGGCGAAAATTGCATCGATTGAGTAGTAAATTGAAATGAATCGGTTGGAATTGAAAATCAGTTATTTTCGTAGTCAAACTTGAAAGATCGGAGAATATAACTTATAAATATGTCTTTTGGATGTACTAAGAGAATCTGTTCATTATTCTGCCATATCTTATCGATTGTTTAAAACATTTGCAACTTTAGTGTAGGATGAAAGAATAGAATCCTCTATAACTCCCATTTATCTGAAGAGCTTGCCTTTATGAACATGAAAAGAATATAAATGATAACTTACCCGAGTTGTATATGCATCACTAGCATTTTCGATTTCTCGCGACAATCCAAAATCAGCTATTTTACAAACAAGTTGAGCATTGACCAGCACATTGCGAGCTGCTAAATCACGGTGTACATAGTTCATATCACTGAGGTATGCCATGCCGCTTGCAATTCCGCGGAGCATACCTATCAATTGTAATGTTTGGAATTTACCATCGTTGGCACGTAGGAATGTATCTAAGCTGCCATTCTCCATATATTCTGTAATAATCATTACAGGATTCGAACGTGTTACAACGCCTTGCAAATAAATCACGTTCGGATGATCGAATTGTCCCATAATTGAGGCTTCTGTGAGAAAATCACAGCGTGCTTTTTCTGAAGATCCTGAAAATACAAATCGTAAAATAAATTCAATTTAATTTAGGTCAATCTAATAATACGACTGACGTCTAATAAAAGACGGCATTAGCATCTATTTGGTTAAATAGGGAGCGTAGGTGAATGTAGAGTACCACAAAGCCAAGACAAATGAAGCATATCACAATCCGATCTGATTTTCACGGAGTATTTCAGTAACGGGTATAAATGTCTATGCCGGGAAAGCAAGAGGACATCATGACTGACAGTCGCAACATTCAGACTACTTGATCAGAACGCTAAGCAGATCTGAATCTGCTCGAAAATTTGATGGGCGATGGGGACAACTTTCTGAAAGCAATGTGACCAAAAAAATAGACAAACAATTTCGAATCCATTGAAAAGTTCATTGAGCGCGATTTCGCCGGAGGTTGGCGAAGGTTACCAATAAAGATCATAAGGCAGTGAAAAACATCATCTTCACGATCCGAAATGAGGGCACTCGACCATTTTTTGGGGTTGTAACGATGATCGCCCATGTGAAAACTGCTGATGTTTGTTTCGGTTTTACTTGAACCGTTCGTTGCCTTCTATTTTCGAAGCAATTGATGCACGTTGGATGATTTCCCATTTGCTTTCATCACAAATAGTGAATAAATTAATAAATGCCAGTAGCAGGCCGACGGGTGCCGCAAATTTTAAATGAAAATCCGAACACGGTATTCAAGAAGAGTCATAAAGCCGCCTCTAACTGCGGCACATAAAGCTAGATTAAAATTTACTGAAAGTCATATGAGAGACAACGGAAAGGCGAAAAGTTCTTTTCATTGACGAAAAGATCGCCCAAATGGCTTTCAGTATGATTGGCATGATAAGTGGCTTCAGACGGAGCATGAGTCACGATTTCGACGGTGGCAGTGTTATGATTTGGGCTGGTTTTTCAGCAAAAGCAGCTAAACTGCTCTTCTTCTCCGATAAATGAGTACATCATTTTCATTTTCCAGCAGATCAATGTCGCGATTCACACTGCGAAGAAAGTTAGCCTATGGTTAGCTGGAAAAACAAATCATAAAATTCGATTGACCTTCAAGAAGTGCAGATCTTAATTCAATCGAGAATCTGTGGGGAATTATGGCAAGGCGTGTTTATGCCAATAGACGCCAATTTCAGAACAGCCAGGAATTAAAAATTGCAATAAAAGAAACATGGTCGTCGATTCCACAAAAGCGAGTTAGAGAATCTTATCGAGTCAATGCCGCGACGCGTGTGCCAGTTAATCAAAACGAACCCAGCTATCTGCTAACCCTGCTGTCTGCTACTTTGTTAACTAAGCTGTCTGCTAACACTGCTGTAGTCTAAGTCTGCTATCTACTAACTCAGCTGTCTGCTAACCCAGATGTCTGCTAACCCTGCTGTCTGCTCAAACGGCAGGCAGCTAACCCTGCTGTCTACTAACCCTACTGTTTTTCAAAAAGTAAAAAAATATTTTTATGGTATCTATTCTATGTTTTTAAAGATGATATTTATGTTTTTTAAATAAATTTTCACCTCAGTATTACGTTTTATTTTAACCTCAACATTACATCTTTGAAAATGTCAACCTACCTGGTTTAAGAGTTTTGATTGCAACATCAATGTCTTGCACGAAATTCGGCGGTATTTTCAGTCGTCCGCGGCATACGTCTCCAAATTCACCGCCACCTAAATAATAGAATAAATTGTAAACGATTCTATTTTTTCTAACAGTTCCCATAATAATTGTTCAACTCACCTATAATCGCTTCAATTGTAATGTAGCTCGCATCAATTTCACGTGCGAATTCTCGTATTGCCTGATTCGGATCCTCATATGTGTGTGGATCGACATAGCTGCGACTAGTACCAAACAATGGTGTCGTCACTGGAAAATTATTTTGACGATAGAAACCATATGCTTTTTGTATTTGTTTGTTTGTTTGTTTGTGTTTTCAACAACGACGTCACATAGATGTTTTTTTTATTGTTTTGGTTATCGCAACAACACAAAGCAGATGATCAACAATATTGCATAAAGCCATGCCATTATAGGAAGAAAGCATCAAAATTATAAGCAAAATAGGCGTGTGTACCCGTGTGTCAGCATAAAAGCGAACAAGTACATGATTAAATCATTTCCCCAAAATTAGCAGTAACGTAACATGAAAAAAAGAGATTAGTAAAGGCGAATTTTGCAATTAAAAATATTGTAAATTATACGAAAAAAATTAATGTGTATCGCGTTGCTATTTGAGAATGCAGTAGCGACATTGCAATGTACGGTTTTATGAAAATATATTGAGTTGGTGCATCGCAAATATCCGAAATCCTTATAAACAATTATTAGGAACGCGACCCATTCAATTTTCCTACCTGGGCTTAAATATAAATAAATGATATCATATACCATATAATCTACCTTAAGTCTTCTTTATACCTATCAATGTAAGTAGATTTTATAGTGAAATAATGAGAACGTGGTTCAATAATGGAAAATCCAGAGAAGCGGCAAATAATGTTCAGTCCAAGGGAGCACTCAGTGGGAAAGGCAGCATGTCAAATTTGTAACGCTTTTTGGGGAAAATGTCACTAATAAACGTACAGTGTACAAACGGCGATATAAACGGTAGTGATGCCAGCGATCGGTACGGTACTCAGCGTACTAGAGTCGTTTAAAGGCGCATTGCAATGAACCATCTGATAGAGCTCTCTCTTTCTTCTTCAACTAAAAGCAACACAGAAACGCAAAAGGCTCAGCTAAATTATTCTTTACTTTATAAACGTTCAAGTCAGCAGATATATGAGTTGCTATCCGTGCAATTCATGTTTTTCGTTGATAATTTCACAATAGTGATTGGACGAAACTAATCTTTACAGACGAATCCTTATTTGCGGGAGGTTTAATTGGTTTAATTTAAAGAAAAAATGCATCTGAAGCTCACCGTTTGCTCTCAAAAGCATACTCTAAATATGCTTCAGATGTTAGAAAGTATCGGAAGTTATTTGCACGTTTCAAAAGTGGTGATTTTGACATCGAAGACAAAGAGCGAAAATGATGAATTGAAGATTTAATTCATCGCCGACTCGTGTCAAACGTAAGAAAAGCTTGCAGAATCATTGAGCGTGACACAGGCAGCATTTTTCAAGCGCCTAAAAACATTGGGATTCATTCAAAAGCAAGGAAATTGGATGTCATACGAGTTGAAGCCGAAAGACATTGAAAGGCAATTTGGCATGTCCAAAATGCCGCAAAAAGAAGTCGATTTTCCGTCGCATTGTTACGAACGATAAGAAATGGATCCATTATGATAATCCAAAGTGCGAAAATTTTTATTGGAAGCCTGGCCAACGAGGAACATCAATGTTGAAAGCCGAATATCTATTGCGTGAAGATAATGCTCTGTATTTGTGGGATCAGAAGAGTGTCATCCAATATGAGCTGCTAGGACCTGGTTAGAGAGCTGTACGGTAAATAACTGATTCGCTTGAAGAGTACATTGTTCGGAAACGGGCCAGAATGTGTCATTCTTCAGTATGACAATGACATGCATCATTTTTCAAGATTGGTTAAAACCTATTTGGAAAACAATGGATGGAAAATTTTGCCTAGCTCGCCGTATAGCGCAGGATTTTGCCCTTTGGACTTCCACTTGTTTCGATGCAGACTGTTTTTACTAGAATACGCTTCACTTGAGAATAGCCTATCGCAAATTGGCTCGATTCGTTCCTGATCTCAGAAGACGAACTGTTTTTTGGCAACAAATTCATGAATTGCCTGAAAGTTGAGGAAAAAATCGTAGCTTCCGACGGACATTAGTTTGATGGATGTATTCTTTCATTTGGTTCTTGAAATAAAACATTTTTTCAGCAAACAAATCGTACGTTTCAAGTTATTGACCGAATAGTTTTTACTGGAATCTTGACGGCTCCAAAAATGGTGGAACTATATCAAAAAGGATTATTACCATACGCCAAAATGTTATACGATAACGATAATAAGGAGTGGATCCTTGTCGAGCATAATGATCTCAAACATCGAAGTCGACTCTGCTTAGCGTTTTAAAGTGGAAAATGGGATCAAGGTATTACATTGGCCATCACAATCGCCTGATGCCAATCCAATAGGAAACGTCTGGGCGTATATGAAGAATAAATTACGAGCAAAACAAAAAAAGGTAGAATCAAACATTTGGGAAAAGTTCTGTAAAAATTATGGAAAAATTTAGATGCAGAGTACGCAGAAAATTTGACACTCAGCTGTACTCGTATATGTGAGATGATTGTAAAAAAAACGGGGACTGGACGCCTTATTAATGTTTTCGCAATAGATATTATAAAGTCCTTCCCAACAATAAATATTATCCATAGTTTTCTTTTAATTACGATCACGTTCTTACCAAACACACTGTGGGATCCATAAAATTAACAGCTGAGCAAAGTGTGAAAAAATCGATTGTTTGAAACTGAATTCCGGACATTTCCAATCGATCAACTCAAATAGCCACACCTTTATATTAAACTCAGAGCGATCTCAAATAGCAGCAATATTATATGTAAATTTGTGGGGAAAAAATAAAGCAATAATTCACTCTTAATAAACATTCAAAGAACATGCATATAACTTTGAAGCATGAAAATAAGAAATAAATATATTATTACCATTGGACTGAATTGTTTTAACAATGGGTGTTGTATCCATAGCGTGTACTAAAAATAAAATGGAAAAACAAACAGAGACACATCGAAAATTATAATGTTTTATAACACACACACTAAATAAATTATGTTCTAGTAAAATTTGCAAAGCAATTGATTAAACGCCAGCATTGCATCAAATCTGTGATGTGATTTTCATGCGCCGCTTTCGAATGCATGCTCTCATCATCAATTGATTCGCTTTAAATTGATTCGATATGAATAAAACAGAATACAGATGAACTAAAACAAAAATTGACACGGTTATATATTTTTTTCTATTTCATTTTCTAACAAAAAAATTTAATAAGAGTGCACACACGACAAACAAAAATCTCCCCGCTATTAGTAAGGATTTGGTTAGTCCGTATGATTGGAGGAGTTCGTCTTTTATATATCTTTGATCTTGAATAGCAGCTTGTCTTGAAACACAATAAAAACGGTGATAGTAAATCATAAAAAAACGTACTGAAAGACCTCAATTAACATCGAACTCATGTATACACCCTCGTTTTGCGATCTTGTAAACACGGTAACCAACAGCAGCCGAACGACAATGAAATCAAATCTTATTTAACACCAAAATGTACAGCCAAAGCATCGTTTCAACAGTCGAACAACAACAACAACAACATAAGCAAAACATTTGAAAATTTTTTTTTTGAATTTAGAATATTTGTTTTTAAACAATGACTTACTATACGTCACTACAAGTCCTGGACATGATGTTTAAAAATAGAATGGGATATATTTCAATATAAAATAGAATTTAGATGGCAACAAAAACTTATTTATTTTGAAAAATCCGTTCAAAATATATCATTTCTGTAATTTTTACTGTTTTAGCAATAGATTAAAAGTGTTTTAACATTGAAATCTTTTCAATGAATAGCCTAGAAAACTCTAAATATCGCCAGGACATTTCAAAGCTAGATATGTATGTCTTACCTTCATTGCTTGCATAATCCAATGGCAGCGGCAAATGATTGTTGGTTTTCTTGTCCAGTTCGTCTTGATTTTTCGATCGCAGAAATAGAACGGTTGCAACAATAACAAGGACTAGAATGAACACTACGGCGACTGTAGCACCAGCAACAATACGCATTTGCATGGAATCGTCGTAAACTGTGAGAAGGATATACACAATGTATTTACAAAACACATCCGCAATCTTATAGTTCTTGAAACTTACCGGGGCTAACACTCTGATGTGTTTGTGCATAAACAATATTACTATAAGTACCGTAGCCGTTTAGTGTTTTGCATCGAACCTGAAAGCCATATTCCGTATTTTCCATTAGATTGTCGATATGTGCTTTAGTGTCCTTGGTGTTTAGCGCTGTCTTGTTCATAGCATCTAGCTCTGGCTTAGGGAACCATCGAACTTCATAGAACTCAATCGGTGAGTCACTATGGACCGGCTTGTCCCACACCAAATCCACTTCGCGACTGGATATGGAAACAATCCGAACATTGAACACTGTACTAAGAATCGCTGATTCGGTCGTGAATGTGATCTCGGCGTATTCACTTTTGATGGTGGCAGCTGAATCGTCCGAATAGTCCATCGCGTATTTGGAGCTCTTGTCATCCATCATGCTCGTGACTATTAGTGACGATCCATCTGAATCGGTCTCATTCGAGTCGGCGATGCTAAATGGATAGGAGACTCCGTTCATGGAATGGATTTGCACCGTGTACGTCGTAACTGGCTCCAAGTTGGTCAGCGTCAGTTTTGTGTCGTTGAACGTCTCCGTCGATGGGTTCAAAACTACATTTGAGTTGCACAAAGGACACTTTACTCTGAAGACCACGTCCGTTCGATATTTCGCGTCGGCCATCTCTTCTAGCTGACGGATTGGCGCATTCCATGATAGAATCGCGCTTGTCTGATCCATAAACAGGAGAGTCAAATTTGTAGGCGGACCGGGAGGCTTATAGCAAGGCATATGCTTCCCATCTTTAGGATGCCGATAGAAATTCGATTGACACGGACAGTAAGCTGATCCGATTTTCGACGATTTCGAGTTCAAAGGACATGGAGTGCACTTGGTGATTTCTATTGAACGGAATGTACCTGCCGGGCAAACGATACACGTTTGATTCTCCGCATTCGGCTCAAAACCGACTTTACATTTGCAGCCGCCCGTTAAAATTGTCCACTTGCCATCGCCTTTACAAAGGTAGGTGGGTGGCTCTATTGCTTCGGCATTCTCTACACAGGTACCAGTTGCTTTTTCAAGAATTGTAATTTCGCGTCCCGTCGGAGTTTCATTGAAATGTGCGAAATTCTCCGTTACGACCGGACACGTTATGTAATAGACTTTAACAGCAAGGACACTTATACAAGCACCTTGATCGCGAAATGCAAAGTAAACACCACGTTTTGTGACAGCTATACTTTTCACTTCGGTGTTGATATCTACATTAGAATTTTGATTGAATCGTCCTTCGCCGGCTGCTATTCGAGCTGCATTACACGGAAATTGAAGGGTTATTTGTCAAGCAATTCGACATTCGGATAAACTGGCTATTCTTTATTTATAAAGCCATAAAAATCGAGAGATCAGCTGTAAAAAAATCAGACTTACCAATCAGCTTGTAACTTTCTGGCTGCCAAGGCGGCGGCTCGCGTGTCGCTGCATCAAACTCATAGAATAGCAAGCTGAATGTCTCCTTACACGAAAGTGCATTTCCTTCGAGCAGAAAAGAAACAACAAATATTGAAATATAAACGGATCTAAATATCCTCAAGGTTTCATGAATGGAAACGCTGACAAGCAGCTTACCTGGAAACAGTGAACAATCGCGTATTGTGAATTGAATTTCTATGTACAGACGATTTGCTGGGCCACGATCAATGAATGGTGACCACAACCAATTGTTGACATTATGATAAGCAACGTCGCAAACTACATAACTTCGCCAATTTATTCGTTTGCCGAAATTCGTGAAGGATTCTTCTACCCACTGCAAAAAGTATATATAGTAAATTAAACTCGAGACGTGGTGTGATGATTAGTTTCGACAGTAATGGGAAGCTTGTGATTTCTATTAACCAGTAATAATTGTAGGTACGCAAGGATTCGATGCCATACAAGCTTATTACTTTTTTATTTAAAAAAATGGACGTTACTCATCAAGAGATCAAATTTGGAAAATTTCGTATGAATTGTTGTACAGACAGATGTATCCTTATAGAATTTCACGACCCCCTTGCATTTTGTCTCGTATTAAAAATAATAAAAATGCAAATCCAATATACATCGAAAAAAAATCAAAAATTTACATATTATAGCAGGGAACATTTTAAATTGGATAAAAAGAAATATTAAATTGTATTTAGAATTTCAACTTACCCCTGGCGTTTGTGCTTGTGGCCCGTACGGGTAGCGTGTCCATTCTAGTGTAGCTTCTTTGGTTGTATCAAGCAGTACCACTTTAACAACAAAAAAGAGATTAATTGTTATTATTTCAAGATAAGTACTCGTATTGAATCTACTGTTTAACAAATCTAGTTCTTACATAACTATAGCATTTCTACTTCCATTTTGTTGTTTTCCAAATCAAATTGGCCATTTTCCGCATCAAATTGGTGATTTTTTAAATCAATTTGATGCTCCTCTGGATCCAATTAGAACTTTTTCAATACAATTGATAGTTGGTTGGTTGGTTGGTTGTAGTGGCAGCCCCCTTTTATCCAAAGGTGGCTCACTTAGGCCACGAGAGGCCCATTGTGATACCACAGAATATAAGGGCGGCACTAGAACCTGCGGGATGACGAGAACCATCCAGATTCTCGAATAAAGCCGGCTATGCAGCCAATGTCCAAATCGGCTGCTTCCGTGAGGTTGTCTAGGAAGGGTGTGCCCAAGGTTTGCATGCGCTTCCTGGACAGCGCCGGACATTCACACAGAAAGTGTTTAATGGTTTCTTCCTCTTCCTCTGATGTGCAACTTCGGCAGAAATCATTGAAAGGGACACCCAGTCTTTCTGCGTGTCTGCCGATCAAACAGTGTCCCGTTAGTACGGAAACGACGGAACTCAGGGTGTCGCGGCTTATGTTGAGGAGCCGCTTGGTGCGTTTGGAGCACAGTGCGTGCCAAGTTTGCCTGGTTGTGCTACAGGTTTCTTCGAGCAGCCAGGCCCTATTCGCAGCCTCCACGTAGTGCTGCTTAAATCCTAGCTTTATGGAAGCTAGAGGTTGGCCGACTTCGGGGTTAAGTGTATATTCCTGAAGCTCGGTGCCAGCTCTCGCTAAGGCATCTGCTTCGCAGTTTCCAGGTATATCACTATGCCCCGGTACCCAACAAAGAATCACTTCACAGTGAAGCGACAACACGTTCAGTTGTGAGCGGCATTCCATCGCAATTTTAGATGAAGTATACACGCTGGATAATGATTGGATGGCAGCTTGACTGTCAGAAAAGATGTTTAAATTTCTTGTGGAAATTTTCTGACTTCTCAGCCAGGCAACTGCCTTATAAATCGCAATGACCTCTGCCTGAAAGACGCTGCAGTGGTCTGGTAATCGGAAGGATAGTTTCAGGCCTAGCTGTTCTGAGAACACGCCACAGCCAACTCTTCCCTCCATTTTTGATCCATCGGTGTAGATGTCGACCGATTCCTGTATCCCATCTCTTTCTGTGGTCCAGTCCTCCCTATTCGGGATGACTGTCCTGAAACCATGGTGAAAACAGGGAATCGGAGATGCAAGGTCCACTTTCCCTGACTTTGGCCCATCCCTCCGTAGTATTGTGGAGTGACCAAAGTTATCCTCATGCCATAGTCGCAGAGCTTTTAATCGAACAGCAGTGCACTTGGCCTGCTGTCTCGTAAGTAGCTCTGTCGGAAGCCAATTTAATAGCATAAATAATGCCTTTGTCGGGGTAGTCCGTAGAGCCCCGGTGATTGCAATAGCCGCACTCCTTCTGACCTTGTTCAGCAGGTTTACATTTGATTGATAGTGGAATCATGTCAATTTGATTTGGAAAAGCATTAATTTGAATTGTAAAATCACCAATTTGATTCGAAAAATCTCCAATTTGATTCGCTAAACACCATAACCTTTATCATTATAGGTTCGCAACGATTCATTACTGTTAATAGTGAAAATAACAACTTAATCAAATAGACGTTCCCTTTTCGGGTGGTTGTCGTGAATCAACTAGTTGGAAGTATTTTCCATCTAGTCATAGATCCGACAAGTGTCGATTCTAGCAACAGTTGATATTTTTCCAGGGTGAAGCAAGAAAAGTGAGTATACAAGTGTAGCCTTCAGACCTAGAAAACACTTTGAAAACGTAGGAGAAGCTACGAATGGGTAAGCATGAAGTGCCTAGCCGCGATTATCATGCGGAAATTACCATTCATTTCTCGTGAGCGGAACTGAGGTCGATCGTCAAGCGCGAAAGTACGACGTTAATTTCGTGGGTGCATTTTTGACAAGTTAGTTTAGCGACTTTTTTCGTGGTAAAGTCCTCGTGAATTAGTAATGGTAATTGTTGCTCTCAGCGTTGTCTTGTGTCTTAAAGATCAAGCCCCGAGTTTTCAGGAATTTCGTGTAATTAGGCGGTGACTAAATCTTACGTAATGGAACCAGTGCGATCAGAAGGAAGAAGCACACAGCAACGACGTTACTAGCAAACTGAGGTGATCTGCTAGCAATCAGCACATTTAACGTTTCTTCTTTCGTCTCTGAAATATACTTCCATGAATTCCTTAAGCAAACTCAAGATTGTAAATCAAAAATCCACTACATATTATCAAATTGTAAAGAAAATGGCATTTTGTGAAAGAATAATCAGCATTTAATGGAGGGAAAGATTTTTCTAGAATATTTAATAAATCGCCAATAATTTTAAATCAAAAGATTGTGTAAAAACGGTCAAAAATGCACGTGGTTTTGTTCATTATATCGATTCGTCCGATGACTCACCAAATTTCCATCCTATAGACACGATGAAAGGTTTTCGTCTCGATTAAGGGATGATGTAGTCGAGAGCAATCAAGGCAAAAAAAAAATGAAACGTTGGAGGACTTTTACAATTCAATTCAAAGGCCAAAGACCCTATCCAATTTACATGACTTTCAAATTACTTTAATGTCATTGAAATTCCATAATTATCATGACATCAAACAGAGACGCGACCCAATATAAAGCGCAAGAACCTAATGACAAAGGATACTTTCCGAAAACCGACAAGTGCAACGTTTTTACTTTGCAAACAAAATGTTGCTACGTAAAAAGCATTGATAATCCTTATAAAACATTTCGGCATGTATTTCACTCGTGCTTTTCGGTTCAAGAACATTTCAAGTGATGTGGGAAAACGGAGAGACATACATATGTTATTTATAGGATCGTCGTTTGTTCGCTTCCAAGATCCATGGGCGTACTACATAAAAGTACAAGTGGACACTCATCGTGGCTCTTCCCAAAAACTTGCAAATTGTCTTGCACACATTCTCGTTTCGGGATTAATTACGATGGTTATGCAGCAGATATGTAACGCTTAAACGAAAAACAGCATTACTTTTGATGGTAGCATTGAAATGATGGTGAATTTCGGCGCACATTCAGACACAAATTTCACCTGCTAAGTTCAAGGATAATCAAACAGTTTTCACAAACATTGTAGGGGGATTGAATTTACGATTTCCCAGGTGAATTTGATATTATTCACTGACGGCTATAAATCTCATTCTGGGTCTATTTATTATCCATCCCTTAATCAAACATTATACGGGTGTCTTCCACTCAACAACTTACGCTTTGTATTCCACGTAAGATAAGTCACGAAAATATATTAGCATCATTATAAATTGCCGTTTGGAAAGTTCGCTCCTTAGGGAAGGAAACCTCATCGTCGCCATAGGGTCAGTCGAATCGATATTTCTCTACCTATTCAGGATATGTACATCGAAAATGGCATTTAGCTGGAAAGGGATTTCGGTGATTTTAGAGATATTTTATCTGCAGACAAGAAAAGGGACAACATAAAATGGAAAGGCGGTTTGATGTTAAACGCACACAGTACGCTATTTCATTACGTGGCAATCAATTTCAACTCTTTTCATCGATTCTATGCACTAAAATGTAACGAACTTCATGTATTTCACGAGAAGACATTCAAGCAAAATCATTTGTGCAACGACAGGCAAAAGGTATTGACATCCAGACAATATTCTTTACAAACGAATAAATGTCCTGAGCGGTAGCAATGAAACGAGAATTCCCTGCTCATTCGTTTATCTCGCGTCCTGCTTACTGAAGTGCACGCTTCTATACAATTCATAACTTGTTCCAAAAAAAAACTTGGTGAAAGGTCCTTAACACCGAACAGCGCAACGGTAAGAAGGTATATGGTGTGATATAGGTAGAAGCCATCACCACCACCACCGTCAACCCACTCTATTCATTCGTCAGTTCATTCTCGTTTCCGCAAACGGGTTTTGTTTTTCGTCCTTTTTGTCAACTGAGCGCAACACTTGAACGGATAAGAAATCAAAAGTAACCCCGAAAGAAGACGGATAGGACATCATCCTTTTCACATTGCATGATTTTCGGATCATAGATACACCATCGTCGACGCGGCACATCTTCCAAGAGAAATGCTGGTTGTTTTAGTCGCTCACGCTCGATTCTCATTTGCTTACTTTTTTCGGGGAAAGAAAACTGAAATTGCAGAGAAAAAACCATGCAAACTATCGTTCATATCATGTCCTTCGTGACGAAGCGTATCGGATGGTGGTTTTTACTGTATTTTACATATTGGCTATCATGTATTTCTTTGTGTGAGCAGCACAGAAGAGCCTACTTGTCTTTTTGCGCTTTTTTTCTCTCTCGAACGGAACGACTTCAATGAGGCTCATGTGTCCCTTCTGTCCTTTGAACTCTTGCGCGGAATGATGACGGCTATCTCTAACACAAAATGTGCTATGCATGGTGTATTTGAAATGAAATCTTTAAGACATGGAAAAGGGATGAAATGAAGCTTTTGCAAATGGTCTAGTTTCTAAACGATTATCGCTATGAGCATCAAGATTATATTGTTTAGTTTTGCTGGCGCATCGAATAATTGCTATCCCATGTCCTTCTTACATCTACCACACTTTAATTTCAGCTAATTTTTAGTGTGACGAAAACCAAGAGGTGAAATACATGTTTTTCAGTGAATGTTTATGGTAAAAAAAATTCGACGGAACTACATCATCCAATTGGCAACAATACAAATAGGAAATCAAATTAATTACAGCGAGAATATTCAATTTTCAATTCTATTCTGATGAGAAGCTGCGGCGGGACTGAGAGAACCAAACTGATGATTCTATTGGAAACTAATGAAAGACCAGTTGACCATGAATTATGCCGGCTTCCCACGGTGTATGAAATCACGCGCCCGCTCACACCAACAAATCTTGGGAAGAGTATGGCTCGTAGTGGCGTGTCCTATATCCACGGAAGTTGGAAGCTTCAATGCGAGACGCGTGCTCGCTTAGTAGGCTAAGCTCTTGCACAAATTAATTTAAATGAAATCGATTTGTCCACAGAAGACTAAAGACTTAGTTGTGAAATTAGTCAGGTTGGTTAGCGAAGAGAGAATTATTGTTCATTTTTCTGATAGAAGGGAAAAAGATTCGTAGATGAAACGCACAGACAGTTTGAAAAACAAAACAAAATAACTATAGAAAATAGAGAAAGATCTCCTGTTTCGAGAATAGGAATAATCGAAGAGAGTTTCCAGAATGCGGGGAAAACATCTTTAGAAAAGTGCTTGTTAAATATGATAGCTACAAGTCAACAGAAAGAGTAGCAAAGGCATGTGAAGAAAATTTTAAAACCAGGGTTAATATAAAGATCGAGTCATCGGATAAAAAAACCTAATTTTATCTGAGATATAGAAATTTCGAGGAAACTATCCGTGATGAAACGAAAAAGTAATATAGAAAAGATCTCGACAGAGAATAAGGAGTCAAAAAATACGTAGAACCAGAAAACTTTGATTGCTTTTCGGGTCACTGAGTCCTCAAATCGTTGTAAATATTCACTCATGACTAGGCGGATCAAGCAATATTACATGGAGGCTGCAAATAGGGCCGGGCTACTTGAAGAAACCTGTAAGACAACCAGGCAAACTTGGCAAGCAATGTGCTCCAAACACACCAAGCAGCTCCTCAACACAAGCCGTGAAACCCGGTGTTCCATCGTTTCCATACTGACGGGACACTGTCTGATCGGTAGACAGGCAGAAAGGTTGGGTCAATGATTTCTGCCGTAGTTGCAGATCAGAGGATAAGGAAGAAACAATCCAACACTTCCCGTGCGAATGCCCAGCACTGTCCAGGAAGCGCATGCAAATCTTGACCTCGTCCTTCCTGGACAACCTCACGGAGGTAGCTGATTTAGATATTGGCTGCATAGCCGGCTTCATACGAGAATCTGGAAGGTTGTCGTCATCCCGCAGGTTCTAGTGCCACCCTTATCTTTCGTGGTACCACAATGAGCCTATAGTGGCCTAAGTGAGCCATCTTTGAATAAAGGAGGCTGCCACAAGAACCAACCAACCAAGCGGATGAGGCATTTTACATGAGTACTCAGCAATAAGTTGGAAGGAAATTTTTGGTACGCAGAGTGGAAACAGTCTTTGTAGAAAACCAAGGATTATTGAACTAATCTAGAGATGGACCACACCAATCAATAAGATCAGATAGGATTGATTAAAAATGGTCACAATATTGAGAATGTTGAGCAAGCAAAGTAAGTCGACAGACTTCTGAGCGGATTCGATGGCAGGATGGTACGCTTCTAAGTGTTAGATTTGTTTAAGCGACTTTTAGATCTGAATACATATACTGGACATTCATCAGATGCCAAGGATAGGGTCATTTTTTGAATAGGCATTAGAGGATATAACAAGGGACAAGTAGTTATTTAGTAAAGAAGAATACTTTATTATTAACATTACGGATGGAATTGAACTGCAAGAAGACCTTTTTTTAAAAAAAAAACAAGAGATAGCAGAAAAATATGGACTAGGCAGAAAAAACAATCCGAGAAAGTGAAAGTGAGATGAAGGAAGATTAAAACCTCTAAGAGCAAGGAAATGAGAAGGAAGCCAAGAGGTAATCGGAGCAAAATTATCAGATCAAGAATGATACGAGTACAGCCGCAAGAAACATAGACCGATCCGATAAATACAGAACCAAATTTGGTGTTTATCTTTGTGAGCATCCATTCAATGATCGATATTATGGGAGAGTTTAGCAACAATGAGAACTACATCATCGTCGATAACAGTAAAAGGAACACGATAAGGGACATGGATGGGTGTCTTTCATAATGTTCATTCTACATGGATGTTGGAGTCAGCTTTAAGTCCTGGGAACACTGTGCAATTGTGGAATATGGAGAAGCATAGTTGATCAGTGTTTTCACCAACATATACATACATGGTAAACGAGACAGTACCTGAAAAAGATACCAGCTCTAACACCTAAACTGCAATATAATTTTTAATTGCAGCTACTATTAACGAATATTGCACAAGAATGAACTAGTATAGGGACGAGCATGGACAACTATGGGCTAACATCCGTGAATTTAAGCGAATATAGTCAAGCATGCCTAAACTGGGACGAGTAAACGCGAACATGAATACAAGTATGGGCGAACATGAGCGATTATGGACGAGCAAACCTGAGCTTGGATAAATACAGGCGAGCATAGACAATATTTCATGCTGTTCGACGAGCATTGACTAATATTAGCGACCATGAGTGAGTATAGGAGCAGTCATACCTGATATTGACCTAATATAGGCAAGTATACCTCATCTTGGACGAAGAAAGCGCGAGCATGGGCGAATATTCGCGAGCATGGGCGAATATTCGCGAGCATGGGCGAATATTCGCGAGCATGGGCGAATATTCGCGAGCATGGGCGAATATTCGCGAGCATGGGCGAATATTCGCGAGCATGGGCGAATATTCGCGAGCATGGGCGAATATTCTCGAGCACGGGCGAATATTCTCGAGCACGGGCGAATATTGGCGGGCATGACTGTGCTCGAACAAATATAAGCGAGAATGAACAAATTAAAGCCTGTATGGAAGATTATAGGCCAACCTGAACTAATACGAATGAACAAACATATTGAAAAAACTCAACCAAGTTCGAATATTCAGAAGGACGATTGCACTTACACACTTAATATTAAAAATACCATCACTCTATACCAGAGGACAAATATTTATAGCATGAAAACGTTCGAATTGGGACTAAAAGCCACTGACCTTTTCCCAATTCCTGCCATGTTTCAGGTGTCAAACCCACAGGAATCGACGGCGAAGCTTACCATGATAAGCTACCGAGTACTAAACCCCATCCCCGAAACGACCAAACGGAAAGCGACACTGAGATTTTTTTTATTTCGGCATTTGCTACAACAGAAAAAAATCGACAACCGAAAACAAGTGAATTCCTAGCATAGCATGCATTCACCTACAAGAAATGTCGGCCCGTACGCCTTGGCATCCCTTCTGTTGGTGAACTGTCCGGAATGGTAAGAGGGAGTGTTTCAAACGGAGAGACATTGCCATTCGGTTCGTGCTACTTCCTCGAAGGAAATATCAGGATGGCTCCTCAAATTACTTAGAATACGCCGCTATTGATGCGCTTTGCTCACATACTCTCCAGGACGTACGGTTACTGTTCTAGCCAAAAAAAAATTTTGCCTATGCATTTCTGGTGGCTTTCTCTGTTCCTACGATTCTTTTGACGCTTCTGCTTTGTTGCCTGACTTTTTTCACTACTCCTACTGATGATTTTTCTTTGGATGCACGAAATTTCCCTCAGTCAACTTTTCTAGAAATGTGCTTTCAACTTGTGTATTTTGTTGTTGTTTCGTAGCTACTCCACGGTAACATAAATGTCTGCAATTTCAGGTGTAGCTTTTGCTTTTATCATCCACACATCGCAGGACAAAGAGCCCAAGCTCGGAAACGCGAAAAGGAAATTCTTAGGGCAAATAGTGGGTTTGTGAAATGGTCTTGATTCATATTATTAAATACTGCTTTTAGTTGGCCATGATGCAATTGGACAGAAGGACTGTTTGATGAATCATTAAGTAAAGAGATAATTGTTTGGCTTCGATAGAGTACAAATAAACCGTTTCTAGGTAGAGCTGGGCAAAAATAAATCATCGATTAAATTTGATTTAGATAACAGCTTCAAGTGGAGGGGTGAAACAGCTCTTAAACAAATAATCGGTCACTTCTCTTAAGTTGAAAATCAGAATAGGATTCTTGCGCTCCGTATTTTTCAGATAAAACGAAGACATCTTACCTCAAATTGCAGCTTCAAAGGATTTCGTTAGTTATTATGTTGTTGAGAAATTGTGTCATTGCTCCAACGCAATTGAGCCCGAACCTTATTAATAAATGCAAACCCAAGCCAATTATTCTTAGATGCCTTGCAAAAATTACGTTACTGATTGAAATTGAGCTAGATGAATCAAGTATTGGCAACGATTCTTATTGGGAGTCAAAGAAAAAAGCTGGTAATCGACAAATCGACAATTGGCGCTACACTATCCACCACTGCGATCTTATTTGTATCGATGAATAAGGTTCTCAGGCAAGAAACATCATTGTCCAACGGACGTTATGCAAGAAACATTAATGTTCAGTCACGAAAGGGAGCGATTGATCCCGCTCGCGTGTTTTTTTCTGTGCGGAACGACGACCACTGGTAAGTAGAAAGTGGTAAAAAAATACTAACTGGGTGTATTTTGCCTACTTCTTCTACGAAACGGCGGTCAAAGAATTCAACCAGTGAATAAGCTGGAGGAGTTGCTTTGTGAACAGTGTGAAACGATTATACGCGTGTGATCAGGAAGATCGCATTGCTTGCCTTTTTGTTCGCGATAGACAATTGTGACAACTTCTACGGAGAAACTGGTATTTGGAAAAGCATGAATGCCGTCAACGCCAACGACTGCAATTCTGGTGACTCTCGGTACACGAATTTGGTTGTTTGACAATATGAGCCCCGGCAGCCTGACGAGTCCAGCTGAAATCGGTCAGTCTAATTAGTTTTGTGTACACGATTTATTGTTTTACCAATTTTTTAGGGGATTAGGTCCGGATCGCATTATGATGGTAATTGTGACTCTCCAGATGTCTTTAGCATCACCAGGGGGAAAAAATCCCTACTAGATTTGCAAAATGTGTAACATTGTGCGTCGTCAGGTCAATGAAGCACATGACTGGATAGATTATGTGGGGGTTGTTATGGTAGATGAAACAGTCAATGCTCAAAAGTGTTACCAGACGATCGAGACAAAAAATAGCATAAAAACTTCGCAAGGTTATAATGATGACAATAGTTTTTTCTGAGAAATTGTTACAAAAAAGTGATGCTACAATATATTAAAAATTAGCATGCATCCTTTTTACATTTCTTTTGCTATACTGGTTTGTTGATGTCCTAAAGGACAGCTGTTCAGTCACGTTACTGTTTTATAACAGCAGATTAGATGAGTTCGAAATTGAACTAGGACTACAGCAAAACTATTCAAAATATAGCAAAAAAATTCTATTTATTTTTACAACATAGTACATATTCATTTCCTTAAATCACGATTCGTCGTATACCAATCCATTTTTCGTCTCCATCATTTACCACTAGTCTGGCTGGTACATCAATGCGTGGTAGTGTTACGAGAACAACACACCACAAAACGATGAAGAAAGAAAAAAATAATACACCAGGAGGAGCAACGCAATAGGGAAAAACATGATGAATAGCAGTCTGAGCAGTAGGTAGTATGCATGAATATGGAATGTGTGAAATCCTTAATGTGTTGCTAGATAATTAGTCTGCAGGATCGAGGGACGATGTGGGTAGGTCAATCATATCTCGTGAAAAGTGCGTTATCACTTCGGTTGACAAGGTTAAGGTCTCGTCAATGCCATTTCCAAGTGAATGCGTTGCATGGATTTGTTGGGACTGGTAAAGGACACTTTTGTCAATGGCATCTCGTACACACACTCAAGTGGGTGGTGGCAAATGAGCTTTGCGAATAAGCATAGCTTTTGCGTATTTCGCACAATAGACGACAGCTGTAACTATTTTTGTGAAGACGAGAGACTCTGTTAAGTAATTTTCAATGCTCGAGTAAAATTTGTTACTTGGTTGTAATAACACATATTTTTCGTAAAGATTTGGGTGAAAATAATTTCATTAATTAATTAATGAGGTACATTTGAAGGGTACGAATTTGAAAGAAAAGTAAACGTTTATAAAGAAGTTATCCACCGGCAACAACAAGATGGTTTATGGTAGCTTAAAATCTAAAAAAAAAAATACATCAGCTCCAGGCACAGGATGCACTATTTATTGGTTTGTTTTTGAAGTGCGCATTATTTAGAAATTGGCATCAGTTACGCGTTTGGCATATTTAATATGTAAATGTAAAATATTCTTTGAATTTGAAATTACTTCTCAAAAAATTCGACCATTTTTCTACTTTAGATTGTTTCAATAAATCACCTTTTGTAGATTAAGTTTCAGTTATCCAGCGAAGGACTCTTCGACAACTGGCAAATCGGGAAATATTGAAATCACATGTAAAAATAATCATTTTCTTATTTCATGTTGTCTTTATTATTTGTCGCTTTGCTAATTTATTTTAATATTTTGGAATGATTATACATAGTTTTCGTCCTAATCGGCAACAACTTCGAGATTATGTTTTGAACCTCTCCCGTCTCAATTACAGGAGATAGGAACCACTCTGACTAACCAAGATTGAAGGGGGGCCTAGTTGCAATAATCATGCGTTAGCGCACTAGCTAGGTCACAGTTGAAAGGACCCAGGCAGCATCAAAAATTCTTGACTGAGAAGCAATGTGAAAAGAGTTAAGAAACGGCTCGAAAACACATTAGAATGGGTTTGGAACTATAAATTATTCACGGATGAGTCAACATTTCTGTTTAACTCTACCACCCAGCGAGCTTAGTACAAGGAAGATGAATTCATCCTGCATCGTTCAGTGAACATCTGCAAGGAGTTCATGTTAATGGGCGGCCTCTCAGAAAAATTATCTTCGAAGCCTGGATGCTAAAATAACAATCACACACACATCAGTTGGATTACTCTACAAAATAGAATAAAAGAATTGGAATCCGGAAGGCACCGAAGTCTCCTTTGCATCAAATGAAGGGTGGTAATGGCGTTAAAGATGGGCTCACACAATTTTTAGATGCACATTTAATCTAAAAACTAAGGACACTTGTGAGGCAGAATTTACGCAAGGAACAAATAAAAGTCCAGACACATATACATTCGAAAAACGAACGTCATATCCTAGTACGTAGCACCTCGATCTGCCGTGAGTGACTATGGAATCACTCCGAGCAACGTACAGCCACGCGATACAGTTACCGGTAGCGGTACTTGCTTCGGAATCGTACACGGTCATCGGCATTGCAACGTCGGAGGGGAAACATACGAAGGATAAAATAGTTAAAATTGACGTAGTCGCATGAAAAAAAAGGGAAAATATCTTTCAATTTCTATGGTTATGAAGAGTTCGGATAAAACCTAACCAAAAATTTGGCATAAAGGTCTTCAATGGGCTGTCCATATTTTTCACATATCAAAGTGACCGAACTCTCGCCTGGTTTTCGAGATTTCGGATCGTGTCTTTTTGGAGTGTTGGTGCTTGATTTCACATCATGAAAACATGAAGAAAAAGTGTTGACTATTGATAAGAAATTCTACTCTTAAGAATTGACAAAATCCACGCAAAGTTATGAAGAAGATCCAAAGAAGGTTGCTAGAGTCGAAAGTAGTCATCATCCTATGTCTGTGATGATTAGATAGATCCTGTCATATTCTAGTGTCAGACCTATATATTTTTTCGAAAAGAATGTAAAAATTGTAGCAGGGATAAACCAGAAATACCAGCAGGACTCCACTCATAAAGTTGAAGCCGTCCAAGAGTGGCTGCGAAACAACATGCCTGCATTCCACTTTCAAGAATATTGTTCATGCAGGAGCGTCTGGACCTTTTCACCCACAATTCTACTACCATTATTAAGGATGAATTTGGGGGTCTGTCATAAATTCTGCAGAAATCGGGAAAGGCTGGAGCACGTTTTATTGACGACAACAGTTCGAATTTCAATGAACAAGATGCGTGACGTACTTGATGTCGTTTGAAAGTTTTCAAGTCTGCAAAATCGGGACACAATTATCCTCGTTAATTTTTCCAAATTTATCGTAAACTTACAACAGAATTTATGGCACGACAATGTTCACTTTGCAGTTCAATATTGACTGTTTCCGCTTTTTGCGGAACAAACTATACATCAATTGTATCCTTTGTCTAGAAATCCAATAATATTTTATATTTAAATCAGATAATAATAAAAGATTTCGCGGAAACAAAATGAAATTCTGCAAGACTAAACACTTTTCAAAGAGTGTCCTTAGCACATCATTTCCATGCTTCGAGTGAACATGTCGAACAATACATATTGAATTGTACATCAAAAGGATTATCTCACGTCGTTTTCGTTTGCTGTGACAAACTTGAACAAGGATGCAGGACTCATGAAACGACTTGAATTGACAGTGAATTAATTTTGATTTCTTTTCTAGACTACAACAAAGCAAATTTATAAAAATCTGACTGATAGTCCTGCGAATACATTTTCGCCTGGATTAAATACGAAAGAATTTGCGTTTTCAATAATAGGGAAAAAACAGGACACACACACATATATATGAAACATATATACTATGAATCCCGAAAATAAATTTTCCGTGCCCGAGAAAAATCGATAGGAATGCGACAGAACACATGAGACGACGAATGATAGAGGGAAGAACGAGAACGATATGAGGACACCAAAGGACACAGCTCGTGATGTATAGGGAAATTCCATATGTTTCAACATGAAAACAAGGGGTTAGACGATGAGCGGTCGACAGGGGATCATCAATAGGATGAGAAGTTTGTTACTTTGTAAGTAAATAGTCTTATTTTCATGTTATACGTTCGCGACATTGTTTTGTTGTTGTTGTTGTTGTTCTATTAATCGAAAACTTCATTCTATTCTAGACAACAGCTCTTTATAGTACTGAAATGTCCTTTCATTGAATGAATTGTTGCTTTAATGTTATTTAATAAGATTAGTCTGAAAGACTTAAGTACGGCGAAAGGCAAAGATAGAGTAAATTGATTCAGAACGTGCATTTTTAAAGAGGATTTCTCATCAATTTGTCACTTTAACCTTTCCCAAAATCTTTTTTTTAACCCGAAGATCCACAAATTGGAACTTTAGATTATATATTTGCAACAGGTGCTGTACGTGAAAACCGAATAAGTGATTTCCAACTACCTTCAGAGATTGAACTCAAAAAAACCGGAGAAGAGGATCTTATCGCATGAGATGTGTAACTGATCATAATAATCGTGTATCTTGGTCATCAACCTGCTGGGATTAGCAAACGTTGGCGCCCAAAAGAACAAGCATACGTAGATCTTCTCAGGTATGCGATTGTCGCTTGCTGCATTAAAAAGGCATGTGAGGAAGCAATTGTTATTCATTGTTCGATTTCAGTAGATTTATGTTATTGGTAAAGGTTAAGGTTATCGTCACCATTCCAGAAGGGGGTGGGAGTAGGGAGGATCGAAATAGGCGGGTTCCCCTATGCCATGAAAAGTACGCGGCGGTCACGGCCCCATGAGAAGTCGTAAAATTAATCTGGGATTGTTTGGAAGTCGAATTTTTTTTAAAAAAAATAAGATTTTTTTATTGAAAAATAAAATAAAAAATTAAGTAAAAAAAAAGCCCAAAAATATTACAAAAAATATATATAAAAAAATGTACAAAAAATATATAACATATATTTTAAAAAAATATAAAAAACTATAAAAAACATTAAAAAAAATATATAAAAAATATATAAAAAAATATATTAAAAATATATAAAATATACATATATATAAAAAAATTATAAAAAAGTTGACGAATGTCATTTTTACCGTAAATGTAATATAAATAGGGGTAACACGTTCGACACACGTTTTGTACCCCTCCCCACGGATCCCCTCATTCACTCGCGCAGAAGGGTGAGGAAACCGGGAAGCCCTCCATAACTTCTCATGGCGAACTTTTTATGTCATAGTAGTAGATGAACCCCCTCTTTCAATCCCCCAGCCCCACTGCTCACACCCTTTCGGGGGTGGATGCGGGCAATAATCTTAACCTATACCGTCTTATTTTTATTGAAAAGTCAGGATAAAGTCTGCTTAAAATACAATAAATTATATTTAAAACAAAGATATTAAACCCTACAAGTTTGAAAATACGAGGTTAGGCTGATAAGTTCCGGACCTCACACAGCGATGGCGCCACTAAGCCACTTAGACACTAACATCATATAGTTTTACTCTAGATTAGCTTGTATCTATAGTTACAGGTCAGTAGCTTGATTAGTTTTTGAACGACAGCATTTTTAACAAGACAACTTTAGAGTTTTCACGAAAATGGAGGATTTTGGAAAATACGAGCAGTGATTAAATACTTCCATTTGATAGGCTTAACGCCTGAAGAAATCAAGGAGAAAATAGACAGTACATTGAAAGATTCTGCCCCTTCATATTCAATGATGCCGAGTTTAAAATGTGGACGTACGAGGACTAGTGATGAGCCTCGCTCTGGACGCCCTGTGGAGATGACAACTTCCGAAATCATTGAAAAAATCATCGTTTAGTATTGGAACACCGCACAGATTAAAGTTGTTTGAGATAGCAGACGCTGTAAAGCATATCAAAAGAACGTGCAGGTAATATTTTGGGCTTTCACAAGATCTGTGCGAAGGTAGTGCGGGTAAAATGAAAGTGGATGGAGTCGTCGAAATGTTTTTAAGATCCATCGAACAATTCAACGTACGTTATGGTTACTATATCGGCGACAGCGACTCGAAAACTTTTAAAATGTTTTTAGATCATTAGATGGTCCGTATGGTGAAAAGTTTACTGTGAAAAAGCTAGAATGCGTATTGCATGTAAAAAAAGGCCATACAAGCGAAGGGTTGAGGCTAAAAAGGCACTTGTTCAAAAGAAAAAAGCTCTAAAAGAGGCAGAAAAAAGCCAATCAAGACGGCACACCCCAAAAATCAAAAAAAGAAAAAATACCATCAAATTGTTCCAAAAATTATCGACTTATTATGGACTAGCTATCATCAGGAATAAAAATTCAGTACAGGATATGTGTAACGAAGCTTGGGCAACTTTTTATCGTGAAATATCGACCGGCGAGAAACTACAGCATGACCGTTATCCAAAAGGCGCCGTCTCATGGTGCAAGTACCAAAATGCAAATGCCACTAATTCTTTGGCCAAATTCAAGCATCCTGCTCGTCTTTCCGACGAAGCACAAAGTGTTTTGAAGCCGATACATGAAGATCTTACTAAAAAAAAGAGTTGTTAGAAAGATGCTTAGGTGGAAATACTCAAAATAATAACGAAAGCTTTGGTCCATAGCGCCTAAGCATCAATTTTATGGCTTAGAAATAGTGGAAATTGCAACATATCTCGCTGCTTGTATATATAATAAGATTTTGCACGCATTTTAAAAATAACGGAGGTAATGGCCATCAAAATCGCACCCACAGCCATAGATTATTGCGTGCAAGTGGCTAACCGCCGCAGCTCGGATATCTTCAAAAAAGCTAGAAAAAGCCTCAGACAAGAAAGAAGTGAATAAAACGAGATGTTCGAAGAAGCTGGAGGGATACTTTAAGGACCTGGTATTTTAGATTAGCTTAAAAATGCTGTGAGTATAAGTTTTCTTAGTTTTTTTCGTAAAAAAAAAACTTTAAACGCGTTTTTCTCGAAATTAACTTTTTAGGATACGGTGCCAGTGATTCCTCAAAATCTACTCGACCGATCCTTTTGAATTTTTTACAGCTTATTCCTAATATGTATAGTATCGTGTGAATATCAAACATCTTAATATTTTTCATTTTTTATATTTTTTAAGCCACAAATTTACAACAAAAAATACGATTTTTGGGAAATTTTTTTTTGAACCGACGCCATTTTGTTTGTTTTTGCCCAAAAAAATTTTTTTATTGGCTAACACGATACAACGATAAAACATAATATTTCTGATTTTGGTGTTTCATGCAATTCTTCCAGTTGGAATAAACGGCACCATTTTGTAATCATTTTTTTGTGCTTTGATGACGTCACTATTGTGGTAATATGTACTTAGTCGTGCCATAAATTCTGTCACAACTTTAAAGTAGCATGAAATCTAAGAAATAAAAGATAATATGTTTATTTCGAAGAAATTTATTTTAGTATGGTATTGTTTATTAAATAATATAAACTTTATTCGAAATGACCTCCTTTTGCTTTTATGCAAGCTTTTAAACGTTTTGGCCACTGGTCTATAGCGGCACGCACGGTATCCAACGACATTTCATTTGCTGCTTTCACCAAGGATTTTTCAGACTGTCCAAATTACGGTGGGGAGTTCTACATGCCTTGTTCTCTAACTCTGTCCACAAAGCATAGCGGATTTAAATCTGGGCTCCCGGATGGCCAATCTTCTTGTGCAATAAAAGCAGGAATGTTGTTGCATAGCCACTCCTGTGTGCTCTTTGCTTTGTGAGCAGGAGCAGAGTCTTGCTGGAAGACCCAATGTTGTCCACCGAAGAGAGTGAACGATAAAAGTTTCACAACACCTTCTAGCACATTGGTTTGATACACCGCCACACCAGTTTTGACTCCCTTTTCGCAAAAATGGAGTGTTGTGACACCTTTATGGGATACAACCCACCAAACCATTACAGAAGCTGGATGATGGCCTCGTTGCACTCTGGGAACCGTTTTTTTAGCTTCTTCTGATGATGTTGAATAAACCTTGTCATTTTGTTTGTTAAAAACTTCCTCCACAGTAATTTTTTTTTCATCGGTAAAGAGGATGTTCTCATGCCCATCAGCTGCGTGCCAAAGCAAGAGACGCTTGCATCTTTCCAATCTTATTTCCTTTAACCGTGGAGTCAACATGTGGGCTGTTGACTGACGATAAGCCTGTTCATATGAAAATCATCTCGAATGAGTCTACTCATCGATCTTGTGGAGATTTGCAATTCCCTCGACAAATTTTTTTGTTTGCGCAGTGGATTTCTACGGATGCGCTCTCGGACAGCTTTGATGACACTGGCTGTTCTAACGGTACGTGGACGATCGGTCCTTGCTCTATCATCTGTGCCTGAGGTCTCATTAAATCGTTCTATTGCACGATAAATAAACCTTTTTCAAAATTTCAGAAGCACTTTTGCCACACTTATGGAGAGCTATTATAGCGATACGATTTTCTTTCACGCCCCATTCCATGATTACTAGTCAAAAACTGTTACCAAACTGATCGGAATATTATGCCGTTCAGTTTATTTGTTATAAATTGTAACATAACGGTACAGTTCCAGGGTGATTTCTGAGAAAGCGCGCATTTGAAATTGTGTGACAGAATTTATGGCACGACTGTGAAATCTGTGGTATGGATCTCACAGATTCAGCGCACCATGTCGGAATTTTTCGAATTGTAATTATAATATATTAGTAAAATCAAAAAGATCCACTTACCTTGATCTGCAATTGTAAAGCGTAGTACGCCGGTCGACAGGATGATACTTATGAGAATTACAACAGCATCACGTAAATCCATGCCGTATGGTGCAATTTTGATCGGTTTCTAATTTTGATTTTGCGTTAATTTTTTGTTTGAATCCTCTGCTGTATGTATATGTTTATATATTTATTTATATATAATTTAACTTGTATGCTTTATCTTTTAAAAATATCGTGTGGTTTTTTTTCTCTACGTTTCGTATTGCTTATATATTTTTTTAGAAATCGTGTGTGTGTTATTCAGGGGTGGAGGGGGAGTGAACAAACACTCACGAATGAGATGTGTGTCGTTGTTAAATGAGAGTTCAATTGCGCGAATTACGATGAGCATTCGATGAAATGCTAAACACTTTCCGAACGATCATTGATTGTAGCGAATCCTTTTTTCAATGTGACATGTTGCTCAGGTTCAGCATTCGTTGATTGCGTCTCGTATCGATTTGATTGTTACGATCCCATCAATTTGTTTTGATGATGATTTCAAAAAAAGTGTTTCGCGTCACTTCCATAAAAAAAATTGTTCAAATGTCCTTCAAGTGGGCGGCCATGCACATTGTCGACATGAAGACGCGATCGGTTACGAATAACGAATGATGCGATTTGGAAGGATCAATGAATGATAGTCACATAGAAACTATGCGTCTTTATGGAGGGGGCGAACGGCACGAGGTATGTACTGTGTTTGTTATTGCGAAAATCACTGGAGACGTCCTGTTGTTCGCGGATTATCACTGATTGGCGCGTAGCGTCAACTCCTCACGCTTATTATCTTGTACTGTTCGGGGAGAGAGCTCCCATTTGATATTAACGTTCAGCAAGAGATATTTACAAGAGTTTATTCGAGGCCTTAGAATTATTAATACTACGTGTTTGTTCGATAAAAACTTCTGTGATGATTTGTTCAACTAGATTCCATTTAGAAGATGAGATGCGTGTATAAGTATGTATATATATATTTTGATCTGTTTCGTTATTGCTTATAGTTGCCGGACGATCCTGGCGGGTGAATTGGGTCCGCGCTGACGGATTCTATAGAGATCTTCTTTTGCGTCGTGGAATAACTTAAGGACTCTTAGAAATAAATTTGTTTAGTAAAAACAATTTACACACTTTACAGCTAGAATCGTGATTCGCGTCACGACGTTTGATTATTAGCTACCCGAGTAGTCGACGCAGTTATAGTCCTTTCGAGATTATTGGGGGTTGTACGAGTGCGCGGCGGGAGGGTCTGTATGTAGGCCGATCCAGTTGTGCTCGTGGTGTTGGCAGTGGCGCCTAGATCCAACGGATCATTCGCCGGGGTCAGTTATTGCACGATAGCAGGCATATGTTCACTGCGCGAACCACCACACATACATGCTATTGCCGAGCGGCATGGCAGGCGTCTTCATGCCCAAAATTTCGTCCTGACAGATTTCCTAGATGCGCCAAGCTCCATGTGTTTTTGCGTCGTCCGCGTCTCACTTTAGCACTTGCCACTCTGCACGGAATCCTTGCGAGTAGTTTTGTTTACGTGAATCGGCCGGACGGGAGGACTGGCAGGCGGACACCTCGACACGTTCCGGTGATCCATAAAAGTTGCGATTGTGAAGCGAACGTCCGATCCTGGATGCCAACGTGTGCTGCTCAAGTCATCACAGTGCCGCAATTCGTCGGCGGACGAACGTACGGACGGGTGGATCAAAGGCCAGTTGCGGAGGACCTATTCCGGTACCGCGAATGCGTCCAAGAGCTTTTCCCCGCGTACGAATAGGCCCAGCTGTTTTCGGAGGAGCATTTTAAGTGGTTCACGGCATGGCAATTGCGACTTGGGCAATCCATTCGAAGCTGCGCGGCAGGCGGGGCGGACGACGAATCTGCGATTTACACTCTGGTGCCTGGTGCAGGTGCAGCACACGAAACTGCTGCCCTTTGCGGACGAGCGTCGCGGCTCCCACTCCTTGCGGCGGCGGCGACGATGATGGGTCCGCCGAGGTGGTTTGTTTTGCTGCCGCGAAACCTGTATTGCCTAGGAGTTTTTTGCCGAGAGCGAAACGGTGGCTGGGCGAGCCGTCGACGACTGTTGCAACATGTCCAAGAGCGCCGCGACGGTGCTGCAAGACAGCGATTCGGCCTTACGACAGTAAATCCACCATCTTCACAAGCGGGCCCGGCACGAATGGAAGCGCCCGTCAGGATTGGAGGCTTGCGGCGCTGATGGAAAGAAAGATCTCGCCCCGCGGCGGCACGGAAGCGAGCGACTGCTGGGGCGCCGCAACACCACCAAATGCCAAGGAATTTATCACGTCTTGCAGCTTCCCGAACGCGTTGACAGATTTTCCACTCCCAAACTCCCGAACGCCGACCGACACGTACGTCCTGAACGATTGCCTCAAGCGTGCTGCGAAACCAGCGAATTTGACTTCCTGCCGCGAACGCGGCCACACAAAACTCGGATAATTCTTCCAATCACAAAACTGACTGTACGTACGTGCACCGAAATGCCAGGCAATCACGAAAACGTACAAACAAACAACGAATTCACACACAAACCGCGTCTGGTGGGCAAGCAATAACTGATGAAACACTCGAAATAGGTTTGGGTGACGCTTTTCTACGTCTCCGAAATGTTTCGGCCGAATTTTTATACTTAATTTCAATCGAATTCTGTACACGAGATCCACCACCCGCTCAGAACCACTGCCATTTTCTCACTTTCATACGAGATGACCGAGACACGAACAGCATGCTGTCTCGTCTACTCATCCATGCGCACATCGATTGACAGTAGAAGTTACGCGTACTGCCCGAATTATAGTTGTTTCAACCAGTTGATTTGGTCGAATTAGAACTGCTAATGTGTTTCGTCCCATCAATAATAAATAACTCAACTTATCGTGACAATTGACAAGCCAATCCATCATTAATATAATTTAACTTGCTCTGCAAAAATCTTTATATGCAATTCCATGAAAAGATGCGATTTGAAATGGCAATACATAAGTTAGTACTGTAAGTAATGGTTCGAGCCTTGGATATTATTGATTTAGTACTAATTTTTATGTTTAATCAGAAAGGCAGTGATTAGGGATGGGAATATATTGTCGATATTAGTACATATCGAGTAAATTTCAATTTGGTATCGATGCATTGCTACCAGGGACATAGCGTAGATAATGATGTATTCGTTATGCTATGGCAGGGATGCCACTTTGATAAATTTGTATCGAAATAGATACGTTTTTGTCAAATTACCCGAAATACAATAATGTTCACGCATAACGAATTCGGTTTTAACGAACTTTCTGCTAAAACGATCAGCTTTCAACTGTTTGAATGAAAAAAAAAACATCAATGAAATGAAAATTTTACTCGTTAAACAGAGCCCGCTTGTAACGAACTTTTCGCGTAAAGCGAAACAAATCTCGCATGCGAGTTTGCCAAATTTGTGCGTATAACATTAACATTTTGCATTGTTTGTTACAGCTTTTGTAAGTGAAATAGCAATAAATAATCAGATGTAAAATACACTAATCATCCATCCCTGCAATGCAACATCACACCCGTAATTCCAAACCTACGATATTGCTTTATGAAATGCTACTTTCGGTGAAACAAACTTCGGGAAATTTCCAATTATGTCCGGGGCTATTTTAATTTTAAAAACTGCCTGTATGAATCTCGTCTTAATTGATCCTGACTTCAGAATGTAACCACTTCCGAAGGTCCTTGAATTTCCGTTGTCAGTCTGCAGCAGGCTTCTGCTGCACGACGTTGTCACAAGTTGGTCAAGTCCTCTAAATGACGCCAACAACAAATTTTCCACCATAACAATTCCTGATCTGTGTTAAAAGAATAGAGGGGCGATTTTTTTCGACAAATGTCGCCATGCTAATATATCCAAGCGATTTTTCACTTTAAAAAAAGCATGTCGAAGCTGCTATCCCATTCCGGCGATTCCATTAAGTTCATTGGATTGGAATCGGATACTCCTTTGTCAAATTGATTTATCATAGTCTACTCTACTTTCATTCCTAATTTAGCAACTAAACAAATTACAATTAAATCAATATATTTAAATAAAAACATATCATAAACTTCACGAAACATTGTTCACACTTCCGCAATTTTACACTAAGGACGTTGCTTTTTATTTTAATTTCTCCGCAGGGACACAATGTGCATTTCTTTGAGAATTGATCATTCAGGATCATATCAAATTCCTAATTGGAATGCAGCTCACACGGACTGGTCACGCTCAATCTACCACACACCCGCGAAGTTCAAACTCCCGAAAATATACCCCAATCAATAAAGACGCTTAAATTTTACACTTTCAAGCCACATACATTAATTTATCATAACGAAACCGAGGTAAAGTCTTCCGGACCGTGATAAATATAAAAGAAATCAAAAGGAGTACGATTCATTTCTGTCAATCTAGACATAAACCAAACTACTCTTAAAGGGAGAAATAAAAAAAATCAAATAAAATGCTGATAATAATGAAAATAAAATATATTAAATCCTCCAATTATGAAAACCAAAGGTAATAAAATAAGGATTAATCACACTTCATACGAAATAGTTTGAGCCACTGATCGTAATCCCCCTAATAGTACGTAATTAGAATTAGAAGATCAATCAACAATTATTACCGTATAAGCCCCTAGACTTGTACAACACTAAAAAGGCAGACACATTCATAAAGATAAAGAAAAAAAAACACCTGAGAAAAATAATCAAACAACAGGATAAGTTTGCTTCTTAGTAAATAATTTAATTGCATCACAAAAATGGCTGCCCAACTTTGTTAGGCCCCTTACGAATTTGAATATAGCCTAAAACCTTACGTTCTAATAAAGTCAAAAAAGCTACCCTAATTTTAATACAAATAATCAATAATAAACTACCTAAAATAGATAAAATTAATTCAACCAAATTCATTTACTATTTGTAATATAATTAAGTTTTAAACTTAATGCACTTGTCTTCCAAAATAGTTCTAATCAATTATTTAAATTCAATATTTAAAAAAAAATATTTCAAATACTTGGTCCTTTCGTACTAAAATATTTGAATTAACTAAAGATCTTGTGAGGCGATTCATTTGAAATGGAGAAAAGATTTCAATATTTCGCTTTTTTACCAAACTTGAAAATAATCAGTAAAGTATTTTTTAATTCACCTATACAAAAGAATTCAGACAATCACATTCATTATCGTTTTGGTAAGCTCATTTCCCAATTGATTTAGATCCTTTCTCAAATGGTTTGAACTTTTTCCCAATTGACTTAGACTTTTTCGTAAAACACTTGAACCTATTTTGCCAGATGGTTTGTCATTTTTCCCAAAACAGATTTAAGCTTATGTTTTACCTTCAAAATGTTGGTGAACGATAATCCTAAACCAGTTGGCGAAAAGTCTTTAAGTTTTGAGAAAAAGAATACCCGATTTGGCAAAACGTTCAGACATTTAAGGAAAAGGTCGAAACCAATCGGGAAACGCTATAAATTTAAAATGCATTGATCGCTGCACAATATAGCATCTTCGCAGTTTTTAAACTTCCACAAATCTACACTCCCGCAATTTCATGCTTTGCGAATGCTCCACTAGTCAGTCAATTTTTCAATGTTGCCTACACTTTTTTATGCTGAGATATTTTGATTTATAAAAAATGCTTGTGGGTATTCTGTCCCGTCCTGTCAAGAAGTCAATTATCTTCACCCTCGGTGACTCGGATCAGCAACGGACTCTCGTCTATGTTTCTTGTCGATGTGGAATTGGGCGAGCAGAAACCTCGCACCTTTTCAACAGGATACGTGCACTTGCCGGGCAATGCATCCCAGATGAGATGGTTGAGTCGTCTTACTCCTGGTTCACGGGCTTTCCTCCCGGCAAGTAATGTCGCGTTGGCCAATATCGCCGATCGAGTGCACGAACAAACCTAAATCACGATGCTTTTCAGTGCCGCAATGATCACTAAAACATACCCCCCCCCCCCAATGATCCTAGGTTCGACGTCGTAGCCGCACAAGTAGCCCAGCTTCTGGAACGATCTAACGGGCCGAATTTTCAACCCCATTTTCTATCCACGTCAGGAGAGAAAACTTTCGTCCTACAACCTCGTAACATGAAACCACCAAAAACGCTTGCTGGTACCATCATCGACTCGGACGTGCCACGAAAAACTCCAAAGAGCTATGCAGGTGTTTGGCAAACTGCATGGCTCTTTGCAGCTTTCCAAAAAAAAAAACTAAAATCTCACCCGCTAGAAAGGATGGCGAGCGTCACACCTTCAATTTCACGACAGAACAACACCATGTACTTTTCTTATAGACATTGTTGCGGACGTGTCTGTAGTACCTCCTAAAAAACACGATCCAAACTCATCTTTTTGCAGCTAATGGTACCCTTATTCGCGCGTTGGATGAACGGCACTCCACGATAAATTTGCGACTCAAACGACCGTTTCCGTGGTCTTTTATTATAGCGGACGTTACGTCACCGAAAATCGGGACCTGTCCCTCAATTTGGTGCAATTTTAAATAATACATTTCCTGTAACTACTTGCCGACTAAATATGAAGCAAGAATACTTACAGGTGCACAATTTTCGACCCTTTTCATTGTTACTTAAGAACAGACGAGTTTTTGAAGCAAACTTATTTATTACTTGATACCATGAGGTTGGAAGCAGGCCTGAAGGAATGAGCATGCGCAGAAGGTTGAAGGCGTCTTGCATCCAAAAGTTAGGCTAGATATGCCATATCACTCACTGTGCTATAGTACTCAGAATTACTCAATGTACAATTAAATCAAAGCTATATTTGAATAAATACTCAATTATTATACACTTTACAGCTCGTACGTAGGTCACACTGATCCCCGTAATATCACACACCCACGATTTACAAACTCTCGCAATTATACTCTAAGGATTTCACTCTTAAAATTACTATAATTTCGCTGAAACGAGACTTAGAGTAGCAAGGAATCTGAAAAAATCTTATTTCACACTCCCGCAATATCACACCCCCGCAATTAGCAACTTGCTAGGATGTTTCAAACTAAGTATCTTACAATTTCAATTTAAACATTTCGCGAACTATTCACCAATTCGGTGTCAATTTTCTTCAACAATATTAACGTATACATTAGTAAGGATTTGAACCTCCTAGTCTAGTCGACAACTTTCGCCTACTAGTGTGTTTTTTTTTGGTTAGCAACTTACTAACACTATGCTAGTAGGCGAAAGTTGTCGACTAGACTAGGAGGTTCAAATCCTTACTAATGTATACAATAGCGACGTAGGCACATACGAACTAAAAAAAAAATGACAGTCATTATACTTCGCGGATACAAATAATTATAAAAATTAGTTGAAGGATGATGAGCTTAATCCACCAATAAGCCTAATCGTGGTCGTGCTGTCTGGTGGCGGATGGTAAATGATAGCACCTGAAGAGGATGCCGTCCGTCACCCCGAAACCACACTTCCCCATTTAATTAACATTAAAATGTTTCTAAAATAGACGCTTTTGAGATTCAAACACTGGAGGACGCGGTCGTTGGACCGAAACAGGAGGAGACAATGTCTTCAAGCAATCAAGGTACAGTTCGGGATGGTGTGCTATTGATGAGGATACTTCAGCGATACTTCGCGATCTGAAACACAATTTTACAGTTTTCCCGTGAAGGATCTTCAAGGAACTTGAGAATAATATCCTTCCTTCGATCAGCATCCTGATTGAGGCTGATCTAATGACGGCCTGGGTCGTCCTTTCCAGCCATGATCATAGATTGGGTGCTTCCCCAGACAAGCGTTAAGCAAACCTAGCAAAAAAAATCACCTTTTCATTATTGCACATCAAAGGACATCACCTACGAACTGGACTATTAACCGATGCGGTCATGCAACAATTCCCCAAAAACCGATACAACATTCGACATGCGTCTTGCAACCTAGAGGACGCGATCGCAAACTAGAATCCTTCAATCACAGCCCTTACCCGCGAATATACCCGCAAAACCGATTGCATATCATCAACATGTTCAATCCTTACCTTCATCGCCAACAACATTTCACCGCCGTCAAACATTATTCGGATCAAGCAACGCGCGGATGTTTCCAGAAAGCTTTCGCAACATTCCACGAACTTCGACATCCTTTCCGGGCGTTTCTCGGCACTTCGACGAATCCAAACGCGACACCAAATATTACAAACGAAAGACTAGAACGCGATTGTTCGTTTGTCGTTATCAAACGGACATCAAATTGAAAACTCGCGACGGAAACGATCGAAAAAGAAAGCACCGACCATGATCTGACATAAACACATCCGCTCTGTACGACGATCGCGCCAAAAGTGAAGTCCGCCATCACGCCGTCAATTTGACTTAACTAAACGAAAATGGATGAACTAATGGTGTGTACCCTTGATAAGTGTCATGGCGAAAAATTCACAATGACGTGTGCCCGTGATAAGTGTCACGGCGAAAATTCACAATGGCGTGTGTCCGAGATAAGTGTCATGGTGCAATTATACAATGATATGTGTCCTTGATAAGTGACATGGTGAAAAGGTTACACTAATGTGTGGCATTGATAAGTGGCATGGTGAAAATTGTACAAGATAATAAATGTCTTGGCTAATGGATCAACGAAATGTTGTATACCAATTGGATATCGACTGATCGAAGCTGTCCATCCGAGACACAATAGTACAGACACAAAGTGGATCGTAGAAGATTTTCGATTAATAGAATTTTTATTATAAATTACGAAATTTTAATCCCTTTGTGGAATTCGGCGCTTCGCACAGTGCAGCAAAAGACTTCAACAGTTCGGCATCAATTCATTTATCACAGTATTATTATAGAATAGCTGTTATAATGTGAATACGAGCGTCTCAAAACTCAACCATGCATATACTTAGGGAAAATCATATTTTAAATTGTAATAAGGCAACTTCAATTGATCGAAATATTGAAATACTACAAAAAATGTTATAATGAAAATAATAATTACAGTATTTCCCATGTATAAATACTTCTAAATACCAAGAATTACTGAAAATTGATGGATAGAGTGATTAAAGGAGTCGCAGGTGCTTTTAGTCTGTAGGAAACCGGCATGCCGAGAGGCACGAGCTGATCGGTATCTTTTGAAGATTTCCACCTTCCAATGTTGAAAAAAAATAACGAACTTTTCGAGGAAAAGCGCGACATTTGATTGTCGCACGTGTATTTGCCGAATTTCTACGCATAACGAACTTTTTGTATTGAAATTCGGGAACTCGCCGGTATATGAATTCGGTCGCATTGTAAATGATTGGCTAAAATAATAAGTGGCCCGCACTAAGAGAAAATTACAGAAGCTACGATATGTTCAGCGCTGATTGACCCGTGATGTGGTTTGAAAATGTTACAAACTGTTACATGAATGGGGGGAGACGGGGAGTTCTAGCAAATCGTTATGTAAAAAAATTGGATTTGGATGCTCCGCAAGAAAACCAAGAAGAACATTGAGAATCTGTTGTGCCGTTTATTTCGGATATCGTAAAATGGATTTCTAGTCCTTGTTATGATGATAATAAAATAACTAATTATACTTTAATATAAAAATTATTATTAGTGTGATATACCTAGTAAATTTATAAATATTACTATTTTTGTATTATTCAATTTAATATTGAATATCAATTTATTTCTCTTCGCATTGTTTTTTTTATAATAAAAAATTATAAAAATATTGGGTTTATGCATTGAAAACCGAACTTTGACAACACATGGCCCCACTAACACATGCACTGTAACACTTCAATAACATATATGTCATTTTGAAGTATCATTGGTCAGCTGCCAAAGCCACAAAGACAACATGCTAACATTGTATGCGCATAGGTTTTTTACCCTCATGGAAAACTTCGAAAATTGACGAAAAAAAACAGCATTTGCGGAGGTATTGTTGGGATAATTTTTTTCCAAGAAAACTTTTGCCAAAAGTTATCGTTTACTGACGGATGTTTATGATGACGATGCTCTATCTAGAACACAGTGTTTTGAATGGTTTAAACGCTTCGGAAATGGGGATTTCGACATCAAGCACAAAGAGCGCCCTGCTCAAGAGAAAACATTGAAAATGAAGAATTAGAGACCCTCCTCAGTGAAGACTCGTCCCATATCGTTGCAAGATGAGCTCGCAAAGGCACTAAGCGTGACACAGGCAATCATTTCCAGGCGTTTGAAAGCATGAAACTTCATCCAGTAAGTAGGAAATTGGGGGTCATACGACCTGAAACCAAGAGATGTCGAAATCCACTTCGAATGCTACAAAAGAAAGTCGCTTTTGCATTGAATTATTACTGACGACAAAAAATGAATACATCATGATAAACCGAAGCGCAATAAATCGTATGTGAAGCCTGACCAACCAGGAACATCGTTGTCAAGGCCAAATATACACGGCTCTAAGGTAATGCTCAGTATTTGGTGGGATCAGAAGGGACAAATCCACTACGAGTTGCTGAAATCGGGTCAAACCATTACGGGATTCATCGATAAAAATTAATACTATTGACAGAAAATTGACAGAAAAACGGGCGGAATATGCGACCAGGCACGAGTCTGTAATTTGCCATTATGACAATGCTTGACCACACGTTGCTATACCGGTCAAAAATTACCTGGACAATAGTGGCTGGGAAATTTTACCTCACCCGCCATATATTCACCAGACCTGGCGCCATCCAACTATCATTTATTTCGTTCGATGCAAAACGCCCTGACTGGAATACGATTTACTTCGGAGCAAGGTATCAAAAATTGGCTTGATTCGTTCTTGGCTTCAAGGGACGCAGCCTTTTTCCGACGCGAAAATCATTTGCTACCAGAAAGGTGGTGAAAAGTGATCGCAAGCGATGGACAATATTTTGGATGACATGTAAATTAATTAATTAATTAATTAAAATAAAGCATTATTTTTATCCAAAAAAGTTGGGGTTGCAATGTATACACCCCATTGGAATTTTTGGTTAAAAAGTGTTTACATTGTTAATTGTTTTTGTTTAAAATATTTAAAAGCCTGGAGGGGGAAACGATGAATTTGTTATGTAATGAAAGGGGGGATATCTTTGAAAATATTACTAAGTACTACACGGGGCAGGGGGGAGTCAAAATACTCTAAAAATTGCATTACGTGATATATGGAATAAAGGGTTATCGAGGTATAGGGGCGGGAGATTTTAATGAAACACAGGTGATTCCCCGCTGGATACGATGTTGAAGATGCCTGAGCTGGTTTGTGAAAAACGTAGCTTGACCAGCATTACGACATGAACAAGTTGTGCATGAAAAGAAATGATTGGAATGGATGATCCTGCTGTTTGACCACAACCAAGGAAGCTCTTCTTCGGTTATTGTTAGTAATTCTAAAAAAAACAATTTGAATGCTTTAATGCGCAGATCATGCAAACTGCAATGATCCGCTCAGGGTCTCTCTGCTAGCCCAGGAACATGTGCTCGGACTTGATTTCAAAACCAACCCCCATTTCTGACCCCACGCTCGCGACTATGTCATAACATTTTATTTGAATTGAACGCGTCTGATGGCCAACCATCGAGATCATTCATTACAATCAATATGAATTGGTCGTGTGGTCACATTTCGGTCAGGGGTCAATTACAGGTCCGTGGGCCGACCGCCTTGAAATGCATAACCTACACACGGAATATCTGCATTGCCCCAATCGTTCGGCCAATGCAGAATGGTCGGTCCATTCATTTTCCTGGTCAGAGTTTTCTCTGCTTCGATAAGCTTGGCACTGGTACTGGGGTCTCAACATTTCAAGTCACAATTGGTGATAAATTGAGACCCACAAATTGTCCGTGGTTCTAGTCTAGCCGAACGTCCCGAACCATCTGTCTGTCTGTCTGCATACTGTCTGGTCATTTCTTGTAGTTTTGGTTAGTGAAACCCAGCACGGTGTCGACTTTCTCAAGGCAGTTATATTTACTCGGCATTTCATATTTTGTCTGCTGCTCTTCTTTGATTTGTTTATTTTTAAAATCTGCAGTGTGCGCGTTTACCTGACGACTATATCGTGTGTATCGCAAGTGTCTCCCATTCATGCATGGCTGCTATAGATACAAATATGTATATAGATAGCATGCAGTGAAGTGAATATCTAACACTTCAAAAATAAAAAATAAAAAATAAAGATCTCGCGCGACGTTTGGGCGATAAAATGTTAAGTAAACAAAATCGAAGAGACTCAAGTGAAGATACATTTTGAAGCAGTGTATGAAGAAATTCAATGTACACACGTACTTATATTTTTTTGGAATTATTATTAATTGGTATTCCAAGCGACAGTGAAGTACATTTTATGATATTTTCATCTGGATAGGGTGGTAGGCCTAAAAATAATTTTAAATGCAAATTGTGGAGTGGATCTATCCTTTTTCGGGGTGTGGTACAAAGAAAATTCCACTGTATATTTAATAACGAATATCTTTCATAGGAATCCAGTAAATCTACTTCACGCTTTTCTATTTCAAAGAAATAATTCATGAAAAAATTTACAATTACTTAAGGGAAGCTTCTATTCGGGTGTGTATCCTTAAAAGAAGTAATCAATTATGTCGCATTCATAGATAAATACTCTCTTCTAAATAACCGATTATAAAATCACCGTCATTATCGATAACTTGTTGCGATCGTTCCTGCAAAATTTCAACACAAGAAATAACACCCCCCCCCCCCAGCCACCCTATGTAAAAGTGTGACGAACAAGACTAATATTAATAATATTCAAGGTTTTATTTATTTTTTTAAAAAATGCTCCAGAACCCTGAATAAATGATAGTCCGACGATACGATGGAGTATGGATGGTGCGGCAGAATTTCCCAGCCTAATTGCTTTATTTTCTTTTTGGGAGGAGGGAGGGGGTGAGTTTCGCTGCATGAGATCACCTCGTACTATGCCTCTTCTGTTGGACTAGAACTAATCTATTTTTTGTAGAAGTTTTGCCTGCACACAGCATAGTTTTTGATAATATACAAGTCAGCAGTAATTGTTTCTTCAGGTTTCAATAATTTATAATGAACTCTTTTCAAAGGATATTCAGACTTGGGGACACCAGAAGCTCAAAAAGAAGAGTGATTTAGAACACCAATTTTTCTTCGTCAACAAAAAAATGGGGTGTTTCATCATTTCCCTGTTTGAATATTATTATTTCTTCATAGCCCAGCCAAGAAAGGACTGTTTTACATGAGAAAGTGATCGGGAAAGTGAACTTCTCTTGAGTATTTCTTTTTAAGAAATGAAGACATTTCATATGATGTAAATATTTGATCGGTAAAAATTCCAGAAATTTTGGTGTCGATTTATTTGCTAGTTTATTCTAATAAGTATTTCGATATTGTGTGGGTCCTTTCGTTTTGCTCTTAACAATATCGAAATGGGAGTCTCCTTATTTGTGCTTTACTCTCTGAAATATTTCCGGAAGACGAATAGTTCAGCCAAATCGTATTCTGGCGGAAAGAAGTGTGTAGAAGTGTGTTTTTGGAGTCGTTCTTAAATGTCTAGACGATGCTTTCTCTTAAAAAGGATGCGTTCTGAACTAAATATAGTTTTATATATTGAGTTTAGTTCGGAAGAGTGACATCCTAACGTTCCCGAGGTTGTCCAGTGTCGAAACATCGGACAAAATTGAATTGATCTCAGGATCCTCAAGGAGGACTCTCCATATCATCAAGCTGTATTAGTCTGTTAATCTGGTACCACAAAGACCGGGAAAACCCCAAGAAAATCAGACTACGGGTGAGGATCCCTTTGTTGGATAAAACATGGTGGTTTCTGTTGATCCATATGCGGATACAGCTCTTCTGATTACATCCTGAAGTCGCCATACGTGGTTGGTTGGTTGGTTGTAGCGGCAGCCCTCTTTATCAAAAGATGGCTCACTTAGGCCGCAGTAGGCCCATTAGGATACCACAGAAGATTAAGACGGCACTACAACCTAGCTGCTGGGTGACGAGAACCATCCAGATTCCCGTATGAAGCCGGCTATGCAACCGTTGTTCAAATCAGCTACTTCCGTGAAGCTATCCAGGAAGGGTGAGCCCATGGTTTTCATGCGTTTCGTGGAGAGTGCTAGACAATCGCACAGAAAATGTTGGACTGTCTCTTCCTCTCCTTCCGATCTGCAACTTCGGCAGAAATCGTTGTGTCTGCCAATTAGATAATGCCCCGTCAGTAAGGACACGATAGAACTCAAGGTTTCGCGACTCGTGTTGAGGAGCTGCTTGGTGCGTCTGGAACTCAGTGCGTACCAAGTCGTCATACTTACGAGTAAGGGAAAGTTATGTGAAAGTGTGAGTTACGCCATCAACTGGGTGCTAGGACCCCTGAACGGCAAAGGGTTTTAAATACACCTGACTTCCACCAGCAAGGTCTTTGCCTGCACTCAAAATGCAGACCGATAGTTTCATCTTCTATAGGATGGCGTTGCTTGTCGTATTGTTACAGGTCATTGTCCTTAAGGACAGTGAAGTAAAGCCCTCTTCCACGAAACACAAATGAGGATAGACACCGATTATAAGCATTGCCTGTACTTGAAATTGTTCAAAGACTTGTAGAAAAGAAATAGAAGAATGTTAGTAGTAGTAATGTAGAGAAATTGTCCACCTTTTTTGGCAATTGTCTTTAGATCAGCTAATCAGGTTCTTTAAACAGTTTCAACTAAGATCAGGGTTATTCTTGAGAGTTTTTTTTTAAATTTCACTCAACCCTGATTGTATGGAGCCAAAGTTGTGTCACAACCACTTACCACATGTAACAATAAATAGGGTCGGAGAGTAGGGATTATAATTCATTCTCACATGCCAGGACTGCTAGAAATGTTCCTAGACTTTATCGTGGAGGCCTACCCAGATGGGGTCTAACTGCACGGTCCACGATTGGACAACGGGCAGCAACGATGCGACTGTCAACATCCTTCCAATCGGAGATGGAAGGACCTGTTTGCCTATTGAGTGCAGGATCGGTGACCTTACTGGTAGAAACGAGACCTGTCTGTACCTCAGCCAATGTTTAAGTCTCGGGACCGGGATGAATCGCAACTCCACGTCGAGCCGCCAACTATGCTGAAGAAGTCTCCATACTCGGGAGTGTGACGACTTTAAGGCGCCTTGTGGGCTCTACCTGAGATATGGGTACCAAACCATAACTTTATGTTCGAGCCCCCCTCCCCTAAAGGGGATCCTCACCGCGGCCGAACGGAAGTATAAGACTTTTCTGGTGGCGGGATTAGTAAATAATGCATTATCCAAGTTTTTTTTTATTAAACACACTTTTTCAATTTCCCGGGGTAGAAATCGAACCCTGGTTTATTAGTCAAACGGTCGATCACCCAGGCCACACATCACTGAGTAAATTACTACGTGTGAATAGGAAAATGTTCGTGATTGCAAATGCAAGCATATACGAGGGCTAGCTTTTGGCAACGCATCCCGGTCCATTATTTAACCATTGCAGATTATTTCTCGGTTAGATTTAAAGCAAAGTTTGATTCGTATATTCTATAATACAAACGAATTGGAATAATCTAAAAACCAATAACGGCGTGCAGCATTCGAATTCCCAACGGACAGTAATGTAAGGCACATGCACTATTCCCTGCACGGTGTAACTCTGCAAGAGCTAGTAGATTTTGTTTTACAGTAACAAAAGCCTTTTCTCTGATACGGATGACGCGTGTGCGTTTTTTTTTAAGGAGTGAATATCATAAATGTCTATTCCCGTATGCTAGGTTTCATGCTGTTTAGAAGCTACCAGACCGTGCCGTCCCCTTGTCAATGACTGATTGTCTGAAGAAACAATTGTTGGCACATATTTCGTAGGAGGTTCATTTTTAACTGAGAACATTTTGTCTGGGAGTGCTAAGTTTTTTTTATTGTTTAACAGTCTTGCACTGCTTTCTCGAGGCGCATCATTTTTAAGACGTGAAAAAGTTGAGATTTGGGCTTAGGACCCCAAAAAAGATAAAAGTAAAAGTAATTAATTTTAGGATACTAAAATGCATTTCTATATTTTTCGATTAGAAGATCGAATTTCTTAATTATCACTTCCTTAAAAAAAATCCCGACAAATTGCATCTGAATTTCAAGCTGTTCGCGAACTTTTAACATATTCTGTGATTCCGCGTCCAAGATCCAAATGTAAATATAGTGTGGCGCCGTTACGGCGATCTGATTGTAGTGGATCTTCAGGTGAGGAAAGAAGATCGCAACCAATGCAAGTTTGATCATTTTCGTATGCTTTTCGTGGTCTCGTAACCAGCCACTCCAGGTGATACCGTGTCGGCATTTCATATTATATTTGCTTTAGTTCGCTTTGCCCCGGACTAGGACCCAACGATCGCTTTACCGGACCCCAGGCAGACCGAAGTAATAAGTCAATGGGTAGGCACGTGTAACCGCTTCGAGCGGCCTTCGATTACTGTGTTTACTTTTCGGTGAAGACGAGAACGAAAAAAAACCGCGCGGAATTCGGGAAAAGAAATCAGGAAGTCCAGATTGAAAATCTTCGGGGTCACCTTTTAATCGATCTTTGTAGCTGAGCAGTTTCCATTCAACTATTCCAGAAAATTGTTTGTGGTTGCTTTCAATCCTGATCGGATTTTGCTTGCACTAGTTTTCAGCGGGAAAATTCCATTTGCATGTGCTTGCGAATCAATTTGATGAATGGCGGAAAATTGAAAATATAGAACCGTGGAAATACGAAAAAAGTGATTGAAATATGATCTCAAGATCATTTAGCGACAAGTTACGAGTGGTTTTAAGAAGGTAGTGGTTGTTCCGGCAAGTTTTTTTCTTAAAATCAACGTTGAATATAGAGAATCGCGAAAAATGTCCTCATATCGAAAATGTTGTAACTTCTTTTTGATGAAGGTACTGGTTCTTTTGGTATTTCAATCGGAACGCTACGAAGGTATGTATCGTAGATTAAATTCTTTGAATATTTCATATGTGCATGGAACGAGTGATAAGATTAAATGTGTGGAGGTCAAGCGGTTGTATGAGATATCTACATATATAATGGTGATTCCTTGTTATTGATGGTTATTACGAAAGACTGAATCAGTTTCAAGGAAAATTGGGACTGGAAAAATGTTGATTTACAGATAGTCTATGCTATATCCCTAAAACAAAAGAAATCGACAGACAAGACAAAGAAACAGTGGACGACAGTCAGGATAACGTACAGAAATAATCCATTTTGTGGGTCCGAAAGTAAGTTGAAATCAAACCCACGTCTACTTCAGATTTCGATCAAAGTTTCATTTCTTTAGAAAGTTTTAACCTTGCCATTCTACATGAAACACAATATCTTTTAAATGTCCCCAATTGGACCAGTTGCATAACTCGATCCTTTTGAGATAATTTTTGATGAATTTTTCATTAACATTTCAAACAATAGCTCAGCTATGATTTGGCGAATGTTGATTTTCAAGTGGTCGACGGCATATGAACACAATCTCTAGCATAATTCCACAAAAAAGGTCAACTGCGACCAATCGCGCAATTAAGCTGGCCAACTCACATCACCCAAGCTACACGTCGTAGAAATTCTGCGCTCCGTGAAACCAAAACCGTTCGTGTTATAAGACTTGTGACATCGTCCTGTTGAAATCACATATACTTCAGATCTGTATGTTCAATTTCAAGCAAGGACTACTCGGAAATCTTTTGGTTGTATCGTTCAGCATTGAGTGTGACATCATTTTCGAAAAATTACGGACCAATGACACCTCCAGACTAAATTCTGGTCTCTTCGAATTTGCAACAAAGCTACTAGTGAATATAGACAGTGTTTTTTTAGAGGTATAGAACTTTTCGATGTGCGCTTCTCCCCTGGGGGTGGATGTCAGCGCTGCTTGGAGCGGGGGTGGGGGATGGAAAATTTAATATTCAAAATAACCGCAAAAGTCAATTCAGGATGCAATTTTAAGCATAAGCATGTTCTACGATTTTTTTAATCGAAAAAAATGCATGTTTATAAACGGTTTTCAGGAATAACTCAGAAAACCATGCGTTTTATGCAAAAAAAAATTATTAAAAACAAAAATAAAGTATGTTTAATAACAAAAAGAACGTTTTTTGTTATGTTCCTAGGTGAAATAGGAACCGAGCTATGACTCGCCAAAAGTACACTCGTATTCTCTTTAACCATTCAACGTCAACTGACGGAAAAGCGGTGATTTTTTCGCGGAAAACGTGTCTAGCTTTTTTTAAAGTGCTTGAAAAGGCCTTTAAAAGTCGTTACAACAACAACAAAACGGAGTCAAGATGAAAATGAATAAAAAATCAATAATAAAACCCCTGATATTATCGTAAAAAATTGAAATTAAACGTAATCCCTTCACAATTTACTGTATTTATGTCCTGACAATAGATTCTAGAAATTTGGCTGATTGAAAATGTGTAGTTTTGAATAGAAGTTTGATTTACGTAAAAAAATTGTATGTGAGAAGCAAAATGTGTCATTTTTTCGCTGAAGAATTTGGTTTATATTTATTTCTGTTGAATAAAAATTGATTGAAATATCAACGTTAAAAGATCGTAGTTGTGAACGAAGACCACCATTCTGAAGTCCTTTAAATGGAAAAATCTCAAAAACGGATCGCTTAAAAACAACCTGAAATTCACACACCTTTAAACCCTTCAAATTCCCTGTAAAATGGTTTTTTTAAACTGCAAGATTAAGGAAGTAATAGTTTAAAAAACGAATCAAACTTTTTCGGTAAACATTTCGAAGTGTGTGAATATTTTTATAATTCCTACAAAAAAATAAGCAAAGTATTTCTTTTCTTAAAAGGCCTAACACAAAATATACTTGCATTAATAATTATCGCAAATTCTGGTGGTAATTAGGGGTTGAAAAGTTCCAATAAATAAAAAATACATAATAAAGAATTTTTGGTTTCATACAGATACATTATTAAAACGTTTCAAGTTGTTCAAAAATAACCTTTTCTAGTCTTGTCGCAATTTTACCCCAAAAGGGTAGTTTTTACGAATTAACAATAGTTCATTCCCAGCACTTTATATCAGAATTTTCAATAGCATTTATTGTGTTTACTTGGAAGATGTTAAGCTGAATAAATGCGTATAATTTGCATAATTTCGGTGACAAAAAGTAGAAGTTAGGAGTTGAAAGAGTAGCAAGCGATAAATAATAATTTATATTTTGAATAATTGAATATTTGGCTTCAAATAAATAAATTATTGAACTGTGATAAGATGTAAAAAATGATTTATCAATTTTGTCAATGTAACCACCTCCAAGGGGTCGTTTGAAAGGATAGAACCGTTTCAAGACTGGTTAATTAAAATTCTAGACCAAAAACTCATCTTTATTTGTGATATTTCAATTTAATAAACGATCTAATCTACGATTTTTAATTTACTCTCAGCAAGTCAAGACTCCTCCGGGAAAAAAGTGATTTTTTTCTGGATAGCTAGAGATCACATCCTTCCAAAAAAAAGATCTCAAAAGAAAGGATATAATGTTCGCTAAATATTTACAGTTAAATCAGTTGCAGCAAATATTGAATTCTTTGCGAAAAAATCATCCGAAAAATACTGAGAACAGAGATCCCCGGCAGTAAGTCAAGACTCCCCCGGGAAAAAAATGATGGACAACTAGCGATCAGATCCTTCCAAAAGGGATCTCGAAAGAAAGGATGTAATGTTCGCTTGATGTTTGCAGTTAAATCAGTTGCAGAAAAAATTAAATTCTTCGCCAAAAATCATTCGAAAAATACTAAAAACAGAGATCCCCGGCAGCAAGTCAAGACTCCCCCGGGAAAAAAGTGAAATTTTTCTATACAACTAGCGATCAGATCCTTCTAAAAAGTATCTCAAAAGAGAGGATTACAATATTCGCTAGAGGTTTACAATTAAATCAGTTGCAGCAAAAATTGAATTCCGTGCGAAAAATCATTCGAAAAATACTAGGTGTTGGAATTAATTCGTAGCGTTTTTTTGCAAAGTTGCGTGTTTTATTATGAAAGTATCATTGCAGTAGTGTTATTCAAAGTATTGCCCATCGTTATCTACTACTTTCTGCCATCTTTCTGGCAAAGCACGGATGCCGCGTCGAAAAAATTCTTCGTCTTTAGATTCGATGAAAGAATCGATCCAATTTTTGGTCATTTCGTAGTTGTCGAAGTGGTGCTCTGACAAGCCATTCGCCATGGATCGGAATAAAAAATAATCAGATGGAGCAATGTCCGGTGAATATGGCGGGTGAGGTAGAACTTCCCATTTTAGCGTTTCCAAATAAGTTTTCACGACTTTCGAAACATGGGGTCTTGCATTGTCATGGAGCAAAATTACTTTGTCGTGTCGATCTTTATATTGCGGCCGCTTTTCCTGTAATGCTCCATTCAAACGCATCAATTGTCGTCTGTAGACGTCCCCAGTGATGGTTTCACTCGGTTGGAGCAACTCATAATAGATAACGCCCAACTGGTCCCACCATATGCACAGCATGATCTTCTTCCCATGAATATTCTGCTTGGGAGATGATGTCGATGCATGACCGGGAAAGCCCCACGATTTTCTGCGTTTGGGATTGTCGTAGAGTACCCATTTTTCGTCGCCAGTGACTATTCGATGCAAAAATCCCTTCCTTACCTGCCGTTCGAGAAGCAGCTCACAGGTGACTAAACGCCGTTCGACGTCCCTTGGCTTCAACTCATGTGGGACCCACGTTCCTTGTTTTTGTACCATTCCTATGGCTTTGAGGCGTTTTCCGACCGTTGAAAAGTCGACTCCAAGCGATGTGGACAACTCCAGAAGTGTTTGGCACGGGTCTTCATCGAGCAAAGTCATCAAATCTTCATCTTCAAACTTTTTCGGCTGTCCGGGACGTTCCTTGTCTTCCAAGTCAAAATTTCCATTTTTGAACCGCGGAAACCACTTTCTGCAAGTTTGTTCAGCCAGAACATGTTCACCGTAAACATCCACTAAAATACGATAACTTTCCGCGGCACTTTTCTTCATGTTGAAGTAATGAAGTAACACTCCCCGCAAAAACGATTTTTCAGGCATGAACTTCGACATGTTTGATACTGCACAACAAATGCTACGGACACAGTAACGAAATGTCATAGAATGGTAAAGATGCGCTATGTCAGTAGCTTTCCGGAGAATATTTTCTTTTGTTTGTGTGACCATAGATAGTTGGCTGACGCCATCTTTTGTAAAACGCTACGAATTAATTCCAACACCTTGTACTTAAAACAGAAATCTCTCGGCAGCAAGTCAAGCCTGCCCAGGGAAAAAAGTGAATTTTTCTGAACAACTAGCGATGAGATCCTTATAAAATATTTTTCACAAAAAAGATATAATGTTTGCTAAATGTTTACAGTTGAATAAGTTGCAGCAAAAATTGAATTCTTTACGAAAAATCATTCGAAAAATACTGAAAGCAGAAATCCCTCGACAGCAAGTCAAGATTCCCCCGGAAAAAAACTGAATTTGAACAACTAGCGATCAGATCCTTCCAAAAAGGATTTTCAAAGAAAGGATATAATGTTCGTTAAATGTTTACAGTTAAATCTTTTGCAGCAAAAATTGAATTCTTTGCGACAAATCCGGCAGCAAGTTAAGACTCCCCCGGAAAAAAGTAAATTTTTTTGGACAACTAGCGATCAAATCCTTCCAAAAAGGAGCTCAAAAGCAAGGATATAATGTTTGCTGAATGTTTGCAGTTAAATCAGTTGCAGCAAAAATTGAATTCTTTGCGACAAATCATTCGAAAAATACTGAAAACAGAAATCCTCTGGCAGCAAGTCGAGACTCCCCCGGGAAAAAACGGATTGTTTTCTGGATAAGTGACAATTGAATCCTTTCAAAAAGGATCTTACAGCAAAGGATATAATGTTCACTAAATGTTTACAGTTAAATCAATTGTAGCAAAAATTGAATTCTTCGCGAAAAATCATTCGAAAAATACTGAAAACAGAGATCAGCAAGTCAAAACTCTCCCGGGAAAATAGTGATTTTTTTCTGGACAACTAGCGATCAGATCCCTCCAAAGAGGATTTCAAAAAAAGGACATAATGTTCGCTAAATGGGTGGTTTACACCCCTCAAAATTGTATGAAAATGTATAGATTTCCATACATTAAAGTTACTCAATTTTCATTTAATGATCCTTAGTTCTTATTCACCGCCACTGTTATATCTATAGTACCATAATATATTCAATCTTGCCATCACATCCATCTGGAGGTCGGTCAAAAGTCACCTAGCCCGTTGATGGCTTGTAACAAATCGTTATTTGTAAATATAATAAATATGAACTGATGATTAAATAGATTCAAGTACAGAGCTCACATGTCCATTAGCACTTGAGATATCGGCATATATGCTTTTAGGTTGCAAACTAACAACCTTGGCGATTTACTCATGTCAATCAATAGATATATATGTATCTATCTGTTTGCCAAGCAAACTGGATAGTGTCAATTATATTAATGTGAAAATATGAGAATATTGCATGCATTTTTACCATAAAGACCTCTCAGAGTCGAGGCTGGAGTCGTTTATGATTGTTTTAAGTGCACGAATGGTTCAACTTCACTAGTGATCGTTTACTTTCAACACTATGCTTCATAGGTTATGAAAATTTAATGAATTATTTAATCAAATATGCACAGATCAATTCAATTTAGTTTCATAAAAAATTACTGAGGTATTCAGGGGAAAATAATTGATTGAAATTTGGATTTGTTGGTAAGCTAAAAATTACATCTGCCTCCTTTTGTGATCCTTGTTATGTGTAGCTGTGTGTGCGTATTCTCATCTATTCTTTAAGAACACATTAGATCTGCTCGGGTAGCTCGAAATCATCTCTAATATCTTTTCAGCTGAAATTCTACCCCAACTAAGCTTGTGCTGTAGTTCTGGTTCAAAATGGGCCATCGACAACGGTCATTGCAGCAAATTCGAATATGTCGTGCAAATACCACCGGTTTGGCGTGGTCTGTGCATCTCCTCGTTTGGGATTTGCTGTAGCAAAGAATTGGGCAATCAACATTGCATTGCAGGACGATCGGCCGCAAAAGAAGGTGAAAAATGCGACGGGAATAAGTTGATGAATTCAACAATATACCAGGATTGTTGCAACGCGTGCCAAATCGGTTTGGCTGTCGCTGTTAGCGGGAATAATTGTTCATCGCAGGTTTTTTCGTATTTGGCGCATGACGAATCGTATGAGTTGTGTTGCAATGAAATCAACGAGGGGACATTTATATTGTCGGAGGACGATGATATTTGTGCCAAGTTTCCGAAATTATGTTCGCACTACTGTGAAAACACCGAGGACTCGTATATTTGCAAATGTCCGCCAGGCTATCAGCTCAATGAAAATCGTGTTACCTGTACGCCAATGTCGGACGAACCGGTCGAAGATGGAGAGATGCAGACAAATGATGAACAAGACGTGGAGGAGGAAGACACCGACAATGATACGAGTAGTTTAAGGTAAGTGGTAGATAGATTGACAAGGATTTTTTTTAATTTACTAAGATATTGAGCTTTTAATTCATACAAAATGAGGACTGATATATTGGCCATGAATGCTGGTATAGATTTTTACTATTTTATTGATACTGTCGTATCTAAGCTTTCGCTTCAAGAAACTTTCATCTTAAAACACAGACCTGATGTCCACTTTGAATCAACTACTTCAAATTTCATCAATAAGACCTGAATCCTTGCGTATTCTTCAGCCAGGTTAGATCAGGATCAGGTAAGGTATTTGCGTAAGACTTACCCAGAAGATCTCAGATTACATCAAAGATGGACTGGACTACACATCAAGCATACTGTAATGATACAGGGTCGCCATGTAATGATTCTGGATCGCCATGTAAAGTTACTCGTGGTCCTTTATGCTGGTTGTTCGCATGGTTGCTTTGCGAACTCGATTCACGGCTGCGTCTTCGCTTATATTCTTCTAGAGTGATGGTCTTCACTCTTCTAGGATAGAAGTTTGTCAACAAAGAGAGGAATGGGTCAGAATTTGATGTTACCTACAGGCATCCCTTGGGTTGCCACATATTTGGCGCAGTCCGAGTAGACAGGCAGCCGATATTTCTAAGTAAGAATTGCCGAGATATGAGGCAATTCGCTGTCTGCCAATTTTTAAAGGCGGACTCGTTGCCGAATAGAAGGCAACGTTATTAAGTAACTGACAACTAGTTTGTTCCGTTAGGAGTTAACTAATGTTCCGAGCCTCAGCCCAGTCCGTTCTTTTATTTCCAAGTTTCACTTATTGCTATGTACATTTGAAATTGTTTATTATTTAAAAATCCCTACTCTAGTCTTAAATCTATTTACCCTAACCAATCGAACGCGATTCAAATTGATTCCCACGGAATTCGTTGCTTGCAATATTGATTGCATTGCATTGACCCAATTAACGTCGCATAAATTGTACTTTTGCTTACTCTGGGTTCAATGCCCTACTAAGAGTTTCTCACGTTAAATTTAGATTGATATGTCGATGCAGGTTTTAGTACTTTCTTAATAGAGAGCTTACTGAAATTTGTGTAGGTTGTCACAAAAGCTTATGTGAGATATTAGTTGTGTATTGGCTAGTTCCAGGTTTGGAACTAGGAATACACTACAATACTGGCTTTCCATTCAGCACCTCTTCTCGCCAACAGGGCGTGCAAAGAGTGGTGGTCGAAGTGGATAGGGCACATCAGTTCACGCCACTTCGAGCCCCACTCTTCCCATGGCCTGTCGGTAAATCCAAAGCAGGAGACGAGCTCCGTAAAAATTGGTGTGGGCATGTGAAGTCACGCGCCGTGGGAAGCCATCATAAAAACTTAAAGCTAATAATTGAATAAATAAGGAGTTTTCATCGTCCCGATTTTTGACCTGGCTTCTAGTCGGAAAAATTTAAACAATTTTTCAGCTTCCTGTGAAAACTCATGAAGATTCAGGAGGAAGCTGACCGATCGGTAAAACGCCTCTGGTCTCCTAATCTTAATTATGTACGTTGTCTGTAAATGTGATCGAAACCTCTATATTAATCAGAAATTCAACTTTGATAGCTATCAAAAGTTATATTCTCATTCATCCAGCGATTCCAAATGATCAAAGCTGGCTATATCAACCGCTTTTTCGTCATATCCCGAATTAATGGTCCACTTCACTTCTGTCCCAATAAGGGTTGATGCACATCAACCTTCGTGAGAAGTTAACAACACGATCCGCATTGCAAAAGTCCTTAAACATGTCAAATTCTCTAAATTTAATTTCCATAAATGGAACGGCTCTGATCTAATTTTCTTATGATCCTGGGATTTCATGGCGTCTCCGAAGAAATTTTACCATAGTTTGTCTCTGTTTCGTCTCCAACAATTATAGCCGCTCCAATTGAGTACTTTGCCGAAATTTCTCGATTGTGGTATTTGAAACTTTCATACCACGAATATCATGAAAGCTCTATTAGTATTGGCACCATAAAGTTATTTATGTCACGCGTTAAAAATCCCTGAAATAATGTACCTTGAACCGTGGTACACCTTTCTAGATCGTCTAGCTTCTGCTGAGCTTGTCAGGAATGGATGTTACCATCTGGGTCCATCATTGTTTGTTATACTTTGTGCGCTAGCGCATAATATGCGCGGTTAGGCGCTTTGATTATACATTCTATCACTATTCCATGAACGATGGAAATTTCGGAAGTGCACTTCTACTCGCCCTTTTCGTGGTTTCCGGATATCACCACTGCCAGCAGAAATAGTTATCCGTAATGTTGGCTGTTGCCGATCGTATAGGCGTTGCTTTCCACTTGGTCACAATTGTGGAAGATTTTCGTGGAACTTTTTCCTAGATACGAACTTTTATGGTCTCAAATTTTCGAGGATTGTGAATTTGGGGGTCAATTGGTCCGTTTGTTAACTGCCGGCTATTTTGTATCGCCAAGCCGACAAGTACCGCTATCGACACCACTTGTTACTGAAGATTGGTCGAGATTTTACTACATGAGAAACACAAACACATTAAATTAGTTTTGGAGCTGATATTGTTTACTCCTGGAATTTCAGTGTACTAAAATTGCGAACAGATTAATAAATAATTTAATAATTTTAATCGTAATAAATTTAATTAATTAAAATGTATGCTTTTGTAAAATTGCTTATATATTTGTATTTGTCCACGAAACTAGCACGAATGATTGCAAGCCAGGATTCGAGAAGAATCCTAAAACGGGTGAATGTGAAGATATCGATGAATGTCTAACAGGAGCCGCGAATTGTAACGAAAATCAATATTGTCACAATATGGTTGGCGGTTTTGAATGTCTTAATGTGAAATCCACCCGTTGTCAGGCAGGATTTCGTTTCAACACGCAAAAGGAAGAATGTGAAGGTATAGTATTCTAGTATGCTTACAGCAGATATGAATGAATCGTTTGGATAGATATAAACGAATGTTCGGAAGGATCTCATGATTGTTTGTCTGACATTCAAACTTGTTTGAATAGCCGTGGCGGCTATACATGTCAGGATAAGCCATCTATGAAATGTATGACGGGATTCTCATTGAATCTGGACACTAGAAAATGTGAAGGTAGTATCGATGTTTGTAATTTTGTTTTCTGTGTACGCTTGAATCTTTACGCTTTCGCAAGATGTCGACGAATGTTTAGAGGGTCCTTGTGACGACGGCTATACGTGTGAAAATGAACCGGGAAGCTATAAGTGTCGCGAGATTATAGTCAATCCACCAGCTCGAGACTTTCCTGGCTTGCCGCCCAAATATCACAAACACTCGGCCATAACCGATCAGGATAAATGTCGTCCTGGATATATTTCAAAGCATGGAAAATGCATAGGTAAATATCAACGCTTCTTTTGTTAGGGGTGTGCCTCATTAATCTGCTTCTTATCCTCCCAGATATCAATGAATGCATAAAAATGCCGTGCGATAGCAGTCAGAATTGTATCAACGATTTAGGAGGCTATCGATGCGAATGCAAAGACGGATACAAGATGGATTCCACGACAAACGCTTGTTTGGGTTAGTATCTAATAAATGTGGGGTGGATTGAGGTGGAGTTCGAAAATCATCTAATGATTCATTTCAGATATAAACGAATGCCAAATCAATGTGCACAATTGTCTGTCGACTCAACGATGCGACAATACCATCGGATCGTATACTTGTATTCGTTTGCAGAGTTGCGGCACTGGATATGTTCTGAATGCCGAGACAGGGGAATGTGATGGTAACTGCAATGCATTTGATGGTTTTTTGGTTCGGAAATGCAAATGTTAATATTGAAACTGACGATCGGAGTACCATTACCTTCAGCTGGACCCAAGAGTCTCAAAAAGAGCCATAAAATTTTGGTTGAATTTGATTGCGTCCTTCGAGGCGGCATATGGAATTTAAGGATCAAATTGTTTCGAATATCTTAGCTGCACTAATCAACCTTTAAGTAAAGTCAGTGCTTTAGATTTTACCTTCCATTCGCAGCATCACCTTTCCAGATTTTGAAGAATTCAAACGCAATCCTCGATTCACTATAATTCAATCAGTTTTATTGTTTCAATGTTAAGATTTGCATTCCAATTTTGGTGCTAGTGGCAACAGAAAAACGATTCCACAAACTTATTGCAACATATTTTAACATATCAATTCATATTTTCACATAAATTGATTACAACCTAGACGACGATGAGTGTGAGCTGGGACGACACGATTGTCCAACTGGCTATAAGTGTCGCAACACAAAAGGATCGTTTCGATGCGATCGCATCCGAATCACTACAACATCGACTACTACTACCACTTCTACCACAACAACATCAACAACGACCACCACAACACCGGCCCCAACTACCACTCGACAAACCACTTTTATTGCACCATCAACAACTCCAAGGATATCGCCACAAATGCCACCACTTCCATATGCAAGTTGGGCCGGATCACATACGACCCCGCCAACTTCAACCGCAAATTATAATCGGGGATATGTTCCGCAACCGCAACTACCGTACAGACCGAACTCACAAAATGTGAGTCCTTTGAACACGGACTACGTCCCGGCGAGACAACGCTATCATGGGCCTGCTATGCCTGATTGTCGGATTGGTTTTCGACGCAATCATCTAGGAGCTTGTGTTGGTGAGAACATGTCTAGGGTTCATTCAGTGATCTGTAATCCTTCAAGGCTCTCGATTGTTTCTTAGACAAACCGATGGTCCCTTGAGGTATTTTGATAAAGCAAAAGATCTCGTAGCCGAAATTCAACCTGGATTAATATCTCTTAACTGCTTTATTCGGATCTAACGTACCGGAATTTTAATTTTCAATATCAAACAACTTTCAGATATCGATGAATGCCAAATACCACATATTTGTGCTTCACATCAGCGATGCCTCAACACGAACGGATCGTATCGTTGCCAAAATCTAATTTCATGTTCAGGTGGCTATAAATCCACTCCCGATGGAAGTCGCTGTGTTGGTAAGTAGTACGAGGGTAGTCCCAAAAAGTGTCCGATCCAAAAATGAAATTCTCTGGACGCAAGAAATCGGCTTTATTGCGGTCTAACATCGCCGAACCCTCGACCTGATTTGAGGTTGGAAAATAGTAACGACTAACATGTTAATGCCATCTATGCATCGGATCGGGAACATTTGGGACTACCATCGTAAATCTTTACAAAGGAATGCTTGGCATTTTCACTGACCGCTTTACTAAATCAGATATCGATGAATGCCAAACGGGACAGCATAATTGCGGCCCAGACGAAATATGTACAAACCGTATGGGAGGATATTCGTGCTCCTGTCCAGTTGGTCATATGTTGAACGCACAAAAGCGTTGCGAGGATATCAACGAATGCGAATATCAACCGGACAATGTGTGTCCGGTCAACTCGTATTGTGTTAACACTATCGGATCGTATCGGTGCGAGTGCAAGACTGGATTCCGAAAACACCCAAACACCGATCGATCCTGCATGGATATCGATGAGTGTGCTGAGATTCAAGGACTTTGCGAACAAAAGTGCATCAATTTCTATGGATCGTATCGTTGCGCGTGCAACGCCGGCTATGAGCTCAGAACGGACAATCGATCGTGCTCGGATGTCGACGAGTGTGAAGTGCATAAAGCATATAATCTGTGCATGGGCTTCTGCAGCAACATTCCAGGATCGTATGAATGTTCTTGCCCCGAAGGATATGAGTTGGGACTGGATAAGAATTCATGTCGCGACATAGACGAGTGCGAGGTGCCTGGCAATTGCAACAACTACAACGAAATCTGCACAAATATCAAGGGTAGTTTCAGATGCACGGTCATACCGTGCCCGCACGGATACACAATTGATCCGAATCAAAAGAAGTGAGGAGCAACTAGTCTAGACTGTGTTCATCCCCATTATCAAACCAATATTTTTTTTTGTTTTACAGTCGATGCAAGCGAATTTCAAACTATTGCGAAGGCGAGGAGTGCTACCACAAACCATCTCACTACACCTACAACTTTATCACACTCGTTTCGAATATGATTGTCCCGCCACAAGGACGAGTATTATTCACGCTTAAAGGCTACCATCATTTCGATAGCATCGATTTTGACTTCAAAATTGCAAGAACTCAAGCTCCGCCCAACGTGCAAAAGGCAACCATGCAACATTTCTCGTAAGTATTTTTGCGCACGCTATTCTCTGCAAAACTTTTCATTGAATTTCACACTAGAACGTCGCGACAACGCAACTCCATCGAATTGAGTTTAATGCGAAGCCTAGAGGGTCCACAGGACATCGAATTGGAATTAGTTAGCAGCGTTTTTATGGCCGGACGTCCTCAAGGAAAATCTATTTCAAAGATTATCATCATAGTTTCGCAATATACATTTTAGCGGGATGCACAACATCATGAGAATAGATAGTGCCCGCTATTAGGAATCAATTCGCCAAGCCAAAGCTTTATGTCTGATTTTCAGATTCTATTCTGTCGTGTTGATATTGTTGTTGTAATATGTAAATGGACGTTGTAACCCATTTAATTTTTAAATGTATAAAATAGTTGGTAAGTATCTTAAATTTAAGTTAAAAATATAAACGTTAGCTGCGAATTGCACGAAAAAATATATATGAATAGTGGCAAAATATAATCGAATAAATGTTTTGCAAATTAATAAATAGTGAAATTAAAAACAACAAAAAAAAAACTTAGCTGTTTGATTACTTCAAATATCTGTCGCAAGTGGCGAAATTTTTGATGTTCTGCCGAATATCTTTTTCTTTGTTGGTTTCTTCGTGACTGTGCCTGAACTCTTTTTTCGGTAGTGCGATCGATAGTGATCCAACAGATTGTTGAAACGTGTCTGTAGGACGAGCGCCTCCTTCGATTGTATCTGTTGCGTAGCGATTTGATCTCGTACTGTTTTTTCCACATGTTGGCAATGAGCGTGCGGACCAGCATCCAATTGATACAAAAGATCCTGAAATTGTAGTTAAAAGGATGTTTTTGAGAGTTGAAATGCTGAAGAATTATGGTATGTCTTTGATATCTATTATTTTCGATAAAATAAATTTGAATCCAGAACAGGAATGCTAAAAATCCATAATAGCTTCACATTCATCGCCCAAATTAAACCTAACAGCCCATTTACACTGCCCCGAAAATACGTATTTATGATTGACGCATTTCGAAATGCCTTGGACCGTTTCCATTGCACTGAAATGGTTTCGTTTGTCAGATACACATGTGCAACAGTTGCGGTTTGAAAATAATGGATGTCTAAATATTTATAAAAGCTCTTATGAGTAATGATAATCTAAGGAATGTCGTTGTTCCTCTTGAAAACCAAAGGAAATGTCGATGAAAATGTCTTTGAAGCAATTCTTCGCATGCATACCTGTTTGAAGTCGATTTATTTTTCCTGCAGAATACAAACTTCTGTTAGAAGCACTGCATTTCCTTGACATATTGTGTTAAAAAGGATGGCGAATCCAAACATATCAACTAATGACATCTATTGCATATTGCAGCATTGATTACAACCTCGTTTTGATTCGTAATTTTGTCCAAATTACGTTTCGGAATTAATTTGGAAATGTTTCGATACATGCGTAGTTTTGGACCCAATAATTGTCACGAACAACTATAGAGCAAAAACTATGTATGACAGTTTCGTGACAGTGTAAGTAGGCTATAAGGTTAGCAGCCAATTCGAACGTAAAAAGGCTATTACGAAATCATTGCTTTGGATTTTCGAAGATTGTCCAATCTTGACGTCAAGATTTAAGTTTACATGCATAAGTAGAGCTGCCATATAGAAAACCAATAGGAGAGGCTGCCACGCAAATAAATATGACAATCCCAGTACGAAAAATTTGAAATTTGACTAGAAAAAATAATGTTGAAGATCCAGCGGAGCATTTATCATCGTGAAAATTGAGACGATGCCCCGAACGAATCAATTTTGAAACTCGAAAGCATTTTATATGGAAACCTTACCTGCTAATCAATTTCACATACACTTTAGTGGTAGCTTCTTTCTACACTTTCCAATTTGAAAAAAAAACTAATATTCAATCGAAAACTCACCATCAATTTCATTTGGACTCTCTCTAACTTATCAATTGTGCTGCAATCCTCTTTTTGTGATATTTCCATTGATTTGCCATTCAGTTGCAACTTATCCACTATCACATTTACAACGCCTTTCAGTAGAGGTTTTTTAGCACTAAAATAAATATTAATTATTAAAGAAAACTATTGTCCATTCGATGAACTTACTCTTTTCTTTGGCAATGCTCGAACTCAGTTAAAAATTCATTAGCTCCATCTTGTAGATATTTTGTACGATCTTTTATGAATTCAGTATTCTTAAAGAATTGTTTTCTAGTCAAACGCTTCAGATTTGTTTTATCCTGCAATGAAAATCAAAATTTTCTTTAGATTTTTCGATGTGATCGACATTTCAATAATAATTTATTTAAATTTTCGCCACTGAGATATGTTTTCTAGTTAGTTTTTGCGAGAAAAAAATCACACAAATACGAGCGATAAATTTTCTGTTTTCAACAAAAAGAAATGTCAGAGGTAATGTTGAAAAAAATAGTCCGCCTCTAAGCAAACCGGAATTTTTCGGAATACTCTTAATAAACATACCGAAAATTAGGAAGAATTCATTTAGGTTCGTAATGCCTTCAAAACCTTCAAAAATTAAACCATCCAAATTTAATTCATATGCAGAAGCTTGAGCTAGGTCTGATGGTTCTACAAATATGTAACCCTAATCAAAAAGATCTATCAAAGAAAATCAAAAATTAAATATAAAATTTGGTTCCGCTCATTCTGGCGGAGTCATCAAACGATTTTCATCTTTTTTACCGACGAAAGTGGGCTAAAAAAATGATAAATGGGTCTAGTACTGACTGGTCCAAGTAATCACAACAATAATGCTTGCGGATCCTGCCGCGCTATGCTAGGGTCCCATTTTGAGACCTACTGGCGCCTTTATGTCTCGTAGCTGGAAGAGAAATATGATGCTTTGGCATTAGCATGGCAATACCTTCTGTACACAATTGGTTGCTGGATGTTATCACACAATTTAGCATACAGATCATTATTTAAATGGATTCACGTTCATATGTGAACAAACAGTTTTATTTCAGACACTATATAAGGTGCGGTGTGCGTTCCATCAAATTTAAAGCCTGAAAACCTTCAGTTCTGAAAGATAGATACCGCCATGTTTTCGAAAACTATATTGGGGAAAATCCGGTGCGTTTCTTCCAACATACAGTCAACGGGAAGAAAAATGTAGATACCAACTGAAATAATGTTTAATTTCTCAGACATTTCACAAGTTCCCAAAATTTTCTAGACGGCTGATAAAAAGAAAAGAAAAATTAAAGCCAAGAAACTCATATGCAAGATACTTAGCGTCGCCTCAATATAGGGCATCTATTTCAAACGAAGGTAAAATCAATATGAACTTTTAAAACGATCTAGAAGGCAGCAGTTGCTAAGAACGTTGCCTCGAGATCATTTCAAAACTAAAAAAAGGAAAATTCATGAAAGCTACGCCGACGACGATTTATTTTAATTTTTATACATTGTTATCCATACTTTTATGGGCCTGATGTGGCCTAATTGAGCCATCTCTTGAGAAAAGAGAGTTATCACCGTTTCTACTGGCAGACTAATGAAGGTCCTAGTCGCGTATTTAATGCGGTAGGTCTTGATATGGTGAACCTAGGCAAAACTAATGATACCTGGCAAGCCTAGTGACAATGTACGATCACGTGAGCAGTCAGTTTGTTCACGCATTTTGTTATTGCAGTGATATCCTTGTTAGGATATAGTTCGGGTCAAGTAGAGGAGTTATTTGCCATCAGGTTGGTTAAGTTTCATGATATTAAAATCAGTATGAATAAGAAAATCATATTAGAAGAAAGGAGGAGGTATAGTATAGCCTTACATACTGTTGATTGGTCTTGGCTTATTCGTATTTATTGTTGGTTAGTTTAATCTGAAGGTCTACACAGACGGGGTCAAACTGCACGGACTTCTTACGTCAAGGATATGCTAAAATGCGGCTACCATCACCCGTTGGGCCACATTGGGGGCCTATGTAGTTTTTTTTTTATTACTTGCTGATCACAGCGATGCCTATCTAAACCCATGCTAATCAATGGGTCATGGTGCATGGATGTTGATACACAGCCTCATACCAGAATTCTGTGATGTAAAGGGTATTCGGAACATCTCCCGAATGGCAAGATGGGTGCATCAAAGAAATCACTACCCGCGTTATTTGTATCAAATAAAAAACACCACGTTTACTTCTATTGAAGGATCTTCGCTGAAGCCGGAGGAAGCTGTCTTTCCGGTCCCGGCATCCATGATACCAGATTTACCCCTGATAAGACTACAAAGGAAAGGGGACTTCCATGTTGTCATTTTAATTTTGAGCCTTATCCTTGAAAACACAGCAACACAAAAAATATACATACAAGGCCGGTCCGATAAGTGCTTAGCCTCACCACCCGATGGCGCAACTATCGCAAGAAAAACGGCTACTGTCGAAATTTCATCCGAGTCGAACTCGTAGATTTGTTTTGACCGCGTGTGGAAGCGGGCGTGTCCGCGGATTTTAGAAAAATGAAAAAGAACAATATCGGTTGGTGATTCGATTCTTGTTTTTGGAAGGAAAATCGCGCAGCAAAATCAAAAAGCGCTTGAATGCTGTGTGCCGTGACTCTTCTCCGTCGATGGCGATCGTCAAAACTTGGTTTAACGAGTTTCAACGTGGTCGCACGCCGGTTTTTGATGAGCCACGCCCACGTGCCCCGAAAACGGATACTACATGGAGGATAACGTGACAAAAATCCTCGATCTCGTACTGGCAGACCGCCGATTGAAGATCACAAAATAGCCGAGATAGAAAGCATCTCGAAAAATTGCGTGGGTCATATCCTGCATGAAATTTTGGGCATGAGAAAACTGGCGGTGCGATGGATGCCGTGTTTGCTCACTCCGGACAGCAAGCATAACCGTGGGACCGCTTCAGAGCAGTGTTTGACGCTGGTTAAGCGCAATCCGAAAGACTTTCTGCATCGTTTCGTGACCGTTGACGAAACATGGATCCACTGGTACTCATCAGAGACCAAGGAACAGTCGAAATAGTGGACTTCACTCGGCGAACGTGCTCCAAAGAAGGCGAAGACTGCCCTATCGGCCAGAAAGGTGATGACCACCGTTTTCTGCAATTCACAAGGTGTGATCTACATCGACTATCTGGAGAAGGGCAAAACAGTCACAGGGCTGTACTATGCCGAACTATTGGTCCGATTCGACGACGAATTGCAGGAAAAAATGCCCTATTTGGCGAAGAAAAAAATGCTTTTCCACCATAACAACGCACCGGCTCACACCTCCGCCCTCGCCATGCCCGAATTGGACTACGAACTGCTGCCCCATCCACCGTATTCCTTAGATTTGGCCCCGTGCGACTTCTTTATGTTTCCAAACTTGAAAAAGTCACTCGCCGGGCAGAAATCTGATTCGAATGAAGAGATCATCGCCGCCACGCAGGCCTACTTTGCAGACCACGAGAAAACGAATTTTTCAAACGGGTTAAAGAAGTTGGAGCATCACTGGGTCAAGTGTATCGAACTAGAAGGAAGCTATATTGAAAAATAAATCGCCACTTTTCTATAATGTTCGTTTTTCTTTTGTAGGCTAAGTATTTATCGGACCACCCTCGTATTTACTTACGAATTTGTCATGAATCACATCGGTCAAATGGGTTAGAAGTGAGACGCGCGTTAAATGTTGATTATAATTCGCAATTTTACGACGTATCATCTGAAAGCTCTGCAAAAGAAAATACAACATTTAATTGAATAACCCCCAATCGGAACACAATTAAATAATTACTTTTTCCCAGATGGTTGCATCCGTAAAAGCCTTTCGCTTCAGATACGGACGAATTTGTAAATCCATTAGTGTCACTAGTTTCTCAACCTGTTCAGATCCATATTTTGCTGGCAATTCATTGAATAGTGATACCATTTCCGGGCTATTTACAATACGATTGAATGTCACGACTTCCTCACCGGAATCACTGACATGATCAAAGTATTCCTGGGCGTGAGAAACAGATATTTAGATACTTGTTTATTGGACACGGAACTATACTCACTATTAATTTCAGAAGGTAACGAAATCGTTGATACACGTGAAAGATTTCTGTATTCAACTTTTGATGGATCGTCACCATGCGTTCCTTTTCAATTTCATATTTCTTTATGTTTTTCAGTTCGGTTAATTCGTTGCACTTTTTTTGCATGTCTTCGAACGCATTTCGTTCCATTTCGGATAGTTTTCGGTGGCAAAACTAGAAAGAAGTTAGGATAGTTTTCAGTATACAAGAATTCGTTTTCATTTTCATTGTGTTTATGAAAGTATACTTGATATAAAACTATAGCATGCAAAGGAACTTTCTGTTGAAAATAAGATAAAGCGAGGCAAAGAATAAAGCTTCAAATTTTTTATTGGTACTTGCGAAACTTGCGAATCGAATTCAACACATTTTATCTTATCCTGATGGTATGTAACTGGTGATAAATAAGCATATTTGCAACATCATCACAGGTTAAATAGGAAACACTGAGCACCTTAAATCCTAAAAGATCAAAGGGATAAAAGATCTTAAAATGGAAGTCAGTCAAAAGAGGACGTTGGAATACGATAATATTGTATTTCAAGAATTATTTTCAGATGTACGAAATACATATTCATATTCAAACTCGGGATCACATTTAAGGATCGAACGAACAAATGAAAGCAATAAATGAATCTGTGAAATCGTGCTTCTGGGAAATACATTTTGCTAGACAGGGATCACGTTTTTAAGGTAGGAAAGCAGACTCAAGGACATGATGATTGCCGTTTGTATGAACACAATACTAAATACTTCATTGTTTCGATTAAGACGAATTCGCGCCACGCGCTCGACGGTGGCGGCAGTGGTACGTGCTGGCGAGATATCTATGTGTCGCCAGGAACAGTTGCCACGAATGGCAACTTGGGCATAACAATCCACTGAATAGCGAAAGTACAAAGTTGCTGAGGGTAATTATCTGAAGAAATTGAAAATTGTGCTCTGCCATTTTTCACCCAAATATTTTTCTAGCAAAAGTCTTATTCTGTTCAACTATCAATCTCACTGTCGTGCTCGAGCTCCCAGTTTGGCGGAAACTGTTACGTGCTGGCATTGTGTAGACATCTCACCAGCACGTACTGCTGCCACCACTGTTAAACGGGCGGCATTAAGTCGTCTTAAAGTCTCAATAGAAGCGATTTAGCATTTCGAACTTTAGTTCATTACAATAGAAAGGTGGCTCACTTAGGCCACGATAGGCCCATGGTGATACCACAAAGAGATAGGATACGACACTAGAACCTGTGCGATAACGAGAACCATTTAGATTCTCGTATGGAGCTGGCTATGCAGCTAACATTTAAACTGGCCACTTCCGTGAGGCTGTCCAGGAAACGCGAGCCTAAAGTTCGCATGCGTTTCCTGGATAGTTCTGGGCATTCGCACAGAAAATTTTGGATCGTTTCCTCCTCCGCCGATCTGCAGCTGCGGCAGAAATCGTCGAAAGGGGCGCCGAGTCTCTCTGCATGTCTGCCTGGTTGTCCTGCAGGTTTATTCCAGAAGCCAGGCCCCGTTTGCAGCCTCCATATAATACTGCTTGAAACTTAGCTTGACGGAGGCCAGTGGATGACTAACTTGGAACGCCAGTGTATAATCCTGGAGCTCAGTGCCAGCTCTCGCTAGGGCATCAGCTTCACAATTTCCAGGTATATCACTATGTACCGGCACCCAGCAAAGAATCACTTCAGAGAGAAACGACATCGCGTTCAGTTGTATGCGACATACCGTTACAATTTTGGATGAGGTTTCGCTGATGAATCCTTTTTTTTTAATTTTTAGTTCGTTATTATATTGGTGGAAGCCTTCTTACAAACGGGCATGTCTCCATATGATGAATCCTTCACGGGATACTGCAAGATTGCACAAAGGTTGACAGTGACAATACTAATGAATCAGATGGTATCCCAAAGAAAGCATTGACGTTGGCAGTTAAACGAAGGTGGGAAAATTTCGCCATCATTTTCATGGCATGTGTAACTGAAAGCATCACAGCAAAAATTAGTTTTAATACCGAAAATTAACAGTCTGGTTTGTCACCGCTGGAATAGCAATTGAGGTTTCTCATAAATTTCAATATTTATTCAGTAATTTCATGTAATCGGGAATTTCGTTGTAATTGAATTTCACGTAATGAGAAAATGCAAAGACCAGCGGAGTACGAACAGCATTCCCGCTTATCTGAGTTGGCCTGCCAGCAATCACCAACCCTGTAGTTTTCAAGAGGCCGAACAATCCGCCTAGACGACACTTACCATTCATTGCCTCGTCCCCGGAATGATAAGTCCTGGTAATGGCAACGAGCATATGTTTCCCCGGTAGACAGGGATAGGTTAATGAGGGCGCAATTAAAAATTTACATACGTTTCAGTGGGCTATATGCTGCACGCAACAAGTAACTCACTTTATAAAACTGCATAATATTCTCGTAGATTAATTGAGTTTCTTGAATTTTCCGTTGCTCCTCGAACGCCAACTCTTGATTCGTATACAGGAAAAACTTGGTCCTGGTGATATCGCGTAATTTCAACACATCACTAGTCAGAAAATGTAGTACGACCGTTAATCCGTTTCATCAATAACTACTTCAAATACCAACCTTTTCATTAGAAATCCTCGAGATCGTTGTCGCACCGATGTATCTCTCAAATAATAAGGATCTATACATGTTGCATTGCACGGAACAGGGGGATCACTAATTTCGCCCCGCTTTTAAATGCAATTCAAGAAAAAAAGAAATATGTTCAGCCCACATTCATATTCCCTAATCAAAACATACTTTGTTGAAATGCACGATAGTTAGTTCGGGATCGCGATTTAATTGTTTCCTTCCATCTTTATTGAATTCCGAAAGTAGTTTTTCATTTGCAATCCAGCATTTTTTCGAGGTTGTGCATGCAATCTTGCGGCCAGAAAGAGTATCAGCATTGTAGATATAGGATTTTAGGGTTTTCTGATTTTTCCGGAAGTTATTCATTACGAAATTCAGTTTGGCGAGATATACAAGAAATGTTAGTTGTTTGGTCGATATTTTCGTTTGGGATATTACCATAGTTACCCAACGTTGCTTCCTTGAAGCAATTCAGCATTTTATTCATATCAACATTCACGAAATAGTCTTTCACAAAATGGAAAAAAAGGAATCAGATAACGAATTTCAGCATCAATAAACAATTTCCCAAGTATTTGCATTTTATTTCTCGTCGTCATAACATTAACCACGATGTTTTCTTTCTTCTTAAACACTTAAAGCATATAAAATACATCATAAAACTGATATCTGATTTTTACAATACATCGGATTAAATTTATTATTACTATTATCATTAATATTTCTTTTTATTCTTTCTTTCTATAAAGGCAGCAAAAAGGCGAACATATGCAAATTAGAATATTTGTTAATGGAATTGCAATCAAGCTGTGTTCCATTCTCATGCACAATTGTGATTGTTGAACGAATTAAAAAAAATGTTTTTAAAATAGGATCTATTTTAAGTTTATCCTCTTGTTAAGCGCGCAGCAGAAAATTTAGAATAAATTTCAACAAATTTTCCTAGAAAACAATAAGCAGACTTTTCATTTCAAAACATTCCAAAAAAAGAATAAAACAAACTTGTTGCGTATCAGACTCATTGCTTCCTGTCAAGAGGATATAAACTAAAATACTTCCTTAAAATATTAAACATTATTCCCGTACAAAATTTAATTATATATGTCTATATATTATTTTACACCGAACCCAAGTTCATGTTGGTAGGACAGCAAGAACTTGGAACATTTAGTGTATGCTATGACGCTTCCATGTGTCGGTGAACTGTAACAGGAGCCAGAATGTGATGCGATGCATTTGATTCGATGCTGGTGATGTTGGGCAGGATGGTTTGTCCGGGCACCAGACAATCCGGGAGAATTGATGATCCCCGTTCGGTGTCGAACTTGAACATTTGATTGGGTTGTGTGGTCGTCATCGTGCCACCCACATATGCATGGTTTTTACTGCTGTAATCATGGACGGTGGGCGCAATCATATTTGACGGTGGTATGTGGTGGTTCGGCTGACTTGTCGGACTTGATACCGACGTACTTATCGACATCGAGTCGGCCGACAGTGAGAGCTGCTTGTGGTTGCTTATCAGAGGCTCGACCAATGTGAAGCACATGTGCTCGGAATCTTCGTGCGGCGTCATGGTCGAGTAGCCATGGTCAGACTCTCCGTTTGCGGGCCGCCGATATCCTCCGGGAGACATGTGGTACGGTGATATCTCGTTCACGACGAGAGCGTTGGTCAGGGGATGCAGCAGATTCCGGTGCATCATGTTGCCACCGCCCACTCCGCCGTTGCCGTTCAAATCATTATCGTCGCGAGGCAAGGCGTCGTCGAAGTATAGTCGCGACAGGGGCACGCCATAGTTGTCCTCCTGCATCGAATCAGATCCGTACAAGTGCTCAGAGCCACTGTCGAGATTCTGTCGATAGCAGTACATGGCAAATCCAACCATCAAGCACAGTGCTATTATTGTGCCACCGACTGGTCCGATTGCAGAGTACGCTGGGGCTGTGGCCGGCTCAACAATGGCCGATCCCAGATCACCTTCGCCATAGGGCGTTGCAGAGCCCAGAAACCCATTGAAGCAAGAGTTTTGGGCGGTGCAAAATGGCGCCGCGAACGGATTCATATCGACATCCAATTGACACCATTCGCAGCCCATCACGCCCAGGCATTCCATGTGCGTTGTGTACAGTTCACAGTTTATATTGACGCACGACTTCACCACCAGACTCCAATCGTAGCTAAGTGAGTTCACCACCGCCAGCCCTTCTGTTTCCGGTTCGCAATAATCCAATGAGGTGTTGCGCAGCGAAAAATCGAGGAACCGGGTGTTCATCTTCAAAGGACATTCGCACGGGCACTCACAATCGGCCTGGTCCATCCGATTGCAGTTCAAGCAAATCCGGTCCACTGTGCTGCACGGGCAGAACGCCCCGCCGTCACAAGTGGAGTTCAGGATGGCCGCAAAGATGTTGGTGCCCGGTACGGCGGTAATCTGGTACTTCGTACGCTCCCCGTGGACGACGTTGTTGGTCAGCACTTGCGCGAGCGAGATGTTGAACTCGTAGTACCGCTGAATGATTCGGCTTTGAAATGTTGCACAAGCCTTTTTCTTTACCAAAACCTTATGGTTGAGAATATCGTTGGCCACGAACGATTCTTTGTGGGTAATATGCTCCAACGGTCGCCGACTGTTCATTGTCGGCGTCGCCGGCTCCATCATGCTCGGATGTGCGAGCAAATACCCTTGATCTTCCATGAGCAAGCACTTGATTTTCAGCTCGGAACAAATAGGCGACATCTCCAGCAGCAGCTTGTAGAAGAACGCATACGGCACATCGAGCGCCACTACAGCGATGGGCAGATCCTTTTCCGCATTGTGAAGCGCGTTGGCTTTGCCCTCAAATATCGTATGGGCGATGGTTATTATGTATCCTGCCCCGCCTGCATCCAAGTACGGTTCCGTGATAGTCGTACGTCCAGGATGTCGCACGGCTTTACGGAACCACGGCCGGCGAGACGGCTCCAAATCGGCACCCAATATACATCCAGGATAGACTTGCAGGACACCACTTTTCGTTGCTACGTAGCGCCGAATTATGTACTTCTTTAGCGTGGAATTTTCCAGGTGGCGTTTTTTCAAATACGCCATCACATGCAGCAATGCGGACACATCGCTTCTAATTTGCACTTGTAAACCTGGATTCGCTAGCAAATTCGTGATGTCCTTAATGTAGGCCATAATGCTTTGCGCATTGTGCGTCCGTTGCGTTTCATCCTTGACTTCGCGATTGTTTTTAAAGAAGACAAATGGCGATTTGAATGCGGACGCTGATAGGAAGATTGTTCCCGTATCTGACAATAGAAAATTCATGACAATTGGCCGCAATCAACCACTCATTCTCATTCGGATCGTGCAAAATAATTTTCATTCCCAAGTGCATAATGGTGCAACCCAAATATAAAATGTCTGGCGATAGATTTTTTTTTGGAAAAATAACGTATTTACACAACAAAAAATACATGCACCCACGCAACAGTTTCTTTTCGAGACGTAAGAGATGAAAATTGTGAGCCACAACAGACGAAATTATACGGAAATGTATGTTAAATGTGAATTTTCACAAGAAGCATATTTTTAGTTGATGTTTCTACCTTTGAAAAACAATTGTCTACACCAAAAACCTGAAATTTTCACGCGATTGAATGATATTCAAGCATTTTAGTACGGAAATTAAATGAACTACAAATGATGAAATATGTACAACTAAAACCTTCACCATTCAAGCGTACCTACCCAAGGTGGCGATTTGTCGAAAATGACGGCACACCGGCGTTTTTGGCGGTGGTATCAAGTCGATCCGATGATAGAGCAAATCCGAGCTGGGCGTGAGCTCCACATGATCCTGGTATCGATCGAATGGATGAATGTCGGTATTTACGCTTGATAGTCGCGTGCCACTACGCGTTTTCCATTGCAACGGACGCTCGTCGTCGTCAAATTTTTCGATGGTCACCAAACAAACGATGTATGCATCGAGGATACGATGCCAAACATATTTTATCTACAATTTATCATATTTTATATTGTGTTGTTAGATCTTCACTCGATAAGCGTAAAACAATTATTTGAATAGGCTAGCAGTCGACGTGACATAGGAAAGTGAAGAAAAAAGAAGTGATCGCTGTCGGGTTCCTTGACTTGAAAAAAAAAAGCCTGCTAAAGATACATACACGGATTCGTTGACGTATTGAAGAGCGCTGCTCCTTCATATGACATCGCGTCACCTTGGTGCAAGATGTTTAAGCTGGGCAGAACATTCACGGAAGACGAACATCGTGAAGGACGCTCATCATCGTCCCTCATCCATCGATAAAAAAATACCATTTTGACGGAACAAAATGCGACCATCAGACATTTAGTTGAGATAACAGGGATCTCATAGTCCATCGCTAAATACGAAAGGCTATTTTGACTTTCCATTCACTACCTTGAAATGATTTTTCTGCACAATTACCGATTCGATCGTTCCAAAATTGGTCACAAAACAGAGGATAAAACGTTTGCTAACTGTATATAGTTAAATGAGGAACAGCGAAAATCGAATTCCATGCGAAAAATCGAAGGATAGACAAAAAACACAACTCCACCGTGCAAAAAGTGAATATAAAAGGTTCGCAAATAATTTTTCTGGACAGTTATCGACTCGATCCTTCCAAAATTGGTTTCAAAAGAGAGGATACAACGATTTCTAACTGTATAAAGTTACAAAAGCGGCAGAGAAAATCGAATACTACGCGAAAAACCGAAAGATACCGAAAAAACGCAACTCCCCGGCGATCAAAAGTCAATATAAATGAAGCGCAAATGATTTTTCACGACAGTTATCCATTCGAACTTTCCAAAATTGGTCACAAAACAAAGGATACAATGTTTTCTACCTGTATAAAGTTAAAAAAAGCCGCAGCGCAAATCAAATACCACGCGAAAAACCGAAAGATACCGAAAAAACGCAACTCCCCGGCGACCAAAAAGTGAATGTAAAAGGTGCACAAGTGATTTTTCTGGACAATTACCGATTCGATCCTGCCAAAATTGGTCTCAAAAGTAAGGATACGATGTTTTCTAACTATTCACAGTTGAATTAGTGGCAGCAAAAATCGAATTCCATGCGACAAATCGAAAGATACCGAAAAAACGCAACTCCCCGGCGACCAAAAAGTGAATGTAAAAGGTGCACAAATGATTTTTCTGGACAATTACCGATTCGATCCTGCCAAAATTGGTCTCAAAAGTAAGGATACGATGTTTTCTAACTATTCACAGTTGAATTAGTGGCAGCAAAAATCGAATTCCATTCGAAAAATCGAAAGATACCGAAAAAACGCAACTCTCCGGCGACCAAAAAGTGAATGTAAAAGGTGCACAAGTGATTTTTCTGGACAATTACCGATTCGATCCTGCCAAAATTGGTCTCAAAAGTAAGGATACGATGTTTTTTAACTATTCACAGTTGAATTAGTGGCAGCGAAAATCGAATTCCATGCGAAAAATCGAAAGATACCGAAAAACGCAACTCCCCGGCGACCAAAAAGTGAATGTAAAAGGTGCACAAGTGATTTTTCTGGACAATTACCGATTCGATCCTGCCAAAATTGGTCTCAAAAGTAAGGATACGATGTTTTCTAACTATTCACAGTTGAATTAGTGGCAGCAAAAATCGAATTCCATGCGAAAAATCGAAAGATACCGAAAAACGCAACTCCCCGGCGACCAAAAAGTGAATGTAAAAGGTGCACAAGTGATTTTTCTGGACAATTACCGATTCGATCCTGCCAAAATTGGTCTCAAAAGTAAGGATACGATGTTTTCTAACTATTCACAGTTGAATTAGTGGCAGCAAAAATCGAATTCCATGCGAAAAATCGAAAGATACCGAAAAAACGCAACTCCCCGGCGACCAAAAAGTGAATGTAAAAGGTGCACAAGTGATTTTTCTGGAGAATTACCGATTCGATCCTGCCAAAATTGGTCTCAAAAGTAAGGATACGATGTTTTCTAACTATTCACAGTTGAATTAGTGGCAGCAAAAATCGAATTCCATGCGAAAAACCGAAAGATACCGAACAAACGCAACTCCCCGGCGACCAAAAAGTGAATGTAAAAGGTGCACAAATGATTTTTCTGGACAATTACCGATTCGATCCTGCCAAAATTGGTCTCAAAAGTAAGGATACGATGTTTTATAACTATCCACAGTTGAATTAGTGGCAGCAAAAATCGAATTCCATGCGAAAAACCGAAAGATACCGAACAAACGCAACTCCCCGGCGACCAAAAAGTGAATGTAAAAGGTGCACAAATGATTTTTCTGGACAATTACCGATTCGATCCTGCCAAAATTGGTCTCAAAAGTAAGGATACGATGTTTTCTAACTATTCACAGTTGAATTAGTGGCAGCAAAAATCGAATTCCATGCGAAAAATCGAAAGATACCGAAAAACGCAACTCCCCGGCGACCAAAAAGTGAATGTAAAAGGTGCACAAGTGATTTTTCTGGACAATTATCGATTCGATCCTGCCAAAATTGGTCTCAAAAGTAAGGATACGATGTTTTCTAACTATTCACAGTTGAATTAGTGGCAGCAAAAATCGAATTCCATGCGAAAAATCGAAAGATACCGAAAAACGCAACTCCCCGGCGACCAAAAAGTGAATGTAAAAGGTGCACAAGTGATTTTTCTGGACAATTACCGATTCGATCCTGCCAAAATTGGTCTCAAAAGTAAGGATACGATGTTTTCTAACTATTCACAGTTGAATTAGTGGCAGCAAAAATCGAATTCCATGCGAAAAATCGAAAGATACCGAAAAACGCAACTCCCCGGCGACCAAAAAGTGAATGTAAAAGGTGCACAAGTGATTTTTCTGGACAATTACCGATTCGATCCTGCCAAAATTGGTCTCAAAAGTAAGGATACGATGTTTTCTAACTATTCACAGTTGAATTAGTGGCAGCAAAAATCGAATTCCATGCGAAAAATCGAAAGATACCGAAAAAACGCAACTCCCCGGCGACCAAAAAGTGAATGTAAAAGGTGCACAAGTGATTTTTCTGGAGAATTACCGATTCGATCCTGCCAAAATTGGTCTCAAAAGTAAGGATACGATGTTTTCTAACTATTCACAGTTGAATTAGTGGCAGCAAAAATCGAATTCCATGCGAAAAACCGAAAGATACCGAACAAACGCAACTCCCCGGCGACCAAAAAGTGAATGTAAAAGGTGCACAAATGATTTTTCTGGACAATTACCGATTCGATCCTGCCAAAATTGGTCTCAAAAGTAAGGATACGATGTTTTATAACTATCCACAGTTGAATTAGTGGCAGCAAAAATCGAATTCCATGCGAAAAACCGAAAGATACCGAACAAACGCAACTCCCCGGCGACCAAAAAGTGAATGTAAAAGGTGCACAAATGATTTTTCTGGACAATTACCGATTCGATCCTGCCAAAATTGGTCTCAAAAGTAAGGATACGATGTTTTATAACTATCCACAGTTGAATTAGTGGCAGCAAAAATCGAATTCCATGCGAAAAACCGAAAGATACCGAACAAACGCAACTCCCCGGCGACCAAAAAGTGAATGTAAAAGGTGCACAAATGATTTTTCTGGACAATTACCGATTCGATCCTGCCAAAATTGGTCTCAAAAGTAAGGATACGATGTTTTATAACTATCCACAGTTGAATTAGTGGCAGCAAAAATCGAATTCCATGCGAAAAATCGAAAGATACCGAAAAAACGCAACTCCCCGGCGTCCAAAAAGTGAATGTAAAAGGGGCACAAGTGATTTTTCTGGACAGTTATCAATTAAATCCACCCAAAATTGGTCACAAAACAAAGGATACAATGTTTGCTAACTGTATAAAGTTAAAAAAGCGGCAGCGAAAATCGAATACTACGCGAAAAACCGAAAGATACCGAAAAACGCAACTCCCCGGCGACCAAAAAGTGAATGTAAAAGGTGCACAAGTGATTTTTCTGGACAATCACCGATTCGATCCTGCCAAAATTGGTCTCAAAAGTAAGGATACGATGTTTTCTAACTATTCACAGTTGAATTAGTGGCAGCAAAAATCGAATTCCATGCGAAAAATCGAAAGATACCGAAAAACGCAACTCCCCGGCGACCAAAAAGTGAATGTAAAAGGTGCACAAATGATTTTTCTGGACAATTACCGATTCGATCCTGCCAAAATTGGTCTCAAAAGTAAGGATACGATGTTTTATAACTATCCACAGTTGAATTAGTGGCAGCAAAAATCGAATTCCATGCGAAAAACCGAAAGATACCGAACAAACGCAACTCCCCGGCGACCAAAAAGTGAATGTAAAAGGTGCACAAATGATTTTTCTGGACAATTACCGATTCGATCCTGCCAAAATTGGTCTCAAAAGTAAGGATACGATGTTTTATAACTATCCACAGTTGAATTAGTGGCAGCAAAAATCGAATTCCATGCGAAAAATCGAAAGATACCGAAAAAACGCAACTCCCCGGCGTCCAAAAAGTGAATGTAAAAGGGGCACAAGTGATTTTTCTGGACAGTTATCGATTCGATCCTTCCAAAATTGGTCACAAAACAAAGGATACAATGTTTGCTAACTGTATAAAGTTAAAAAAGCGGCAGCGAAAATCGAATACTACGCGAAAAACCGAAAGATACCGAAAAACGCAACTCCCCGGCGACCAAAAAGTGAATGTAAAAGGTGCACAAATGATTTTTCTGGACAATTACCGATTCGATCCTGCCAAAATTGGTCTCAAAAGTAAGGATACGATGTTTTCTAACTATTCACAGTTGAATTAGTGGCAGCAAAAATCGAATTCCATGCGAAAAATCGAAAGATACCGAAAATCGCAACTCCCCGGCGACCAAGAAGTGAATGTAAAAGGTGCACAAGTGATTTTTCTGGACAATTACCGATTCGATCCTGCCAAAATTGGTCTCAAAAGTAAGGATACGATGTTTTCTAACTATTCACAGTTGAATTAGTGGCAGCAAAAATCGAATTCCATGCGAAAAATCGAAAGATACCGAAAAAACGCAACTCCCCGGCGTCCAAAAAGTGAATGTAAAAGGGGCACAAGTGATTTTTCTGGACAGTTATCAATTAAATCCACCCAAAATTGGTCACAAAACAAAGGATACAATGTTTGCTAACTGTATAAAGTTAAAAAAGCGGCAGCGAAAATCGAATACTACGCGAAAAACCGAAAGATACCGAAAAACGCAACTCCCCGGCGACCAAAAAGTGAATGTAAAAGGTGCACAAATGATTTTTCTGGACAATTACCGATTCGATCCTGCCAAAATTGGTCTCAAAAGTAAGGATACGATGTTTTCTAACTATTCACAGTTGAATTAGTGGCAGCAAAAATCGAATTCCATGCGAAAAATCGAAAGATACCGAAAAAACGCAACTCCCCGGCGTCCAAAAAGTGAATGTAAAAGGGGCACAAGTGATTTTTCTGGACAGTTATCAATTAAATCCACCCAAAATTGGTCACAAAACAAAGGATACAATGTTTGCTAACTGTATAAAGTTAAAAAAGCGGCAGCGAAAATCGAATACTACGCGAAAAACCGAAAGATACCGAAAAACGCAACTCCCCGGCGACCAAAAAGTGAATGTAAAAGGTGCACAAATGATTTTTCTGGACAATTACCGATTCGATCCTGCCAAAATTGGTCTCAAAAGTAAGGATACGATGTTTTCTAACTATTCACAGTTGAATTAGTGGCAGCAAAAATCGAATTCCATGCGAAAAATCGAAAGATACCGAAAAAACGCAACTCCCCGGCGTCCAAAAAGTGAATGTAAAAGGGGCACAAGTGATTTTTCTGGACAGTTATCAATTAAATCCACCCAAAATTGGTCTCAAAAGTAAGGATACGATGTTTTATAACTATCCACAGTTGAATTAGTGGCAGCAAAAATCGAATTCCATGCGAAAAACCGAAAGATACCGAACAAACGCAACTCCCCGGCGACCAAAAAGTGAATGTAAAAGGTGCACAAATGATTTTTCTGGACAATTACCGATTCGATCCTGCCAAAATTGGTCTCAAAAGTAAGGATACGATGTTTTATAACTATCCACAGTTGAATTAGTGGCAGCAAAAATCGAATTCCATGCGAAAAATCGAAAGATACCGAAAAAACGCAACTCCCCGGCGTCCAAAAAGTGAATGTAAAAGGGGCACAAGTGATTTTTCTGGACAGTTATCGATTCGATCCTTCCAAAATTGGTCACAAAACAAAGGATACAATGTTTGCTAACTGTATAAAGTTAAAAAAGCGGCAGCGAAAATCGAATACTACGCGAAAAACCGAAAGATACCGAAAAACGCAACTCCCCGGCGACCAAAAAGTGAATGTAAAAGGTGCACAAATGATTTTTCTGGACAATTACCGATTCGATCCTGCCAAAATTGGTCTCAAAAGTAAGGATACGATGTTTTCTAACTATTCACAGTTGAATTAGTGGCAGCAAAAATCGAATTCCATGCGAAAAATCGAAAGATACCGAAAAAACGCAACTCCCCGGCGTCCAAAAAGTGAATGTAAAAGGGGCACAAGTGATTTTTCTGGACAGTTATCAATTAAATCCACCCAAAATTGGTCACAAAACAAAGGATACAATGTTTGCTAACTGTATAAAGTTAAAAAAGCGGCAGCGAAAATCGAATACTACGCGAAAAACCGAAAGATACCGAAAAACGCAACTCCCCGGCGACCAAAAAGTGAATGTAAAAGGTGCACAAATGATTTTTCTGGACAATTACCGATTCGATCCTGCCAAAATTGGTCTCAAAAGTAAGGATACGATGTTTTCTAACTATTCACAGTTGAATTAGTGGCAGCAAAAATCGAATTCCATGCGAAAAATCGAAAGATACCGAAAAAACGCAACTCCCCGGCGTCCAAAAAGTGAATGTAAAAGGGGCACAAGTGATTTTTCTGGACAGTTATCAATTAAATCCACCCAAAATTGGTCACAAAACAAAGGATACAATGTTTGCTAACTGTATAAAGTTAAAAAAGCGGCAGCGAAAATCGAATACTACGCGAAAAACCGAAAGATACCGAAAAACGCAACTCCCCGGCGACCAAAAAGTGAATGTAAAAGGTGCACAAATGATTTTTCTGGACAATTACCGATTCGATCCTGCCAAAATTGGTCTCAAAAGTAAGGATACGATGTTTTCTAACTATTCACAGTTGAATTAGTGGCAGCAAAAATCGAATTCCATGCGAAAAATCGAAAGATACCGAAAAAACGCAACTCCCCGGCGTCCAAAAAGTGAATGTAAAAGGGGCACAAGTGATTTTTCTGGACAGTTATCAATTAAATCCACCCAAAATTGGTCTCAAAAGTAAGGATACGATGTTTTATAACTATCCACAGTTGAATTAGTGGCAGCAAAAATCGAATTCCATGCGAAAAACCGAAAGATACCGAACAAACGCAACTCCCCGGCGACCAAAAAGTGAATGTAAAAGGTGCACAAATGATTTTTCTGGACAATTACCGATTCGATCCTGCCAAAATTGGTCTCAAAAGTAAGGATACGATGTTTTATAACTATCCACAGTTGAATTAGTGGCAGCAAAAATCGAATTCCATGCGAAAAATCGAAAGATACCGAAAAAACGCAACTCCCCGGCGTCCAAAAAGTGAATGTAAAAGGGGCACAAGTGATTTTTCTGGACAGTTATCGATTCGATCCTTCCAAAATTGGTCACAAAACAAAGGATACAATGTTTGCTAACTGTATAAAGTTAAAAAAGCGGCAGCGAAAATCGAATACTACGCGAAAAACCGAAAGATACCGAAAAACGCAACTCCCCGGCGACCAAAAAGTGAATGTAAAAGGTGCACAAATGATTTTTCTGGACAATTACCGATTCGATCCTGCCAAAATTGGTCTCAAAAGTAAGGATACGATGTTTTCTAACTATTCACAGTTGAATTAGTGGCAGCAAAAATCGAATTCCATGCGAAAAATCGAAAGATACCGAAAATCGCAACTCCCCGGCGACCAAGAAGTGAATGTAAAAGGTGCACAAGTGATTTTTCTGGACAATTACCGATTCGATCCTGCCAAAATTGGTCTCAAAAGTAAGGATACGATGTTTTCTAACTATTCACAGTTGAATTAGTGGCAGCAAAAATCGAATTCCATGCGAAAAATCGAAAGATACCGAAAAAACGCAACTCCCCGGCGTCCAAAAAGTGAATGTAAAAGGGGCACAAGTGATTTTTCTGGACAGTTATCAATTAAATCCACCCAAAATTGGTCACAAAACAAAGGATACAATGTTTGCTAACTGTATAAAGTTAAAAAAGCGGCAGCGAAAATCGAATACTACGCGAAAAACCGAAAGATACCGAAAAACGCAACTCCCCGGCGACCAAAAAGTGAATGTAAAAGGTGCACAAATGATTTTTCTGGACAATTACCGATTCGATCCTGCCAAAATTGGTCTCAAAAGTAAGGATACGATGTTTTCTAACTATTCACAGTTGAATTAGTGGCAGCAAAAATCGAATTCCATGCGAAAAATCGAAAGATACCGAAAAAACGCAACTCCCCGGCGTCCAAAAAGTGAATGTAAAAGGGGCACAAGTGATTTTTCTGGACAGTTATCAATTAAATCCACCCAAAATTGGTCACAAAACAAAGGATACAATGTTTGCTAACTGTATAAAGTTAAAAAAGCGGCAGCGAAAATCGAATACTACGCGAAAAACCGAAAGATACCGAAAAACGCAACTCCCCGGCGACCAAAAAGTGAATGTAAAAGGTGCACAAATGATTTTTCTGGACAATTACCGATTCGATCCTGCCAAAATTGGTCTCAAAAGTAAGGATACGATGTTTTCTAACTATTCACAGTTGAATTAGTGGCAGCAAAAATCGAATTCCATGCGAAAAATCGAAAGATACCGAAAATCGCAACTCCCCGGCGACCAAGAAGTGAATGTAAAAGGTGCACAAGTGATTTTTCTGGACAATTACCGATTCGATCCTGCCAAAATTGGTCTCAAAAGTAAGGATACGATGTTTTCTAACTATTCACAGTTGAATTAGTGGCAGCAAAAATCGAATTCCATGCGAAAAATCGAAAGATACCGAAAAACGCAACTCCCCGGCGACCAAAAAGTGAATGTAAAAGGTGCACAAGTGATTTTTCTGGACAATTACCGATTCGATCCTGCCAAAATTGGTCTCAAAAGTAAGAATACGATGTTTTCTAACTATTCACAGTTGAATTAGTGGCAGCAAAAATCGAATTCCATGCGAAAAATCGAAAGATACCGAAAAAACGCAACTCCCCGGCGACCAAAAAGTGAATGTAAAAGGTGCACAAGTGATTTTTCTGGAGAATTACCGATTCGATCCTGCCAAAATTGGTCTCAAAAGTAAGGATACGATGTTTTCTAGCTATTCACAGTTGAATTAGTGGCAGCAAAAATCGAATTCCATGCGAAAAATCGAAAGATACCGAAAAAACCCAACTCACCGGCGACCAAAAAGTGAATGTAAAAGGTGCACAAGTGATTTTTCTGGACAGTTATCGATTCGATCCTTCCAAAATTGGTCAAAAAACAAAGGATACAATGTTTGCTAACTGTATAAAGTTAAAAAAGCGGCAGCGAAAATCGAATACCACGCGAAAAACCGAAAGATACCGAGAAAACCCAACTCCCCGGCAACCAAAAAGTGAATGTAAAAGGTGCACAAATGATTTTTCTGGACAATTACCGATTCGATCCTGCCAAAATTGGTCTCAAAAGTAAGGATACGATGTTTTCTAACTATTCACAGTTGAATTAGTGGCAGCCAAAATCGAATTCCATTCGAAAAACCAAAAGATACCGAAAAAACGCAACTCCCCGGCGACCAAAAAGTGAATGTAAAAGGTGCACAAGTGATTTTTCTGGACAATTACCGATTCGATCCTGCCAAAATTGGTCTCAAAAGTAAGGATACGATGTTTTTTAACTATTCACAGTTGAATTAGTGGCAGCAAAAATCGAATTCCATGCGAAAAATCGAAAGATACCGAAAAACGAAACTCCCCGGCGTCCAAAAAGTGAATGTAAAAGGGGCACAAGTGATTTTTCTGGACAGTTATCAATTAAATCCACCCAAAATTGGTCTCAAAAGTAAGGATACGATGTTTTATAACTATCCACAGTTGAATTAGTGGCAGCAAAAATCGAATTCCATGCGAAAAATCGAAAGATACCGAACAAACGCAACTCCCCGGCGACCAAAAAGTGAATGTAAAAGGTGCACAAATGATTTTTCTGGACAATTACCGATTCGATCCTGCCAAAATTGGTCTCAAAAGTAAGGATACGATGTTTTATAACTATCCACAGTTGAATTAGTGGCAGCAAAAATCGAATTCCATGCGAAAAATCGAAAGATACCGAAAAAACGCAACTCCCCGGCGTCCAAAAAGTGAATGTAAAAGGGGCACAAGTGATTTTTCTGGACAGTTATCGATTCGATCCTTCCAAAATTGGTCACAAAACAAAGGATACAATGTTTGCTAACTGTATAAAGTTAAAAAAGCGGCAGCGAAAATCGAATACTACGCGAAAAACCGAAAGATACCGAAAAACGCAACTCCCCGGCGACCAAAAAGTGAATGTAAAAGGTGCACAAATGATTTTTCTGGACAATTACCGATTCGATCCTGCCAAAATTGGTCTCAAAAGTAAGGATACGATGTTTTCTAACTATTCACAGTTGAATTAGTGGCAGCAAAAATCGAATTCCATGCGAAAAATCGAAAGATACCGAAAATCGCAACTCCCCGGCGACCAAGAAGTGAATGTAAAAGGTGCACAAGTGATTTTTCTGGACAATTACCGATTCGATCCTGCCAAAATTGGTCTCAAAAGTAAGGATACGATGTTTTCTAACTATTCACAGTTGAATTAGTGGCAGCAAAAATCGAATTCCATGCGAAAAATCGAAAGATACCGAAAAAACGCAACTCCCCGGCGTCCAAAAAGTGAATGTAAAAGGGGCACAAGTGATTTTTCTGGACAGTTATCAATTAAATCCACCCAAAATTGGTCACAAAACAAAGGATACAATGTTTGCTAACTGTATAAAGTTAAAAAAGCGGCAGCGAAAATCGAATACTACGCGAAAAACCGAAAGATACCGAAAAACGCAACTCCCCGGCGACCAAAAAGTGAATGTAAAAGGTGCACAAATGATTTTTCTGGACAATTACCGATTCGATCCTGCCAAAATTGGTCTCAAAAGTAAGGATACGATGTTTTCTAACTATTCACAGTTGAATTAGTGGCAGCAAAAATCGAATTCCATGCGAAAAATCGAAAGATACCGAAAAAACGCAACTCCCCGGCGTCCAAAAAGTGAATGTAAAAGGGGCACAAGTGATTTTTCTGGACAGTTATCAATTAAATCCACCCAAAATTGGTCACAAAACAAAGGATACAATGTTTGCTAACTGTATAAAGTTAAAAAAGCGGCAGCGAAAATCGAATACTACGCGAAAAACCGAAAGATACCGAAAAACGCAACTCCCCGGCGACCAAAAAGTGAATGTAAAAGGTGCACAAATGATTTTTCTGGACAATTACCGATTCGATCCTGCCAAAATTGGTCTCAAAAGTAAGGATACGATGTTTTCTAACTATTCACAGTTGAATTAGTGGCAGCAAAAATCGAATTCCATGCGAAAAATCGAAAGATACCGAAAATCGCAACTCCCCGGCGACCAAGAAGTGAATGTAAAAGGTGCACAAGTGATTTTTCTGGACAATTACCGATTCGATCCTGCCAAAATTGGTCTCAAAAGTAAGGATACGATGTTTTCTAACTATTCACAGTTGAATTAGTGGCAGCAAAAATCGAATTCCATGCGAAAAATCGAAAGATACCGAAAAACGCAACTCCCCGGCGACCAAAAAGTGAATGTAAAAGGTGCACAAGTGATTTTTCTGGACAATTACCGATTCGATCCTGCCAAAATTGGTCTCAAAAGTAAGAATACGATGTTTTCTAACTATTCACAGTTGAATTAGTGGCAGCAAAAATCGAATTCCATGCGAAAAATCGAAAGATACCGAAAAAACGCAACTCCCCGGCGACCAAAAAGTGAATGTAAAAGGTGCACAAGTGATTTTTCTGGAGAATTACCGATTCGATCCTGCCAAAATTGGTCTCAAAAGTAAGGATACGATGTTTTCTAGCTATTCACAGTTGAATTAGTGGCAGCAAAAATCGAATTCCATGCGAAAAATCGAAAGATACCGAAAAAACCCAACTCACCGGCGACCAAAAAGTGAATGTAAAAGGTGCACAAGTGATTTTTCTGGACAGTTATCGATTCGATCCTTCCAAAATTGGTCACAAAACAAAGGATACAATGTTTGCTAACTGTATAAAGTTAAAAAAGCGGCAGCGAAAATCGAATACCACGCGAAAAACCGAAAGATACCGAGAAAACCCAACTCCCCGGCAACCAAAAAGTGAATGTAAAAGGTGCACAAATGATTTTTCTGGACAATTACCGATTCGATCCTGCCAAAATTGGTCTCAAAAGTAAGGATACGATGTTTTCTAACTATTCACAGTTGAATTAGTGGCAGCCAAAATCGAATTCCATTCGAAAAACCAAAAGATACCGAAAAAACGCAACTCCCCGGCGACCAAAAAGTGAATGTAAAAGGTGCACAAGTGATTTTTCTGGACAATTACCGATTCGATCCTGCCAAAATTGGTCTCAAAAGTAAGGATACGATGTTTTTTAACTATTCACAGTTGAATTAGTGGCAGCAAAAATCGAATTCCATGCGAAAAATCGAAAGATACCGAAAAACGAAACTCCCCGGCGACCAAAAAGTGAATGTAAAAGGTGCACAAGTGATTTTTCTGGAGAATTACCGATTCGATCCTGCCAAAATTGGTCTCAAAAGTAAGGATACGATGTTTTCTAACTATTCACAGTTGAATTAGTGGCAGCAAAAATCGAATTCCATGCGAAAAATCGAAAGATACCGAAAAAACCCAACTCACCGGCGACCAAAAAGTGAATGTAAAAGGTGCACAAGTGATTTTTCTGGACAGTTATCGATTCGATCCTTCCAAAATTGGTCACAAAACAAAGGATACAATGTTTGCTAACTGTATAAAGTTGAAAAAGCGGCAGCGAAAATCGAATACCACGCGAAAAACCGAAAGATACCGAAAAAACCCAACTCCCCGGCAACCAAAAAGTGAATGTAAAAGGTGCACAAGTGATTTTTCTGGACAGTTATCGATTCGATCCTTCTAAAATTGGTCACAAAACAAAGGATACAATGTTTGCTAACTGTATAAAGTTAAAAAAGCGGCAGCGAAAATCGAATACCACGCGAAAAATCGAAAGATACCGAAAAACGCAACTCCCCGGCGACCAAAAAGTGAATGTAAAAGGTGCACAAGTGATTTTTCTGGAGAATTACCGATTCGATCCTGCCAAAATTGGTCTCAAAAGTAAGGATACGATGTTTTCTAACTATTCACAGTTGAATTAGTGGCAGCAAAAATCGAATTCCATGCGAAAAATCGAAAGATACCGAGAAACGCAACTCCCCGGCGACCAAAAAGTGAATGTAAAAGGTGCACAAGTGATTTTTCTGGACAATTACCGATTCGATCCTGCCAAAATTGGTCTCAAAAGTAAGGATACGATGTTTTCTAACTATTCACAGTTGAATTAGTGGCAGCGAAAATCGAATTCCATGCGAAAAATCGAAAGATACCGAAAAACGCAACTCCCCGGCGACCAAAAAGTGAATGTAAAAGGTGCACAAGTGATTTTTCTAGACAATTACCGATTCGATCCTGCCAAAATTGGTCTCAATAGTAAGGATACGATGTTTTCCAACTATTCACAGTTGAATTAGTGGCAGCAAAAATCGAATTCCATGCGAAAAATCGAAAGATACCGAAAAAACGCAACTCCCCGGCGACCAAAAAGTGAATGTAAAAGGTGCACAAGTGATTTTTCTGGACAATTACCGATTCGATCCTGCCAAAATTGGTCTCAAAAGTAAGGATACGATGTTTTCTAACTATTCACAGTTGAATTAGTGGCAGCAAAAATCGAATTCCATGCGAAAAATCGAAAGATACCGAAAAACGCAACTCCCCGGCGACCGAAAAGTGAATGTAAAAGGTGCACAAGTGATTTTTCTGGACAATTACCGATTCGATCCTGCCAAAATTGGTCTCAAAAGTAAGGATACGATGTTTTCTAACTATTCACAGTTGAATTAGTGGCAGCAAAAATCGAATTCCATGCGAAAAATCGAAAGATACCGAAAAACGCAACTCCCCGGCGACCAAAAAGTGAATGTAAAAGGTGCACAAGTGATTTTTCTGGACAATTACCGATTCGATCCTGCCAAAATTGGTCTCAAAAGTAAGGATACGATGTTTTCTAACTATTCACAGTTGAATTAGTGGCAGCAAAAATCGAATTCCATGCGAAAAATCGAAAGATACCGAAAAACGCAACTCCCCGGCGACCAAAAAGTGAATGTAAAAGGTGCACAAGTGATTTTTCTGGACAATTACCGATTCGATCCTGCCAAAATTGGTCTCAAAAGTAAGGATACGATGTTTTCTAACTATTCACAGTTGAATTAGTGGCAGCAAAAATCGAATTCCATGCGAAAAATCGAAAGATACCGAAAAACGCAACTCCCCGGCGACCAAAAAGTGAATGTAAAAGGTGCACAAGTGATTTTTCTGGACAATTACCGATTCGATCCTGCCAAAATTGGTCTCAAAAGTAAGGATACGATGTTTTCTAACTATTCACAGTTGAATTAGTGGCAGCAAAAATCGAATTCCATGCGAAAAATCGAAAGATACCGAAAAACGCAACTCCCCGGCGACCAAAAAGTGAATGTAAAAGGTGCACAAGTGATTTTTCTGGACAGTTATCGATTCGATCCTTCCAAAATTGGTCACAAAACAAAGGATACAATGTTTGCTAACTGTATAAAGTTAAAAAAGCGGCAGCGAAAATCGAATACTACGCGAAAAACCCAAAGATACCGAACAAACGCAACTCCCCGGCGACCAAAAAGTGAATGTAAAAGGTGCACAAATGATTTTTCTGGACAATTACCGATTCGATCCTGCCAAAATTGGTCTCAAAAGTAAGGATACGATGTTTTCTAACTATTCACAGTTGAATTAGTGGCAGCAAAAATCGAATTCCATTCGAAAAATCGAAAGATACCGAAAAAACGCAGCTCCCCGGCGACCAAAAAGTGAATGTAAAAGGTGCACAAGTGATTTTTCTGGACAATTACCGATTCGATCCTGCCAAAATTGGTCTCAAAAGTAAGGATACGATGTTTTTTAACTATTCACAGTTGAATTAGTGGCAGCAAAAATCGAATTCCATGCGAAAAATCGAAAGATACCGAAAAAACGCAGCTCCCCGGCGACCAAAAAGTGAATGTAAAAGGTGCACAAGTGATTTTTCTGGACAATTACCGATTCGATCCTGCCAAAATTGGTCTCAAAAGTAAGGATACGATGTTTTTTAACTATTCACAGTTGAATTAGTGGCAGCAAAAATCGAATTCCATGCGAAAAATCGAAAGATACCGAAAAACGCAACTCCCCGGCGACCAAAAAGTGAATGTAAAAGGTGCACAAGTGATTTTTCTGGACAATTACCGATTCGATCCTGCCAAAATTGGTCTCAAAAGTAAGGATACGATGTTTTCTAACTATTCACAGTTGAATTAGTGGCAGCGAAAATCGAATTCCATGCGAAAAATCGAAAGATACCGAAAAAACGCAACTCCCCGGCGACCAAAAAGTGAATGTAAAAGGTGCACAAGTGATTTTTCTGGACAATTACCGATTCGATCCTGCCAAAATTGGTCTCAAAAGTAAGGATACGATGTTTTCTAACTATTCACAGTTGAATTAGTGGCAGCGAAAATCGAATTCCATGCGAAAAATCGAAAGATACCGAAAAAACGCAACTCCCCGGCGACCAAAAAGTGAATGTAAAAGGTGCACAAGTGATTTTTCTGGACAATTACCGATTCGATCCTGCCAAAATTGGTCTCAATAGTAAGGATACGATGTTTTCTAACTATTCACAGTTGAATTAGTGGCAGCATAAATCGAATTCCATGCGAAAAATCGAAAGATACCGAAAAAACGCAACTCCCCGGCGACCAAAAAGTGAATGTAAAAGGTGCACAAGTGATTTTTCTGGACAATTACCGATTCGATCCTGCCAAAATTGGTCTCAAAAGTAAGGATACGATGTTTTCTAACTATTCACAGTTGAATTAGTGGCAGCAAAAATCGAATTCCATGCGAAAAATCGAAAGATACCGAAAAACGCAACTCCCCGGCGACCAAAAAGTGAATGTAAAAGGTGCACAAGTGATTTTTCTGGACAATTACCGATTCGATCCTGCCAAAATTGGTCTCAAAAGTAAGGATACGATGTTTTCTAACTATTCACAGTTGAATTAGTGGCAGCAAAAATCGAATTCCATGCGAAAAATCGAAAGATACCGAAAAAACGCAACTCCCCGGCGACCAAAAAGTGAATGTAAAAGGTGCACAAGTGATTTTTCTGGACAATTACCGATTCGATCCTGCCAAAATTGGTCTCAAAAGTAAGGATACGATGTTTTCTAACTATTCACAGTTGAATTAGTGGCAGCGAAAATCGAATTCCATGCGAAAAATCGAAAGATACCGAAAAACGCAACTCCCCGGCGACCAAAAAGTGAATGTAAAAGGTGCACAAGTGATTTTTCTGGACAGTTATCGATTCGATCCTTCCAAAATTGGTCACAAAACAAAGGATACAATGTTTGCTAACTGTATAAAGTTAAAAAAGCGGCAGCGAAAATCGAATACTACGCGAAAAACCGAAAGATACCGAACAAACGCAACTCCCCGGCGACCAAAAAGTGAATGTAAAAGGTGCACAAATGATTTTTCTGGACAATTACCGATTCGATCCTGCCAAAATTGGTCTCAAAAGTAAGGATACGATGTTTTCTAACTATTCACAGTTGAATTAGTGGCAGCAAAAATCGAATTCCATTCGAAAAATCGAAAGATACCGAAAAACGCAACTCCCCGGCGACCAAAAAGTGAATGTAAAAGGTGCACAAGTGATTTTTCTGGACAATTACCGATTCGATCCTGCCAAAATTGGTCTCAAAAGTAAGGATACGATGTTTTTTAACTATTCACAGTTGAATTAGTGGCAGCAAAAATCGAATTCCATGCGAAAAATCGAAAGATACCGAAAAACGCAACTCCCCGGCGACCAAAAAGTGAATGTAAAAGGTGCACAAGTGATTTTTCTGGACAATTACCGATTCGATCCTGCCAAAATTGGTCTCAAAAGTAAGGATACGATGTTTTCTAACTATTCACAGTTGAATTAGTGGCAGCAAAAATCGAATTCCATGCGAAAAATCGAAAGATACCGAAAAACGCAACTCCCCGGCGACCAAAAAGTGAATGTAAAAGGTGCACAAGTGATTTTTCTGGAGAATTACCGATTCGATCCTGCCAAAATTGGTCTCAAAAGTAAGGATACGATGTTTTCTAACTATTCACAGTTGAATTAGTGGCAGCGAAAATCGAATTCCATGCGAAAAATCGAAAGATACCGAACAAACGCAACTCCCCAGCGACCAAAAAGTGAATGTAAAAGGTGCACAAGTGATTTTTCTGGAGAATTACCGATTCGATCCTGCCAAAATTGGTCTCAAAAGTAAGGATACGATGTTTTCTAACTATTCACAGTTGAATTAGTGGCAGCAAAAATCGAATTCCATGCGAAAAATCGAAAGATACCGAACAAACGCAACTCCCCGGCGACCAAAAAGTGAATGTAAAAGGTGCACAAATGATTTTTCTGGACAATTACCGATTCGATCCTGCCAAAATTGGTCTCAAAAGTAAGGATACGATGTTTTCTAACTATTCACAGTTGAATTAGTGGCAGCAAAAATCGAATTCCATGCGAAAAATCGAAAGATACCGAAAAACGCAACTCCCCGGCGACCAAAAAGTGAATGTAAAAGGTGCACAAGTGATTTTTCTGGACAATTACCGATTCGATCCTGCCAAAATTGGTCTCAAAAGTAAGGATACGATATTTTCTAACTATTCACAGTTGAATTAGTGGCAGCAAAAATCGAATTCCATGCGAAAAATCGAAAGATACCGAAAAACGCAACTCCCCGGCGACCAAAAAGTGAATGTAAAAGGTGCATAAGTGATTTTTCTGGACAATTATCGATTCGATCCTGCCAAAATTGGTCTCAAAAGTAAGGATACGATGTTTTCTAACTATTCACAGTTGAATTAGTGGCAGCAAAAATCGAATTCCATGCGAAAAATCGAAAGATACCGAAAAACGCAACTCCCCGGCGACCAAAAAGTGAATGTAAAAGGTGCACAAGTGATTTTTCTGGACAATTACCGATTCGATCCTGCCAAAATTGGTCTCAAAAGTAAGGATACGATGTTTTCTAACTATTCACAGTTGAATTAGTGGCAGCAAAAATCGAATTCCATGCGAAAAATCGAAACATACCGAGAAACGCAACTCCCCGGCGACCAAAAAGTGAATGTAAAAGGTGCACAAGTGATTTTTCTGGACAATTACCGATTCGATCCTGCCAAAATTGGTCTCAAAAGTAAGGATACGATGTTTTCTAACTATTCACAGTTGAATTAGTGGCAGCGAAAATCGAATTCCATGCGAAAAATCGAAAGATACCGAAAAAACGCAACTCCCCGGCGACCAAAAAGTGAATGTAAAAGGTGCACAAGTGATTTTTCTGGACAATTACCGATTCGATCCTGCCAAAATTGGTCTCAATAGTAAGGATACGATGTTTTCTAACTATTCACAGTTGAATTAGTGGCAGCATAAATCGAATTCCATGCGAAAAATCGAAAATACCGAAAAAACGCAACTCCCCGGCGACCAAAAAGTGAATGTAAAAGGTGCACAAGTGATTTTTCTGGACAATTACCGATTCGATCCTGCCAAAATTGGTCTCAAAAGTAAGGATACGATGTTTTCTAACTATTCACAGTTGAATTAGTGGCAGCAAAAATCGAATTCCATGCGAAAAATCGAAAGATACCGAAAAACGCAACTCCCCGGCGACCAAAAAGTGAATGTAAAAGGTGCACAAGTGATTTTTCTGGACAATTACCGATTCGATCCTGCCAAAATTGGTCTCAAAAGTAAGGATACGATGTTTTCTAACTATTCACAGTTGAATTAGTGGCAGCAAAAATCGAATTCCATGCGAAAAATCGAAAGATACCGAAAAAACGCAACTCCCCGGCGACCAAAAAGTGAATGTAAAAGGTGCACAAGTGATTTTTCTGGACAATTACCGATTCGATCCTGCCAAAATTGGTCTCAAAAGTAAGGATACGATGTTTTCTAACTATTCACAGTTGAATTAGTGGCAGCGAAAATCGAATTCCATGCGAAAAATCGAAAGATACCGAAAAACGCAACTCCCCGGCGACCAAAAAGTGAATGTAAAAGGTGCACAAGTGATTTTTCTGGACAGTTATCGATTCGATCCTTCCAAAATTGGTCACAAAACAAAGGATACAATGTTTGCTAACTGTATAAAGTTAAAAAAGCGGCAGCGAAAATCGAATACTACGCGAAAAACCGAAAGATACCGAACAAACGCAACTCCCCGGCGACCAAAAAGTGAATGTAAAAGGTGCACAAATGATTTTTCTGGACAATTACCGATTCGATCCTGCCAAAATTGGTCTCAAAAGTAAGGATACGATGTTTTCTAACTATTCACAGTTGAATTAGTGGCAGCAAAAATCGAATTCCATTCGAAAAATCGAAAGATACCGAAAAACGCAACTCCCCGGCGACCAAAAAGTGAATGTAAAAGGTGCACAAGTGATTTTTCTGGACAATTACCGATTCGATCCTGCCAAAATTGGTCTCAAAAGTAAGGATACGATGTTTTTTAACTATTCACAGTTGAATTAGTGGCAGCAAAAATCGAATTCCATGCGAAAAATCGAAAGATACCGAAAAACGCAACTCCCCGGCGACCAAAAAGTGAATGTAAAAGGTGCACAAGTGATTTTTCTGGACAATTACCGATTCGATCCTGCCAAAATTGGTCTCAAAAGTAAGGATACGATGTTTTCTAACTATTCACAGTTGAATTAGTGGCAGCAAAAATCGAATTCCATGCGAAAAATCGAAAGATACCGAAAAACGCAACTCCCCGGCGACCAAAAAGTGAATGTAAAAGGTGCACAAGTGATTTTTCTGGAGAATTACCGATTCGATCCTGCCAAAATTGGTCTCAAAAGTAAGGATACGATGTTTTCTAACTATTCACAGTTGAATTAGTGGCAGCGAAAATCGAATTCCATGCGAAAAATCGAAAGATACCGAACAAACGCAACTCCCCAGCGACCAAAAAGTGAATGTAAAAGGTGCACAAGTGATTTTTCTGGAGAATTACCGATTCGATCCTGCCAAAATTGGTCTCAAAAGTAAGGATACGATGTTTTCTAACTATTCACAGTTGAATTAGTGGCAGCAAAAATCGAATTCCATGCGAAAAATCGAAAGATACCGAACAAACGCAACTCCCCGGCGACCAAAAAGTGAATGTAAAAGGTGCACAAATGATTTTTCTGGACAATTACCGATTCGATCCTGCCAAAATTGGTCTCAAAAGTAAGGATACGATATTTTCTAACTATTCACAGTTGAATTAGTGGCAGCAAAAATCGAATTCCATGCGAAAAATCGAAAGATACCGAAAAACGCAACTCCCCAGCGACCAAAAAGTGAATGTAAAAGGTGCACAAGTGATTTTTCTGGAGAATTACCGATTCGATCCTGCCAAAATTGGTCTCAAAAGTAAGGATACGATATTTTCTAACTATTCACAGTTGAATTAGTGGCAGCAAAAATCGAATTCCATGCGAAAAATCGAAAGATACCGAACAAACGCAACTCCCCAGCGACCAAAAAGTGAATGTAAAAGGTGCACAAGTGATTTTTCTGGAGAATTACCGATTCGATCCTGCCAAAATTGGTCTCAAAAGTAAGGATACGATGTTTTCTAACTATTCACAGTTGAATTAGTGGCAGCGAAAATCGAATTCCATGCGAAAAATCGAAAGATACCGAACAAACGCAACTCCCCAGCGACCAAAAAGTGAATGTAAAAGGTGCACAAGTGATTTTTCTGGAGAATTACCGATTCGATCCTGCCAAAATTGGTCTCAAAAGTAAGGATACGATGTTTTCTAACTATTCACAGTTGAATTAGTGGCAGCAAAAATCGAATTCCATGCGAAAAATCGAAAGATACCGAAAAAACGCAACTCCCCGGCGACCAAAAAGTGAATGTAAAAGGTGCACAAATGATTTTTCTGGACAATTACCGATTCGATCCTGCCAAAATTGGTCTCAAAAGTAAGGATACGATATTTTCTAACTATTCACAGTTGAATTAGTGGCAGCAAAAATCGAATTCCATGCGAAAAATCGAAAGATACCGAACAAACGCAACTCCCCAGCGACCAAAAAGTGAATGTAAAAGGTGCACAAGTGATTTTTCTGGAGAATTACCGATTCGATCCTGCCAAAATTGGTCTCAAAAGTAAGGATACGATGTTTTCTAACTATTCACAGTTGAATTAGTGGCAGCAAAAATCGAATTCCATGCGAAAAATCGAAAGATACCGAACAAACGCAACTCCCCGGCGACCAAAAAGTGAATGTAAAAGGTGCACAAGTGATTTTTCTGGAGAATTACCGATTCGATCCTGCCAAAATTGGTCTCAAAAGTAAGGATACGATGTTTTCTAACTATTCACAGTTGAATTAGTGGCAGCGAAAATCGAATTCCATGCGAAAAATCGAAAGATACCGAACAAACGCAACTCCCCAGCGACCAAAAAGTGAATGTAAAAGGTGCACAAGTGATTTTTCTGGAGAATTACCGATTCGATCCTGCCAAAATTGGTCTCAAAAGTAAGGATACGATGTTTTCTAACTATTCACAGTTGAATTAGTGGCAGCAAAAATCGAATTCCATGCGAAAAATCGAAAGATACCGAACAAACGCAACTCCCCGGCGACCAAAAAGTGAATGTAAAAGGTGCACAAATGATTTTTCTGGACAATTACCGATTCGATCCTGCCAAAATTGGTCTCAAAAGTAAGGATACGATGTTTTCTAACTATTCACAGTTGAATTAGTGGCAGCGAAAATCGAATTCCATGCGAAAAATCGAAAGATACCGAACAAACGCAACTCCCCAGCGACCAAAAAGTGAATGTAAAAGGTGCACAAGTGATTTTTCTGGAGAATTACCGATTCGATCCTGCCAAAATTGGTCTCAAAAGTAAGGATACGATGTTTTCTAACTATTCACAGTTGAATTAGTGGCAGCAAAAATCGAATTCCATGCGAAAAATCGAAAGATACCGAACAAACGCAACTCCCCGGCGACCAAAAAGTGAATGTAAAAGGTGCACAAATGATTTTTCTGGACAATTACCGATTCGATCCTGCCAAAATTGGTCTCAAAAGTAAGGATACGATATTTTCTAACTATTCACAGTTGAATTAGTGGCAGCAAAAATCGAATTCCATGCGAAAAATCGAAAGATACCGAAAAACGCAACTCCCCAGCGACCAAAAAGTGAATGTAAAAGGTGCACAAGTGATTTTTCTGGAGAATTACCGATTCGATCCTGCCAAAATTGGTCTCAAAAGTAAGGATACGATATTTTCTAACTATTCACAGTTGAATTAGTGGCAGCAAAAATCGAATTCCATGCGAAAAATCGAAAGATACCGAACAAACGCAACTCCCCAGCGACCAAAAAGTGAATGTAAAAGGTGCACAAGTGATTTTTCTGGAGAATTACCGATTCGATCCTGCCAAAATTGGTCTCAAAAGTAAGGATACGATGTTTTCTAACTATTCACAGTTGAATTAGTGGCAGCGAAAATCGAATTCCATGCGAAAAATCGAAAGATACCGAACAAACGCAACTCCCCAGCGACCAAAAAGTGAATGTAAAAGGTGCACAAGTGATTTTTCTGGAGAATTACCGATTCGATCCTGCCAAAATTGGTCTCAAAAGTAAGGATACGATGTTTTCTAACTATTCACAGTTGAATTAGTGGCAGCAAAAATCGAATTCCATGCGAAAAATCGAAAGATACCGAACAAACGCAACTCCCCGGCGACCAAAAAGTGAATGTAAAAGGTGCACAAATGATTTTTCTGGACAATTACCGATTCGATCCTGCCAAAATTGGTCTCAAAAGTAAGGATACGATATTTTCTAACTATTCACAGTTGAATTAGTGGCAGCAAAAATCGAATTCCATGCGAAAAATCGAAAGATACCGAACAAACGCAACTCCCCAGCGACCAAAAAGTGAATGTAAAAGGTGCACAAGTGATTTTTCTGGAGAATTACCGATTCGATCCTGCCAAAATTGGTCTCAAAAGTAAGGATACGATGTTTTCTAACTATTCACAGTTGAATTAGTGGCAGCAAAAATCGAATTCCATGCGAAAAATCGAAAGATACCGAACAAACGCAACTCCCCGGCGACCAAAAAGTGAATGTAAAAGGTGCACAAGTGATTTTTCTGGAGAATTACCGATTCGATCCTGCCAAAATTGGTCTCAAAAGTAAGGATACGATGTTTTCTAACTATTCACAGTTGAATTAGTGGCAGCGAAAATCGAATTCCATGCGAAAAATCGAAAGATACCGAACAAACGCAACTCCCCAGCGACCAAAAAGTGAATGTAAAAGGTGCACAAGTGATTTTTCTGGAGAATTACCGATTCGATCCTGCCAAAATTGGTCTCAAAAGTAAGGATACGATGTTTTCTAACTATTCACAGTTGAATTAGTGGCAGCAAAAATCGAATTCCATGCGAAAAATCGAAAGATACCGAACAAACGCAACTCCCCGGCGACCAAAAAGTGAATGTAAAAGGTGCACAAATGATTTTTCTGGACAATTACCGATTCGATCCTGCCAAAATTGGTCTCAAAAGTAAGGATACGATGTTTTCTAACTATTCACAGTTGAATTAGTGGCAGCAAAAATCGAATTCCATGCGAAAAATCGAAAGATACCGAAAAACGCAACTCACCGGCGACCAAAAAGTGAATGTAAAAGGTGCACAAGTGATTTTTCTGGACAATTACCGATTCGATCCTGCCAAAATTGGTCTCAAAAGTAAGGATACGATGTTTTCTAACTATTCACAGTTGAATTAGTGGCAGCAAAAATCGAATTCCATGCGAAAAATCGAAAGATACCGAAAAACGCAACTCCCCGGCGACCAAAAAGTGAATGTAAAAGGTGCACAAATGATTTTTCTGGAGAATTACCGATTCGATCCTGCCAAAATTGGTCTCAAAAGTAAGGATACGATGTTTTCTAACTATTCACAGTTGAATTAGTGGCAGCAAAAATCGAATTCCATGCGAAAAATCGAAAGATACCGAAAAAACGCAACTCCCCGGCAACCAAAAAGTGAATGTAAAAGGTGCACAAGTGATTTTTCTGGACAATTACCGATTCGATCCTGCCAAAATTGGTCTCAAAAGTAAGGATACGATGTTTTCTAACTATTCACAGTTGAATTAGTGGCAGCAAAAATCGAATTCCATGCGAAAAATCGAAAGATACCGAAAAAACCCAACTCCCCGGCGACCAAAAAGTGAAAGTAAAAGGTGCACAAGTGATTTTTCTGGACAGTTATCGATTCGATCCTTCCAAAATTGGTCACAAAGCAAAGGATACAATGTTTGCTACCTGTATAAAGTTAAAAAAGCGGCAGCGAAAATCGAATACTACGCGAAAAACCGAAAGATACCGAACAAACGCAACTCCCCGGCGACCAAAAAGTGAATATAAAAGGTGCACAAATGATTTTTCTGGACAATTACCGATTCGATCCTGCCAAAATTGGTATCAAAAGTAAGGATACGATGTTTTCTAACTATTCACAGTTGAATTAGTGGCAGCAAAAATCGAATTCCATGCGAAAAATCGAAAGATACCGAAAAAACGCAACTCCCCGGCGTCCAAAAAGTGAATGTAAAAGGTGCACAAGTGATTTTTCTGGACAATTACCGATTCGATCCTGCCAAAATTGGTCTCAAAAGTAAGGATACGATGTTTTCTAACTATTCACAGTTGAATTAGTGGCAGCGAAAATCGAATTCCATGCGAAAAATCGAAAGATACCGAACAAACGCAACTCCCCAGCGACCAAAAAGTGAATGTAAAAGGTGCACAAGTGATTTTTCTGGAGAATTACCGATTCGATCCTGCCAAAATTGGTCTCAAAAGTAAGGATACGATGTTTTCTAACTATTCACAGTTGAATTAGTGGCAGCAAAAATCGAATTCCATGCGAAAAATCGAAAGATACCGAAAAAACGCAACTCCCCGGCGACCAAAAAGTGAATGTAAAAGGTGCACAAGTGATTTTTCTGGACAATTACCGATTCGATCCTGCCAAAATTGGTCTCAAAAGTAAGGATACGATGTTTTCTAACTATTCACAGTTGAATTAGTGGCAGCAAAAATCGAATTCCATGCGAAAAATCGAAAGATACCGAAAAAACCCAACTCCCCGGCGACCAAAAAGTGAAAGTAAAAGGTGCACAAGTGATTTTTCTGGACAGTTATCGATTCGATCCTTCCAAAATTGGTCACAAAGCAAAGGATACAATGTTTGCTACCTGTATAAAGTTAAAAAAGCGGCAGCGAAAATCGAATACTACGCGAAAAACCGAAAGATACCGAACAAACGCAACTCCCCGGCGACCAAAAAGTGAATATAAAAGGTGCACAAATGATTTTTCTGGAGAATTACCGATTCGATCCTGCCAAAATTGGTCTCAAAAGTAAGGATACGATGTTTTCTAACTATTCACAGTTGAATTAGTGGCAGCAAAAATCGAATTCCATGCGAAAAATCGAAAGATACCGAAAAAACGCAACTCCCCGGCGACCAAAAAGTGAATGTAAAAGGTGCACAAGTGATTTTTCTGGAGAATTACCGATTCGATCCTGCCAAAATTGGTCTCAAAAGTAAGGATACGATAATTTCTAACTATTCACAGTTGAATTAGTGGCAGCAAAAATCGAATTCCATGCGAAAAATCGAAAGATACCGAAAAAACCCAACTCCCCGGCGACCAAAAAGTGAAAGTAAAAGGTGCACAAGTGATTTTTCTGGACAGTTATCGATTCGATCCTTCCAAAATTGGTCACAAAGCAAAGGATACAATGTTTGCTACCTGTATAAAGTTAAAAAAGCGGCAGCGAAAATCGAATACTACGCGAAAAACCGAAAGATACCGAACAAACGCAACTCCCCGGCGACCAAAAAGTGAATATAAAAGGTGCACAAATGATTTTTCTGGACAATTACCGATTCGATCCTGCCAAAATTGGTATCAAAAGTAAGGATACGATGTTTTCTAACTATTCACAGTTGAATTAGTGGCAGCAAAAATCGAATTCCATGCGAAAAATCGAAAGATACCGAAAAAACGCAACTCCCCGGCGTCCAAAAAGTGAATGTAAAAGGTGCACAAGTGATTTTTCTGGACAATTACCGATTCGATCCTGCCAAAATTGGTCTCAAAAGTAAGGATACGATGTTTTCTAACTATTCACAGTTGAATTAGTGGCAGCGAAAATCGAATTCCATGCGAAAAATCGAAAGATACCGAACAAACGCAACTCCCCAGCGACCAAAAAGTGAATGTAAAAGGTGCACAAGTGATTTTTCTGGAGAATTACCGATTCGATCCTGCCAAAATTGGTCTCAAAAGTAAGGATACGATGTTTTCTAACTATTCACAGTTGAATTAGTGGCAGCAAAAATCGAATTCCATGCGAAAAATCGAAAGATACCGAAGAACGCAACTCCCCGGCGACCAAAAAGTGAATGTAAAAGGTGCACAAATGATTTTTCTGGAGAATTACCGATTCGATCCTGCCAAAATTGGTCTCAAAAGTAAGGATACGATGTTTTCTAACTATTCACAGTTGAATTAGTGGCAGCAAAAATCGAATTCCATGCGAAAAATCGAAAGATACCGAAAAAACCCAACTCCCCAGCGACCAAAAAGTGAATGTAAAAGGTGCACAAGTGATTTTTCTGGAGAATTACCGATTCGATCCTGCCAAAATTGGTCTCAAAAGTAAGGATACGATGTTTTCTAACTATTCACAGTTGAATTAGTGGCAGCAAAAATCGAATTCCATGCGAAAAATCGAAAGATACCGAAAAAACGCAACTCCCCGGCGTCCAAAAAGTGAATGTAAAAGGTGCACAAGTGATTTTTCTGGACAATTACCGATTCGATCCTGCCAAAATTGGTCTCAAAAGTAAGGATACGATGTTTTATAACTATCCACAGTTGAATTAGTGGCAGCAAAAATCGAATTCCATGCGAAAAATCGAAAGATACCGAAAAAACGCAACTCCCCGGCGACCAAAAAGTGAATGTAAAAGGTGCACAAGTGATTTTTCTGGAGAATTACCGATTCGATCCTGCCAAAATTGGTCTCAAAAGTAAGGATACGATGTTTTCTAACTATTCACAGTTGAATTAGTGGCAGCAAAAATCGAATTCCATGCGAAAAATCGAAAGATACCGAAAAACGCAACTCCCCGGCGACCAAAAAGTGAATGTAAAAGGTGCACAAGTGATTTTTCTGGACAATTACCGATTCGATCCTGCCAAAATTGGTCTCAAAAGTAAGGATACGATGTTTTCTAACTATTCAAAGTTGAATTAGTGGCAGCAAAAATCGAATTCCATGCGAAAAATCGAAAGATACCGAAAAACGCAACTCCCCGGCGACCAAAAAGTGAATGTAAAAGGTGCACAAGTGATTTTTCTGGAGAATTACCGATTCGATCCTGCCAAAATTGGTCTCAAAAGTAAGAATACGATGTTTTCTAACTATTCACAGTTGAATTAGTGGCAGCAAAAATCGAATTCCATGCGAAAAATCGAAAGATACCGAAAAAACGCAACTCCCCGGCGACCAAAAAGTGAATGTAAAAGGTGCACAAATGATTTTTCTGGACAATTAATGATTCGATCCTGCCAAAATTGGTCTCAAAAGTAAGGATACGATGTTTTATAACTATCCACAGTTGAATTAGTGGCAGCCAAAATCGAATTCCATGCGAAAAATCGAAAGATACCGAAAAAACGCAACTCCCCGGCGACCAAAAAGTGAATGTAAAAGGTGCACAAATGATTTTTCTGGACAATTACCGATTCGATCCTTCCAAAATTGGTCACAAAACAAAGGATACAATGTTTACTACCTGTATAAAGTTAAAAAAGCGGCAGCGAAAATCGAATACCACGCGAAAAACCGAAAGATACCGAAAAAACCCAACTCCCCGGCGACCAAAAAGTGAATGTAAAAGGTGCACAAATGATTTTTCTGGACAATTACCGATTCGATCCTTCCAAAATTGGTCTCAAAAGAAAGGATACAATATTTTCTAACTGTATGACTTTAAATGAGGGGCAGCGAAATTCCATGCAAAAAAATCTAAAGATACCCAAAAAAACAACTCCCCCGACCAAAAAGTGAATATAAAACGCGCACAAATAATTTTTCTGGACAATTATCGATTCGATCCTTCCGAAATTGGTCTCAAAAGAGGGGGATACAATGTTTGCAAACTGTTAATTGGGGTTTTTTTTATTGTAAAACGGTTTGATCCTTTAAAATAAGATGAAAATTAACTGGGTTTCGTTGTCTACATTCATCGATGATTGATGTTTGCCACTTGAACGGCGATGGGTAGTGGTAAATCATTCAGTTCTTAAGTCACCTGGAGTAGACACCATTTTCTCGAATTACCCGACGCGGAAAGAACGGCCCAAGCTTTTGAATGGCCGTTTGCATAGTTGGCAAGCGCAAACAGCATTCAAAAGTTCCGGACGGTCGCCTCGCGAGGAGAAATTGTAAATAATTGTGCCCATGCCAGCGTAAATTTGGTTTGGGACTGTGAAGCGCTTTGTACATCGGAAAGGATTAAATCGAAAGATATACCCTTCCGAAAACATCAAAGAATTTAGTAAGCAATTCTATTGTCTTCCTTTGCCTTGATAAGTTTCAACCAGCACAGAACTATTCGACAATCAGACCAAGACCCCACCAAAGTGTGTATGCAAGCTGAAAATATCGATTACGATGCACAATTCTGGATTGTGAACCATTCATTTTCAGCTGCCTGAAATTCGGGTCGGTCCTTGGATCTAATTTGCCCTCCAAATAAACCAACATTACCTTTTTATCGCTGCCATCGGCTCCAGCCGATCGCACTGTTGATATATTTCCGGTTGGCTGTGTTGCAATGACCCTCCAAAGATTATCCTTTCCGGTTCCACTCTTGTCCTCCGACAATTCCATCTCCAAAAGTCCTATTTGCACGGGATACGGCGTTTTTGTCGTGGCGACAGGTCGAGTGTAGGCTGGATGATAGATCACCATTCCGTTCGTATCGACCAAAAACGGATACGAATCATCCGTTCGGTGATAATAAATGATATCCTCGGCCAAATCGTCGAGGTACATGTTGATTCCGGCGACGCCATAAAGAGGAATTGGTTTTGTGATCGGGACAATGATATCTGGAAGTAGAGGAAGGTGTCGTGATACATTTCCACTCGAGCAAACACTCGCTACCTTTCGTATTGTAATCGGAGATGGGCAAATGGTATTGCGTGTCGCTGGACACATATTTCGGTTTGAAGAGACTCCCGAAAATCGAGGTGCTGGTCTTGATGATCAGCTCAGGATGTCGCTTGGTAATCACGAACATGCTTCCGCGCAACTTACCGTTGTCGGTGTCGTGCCAGCTCGACACGTTTATATTGTATTTCGAGTAGTTTTGCTGGGCGATGTCGTGCAGGAATTGTTTCTCGTACATGATACGTTTCTCGTCTGGAAATGGGGAAGCAATGGCTATTGTGCGATGGTTATGTTGGTTTTAATAAGCGTACCTAAAATCACGGCGCACGTGTTTATGACGATTGGCTTGCGGAGTAAGGACTGGCCCTTGGCCACGGTGTCCAGCACGGTCATGGCCTCGGTAAAACGATTGAGCAGTCCGCGCGTGACGTACACGAACGTGAGGGGCGTGTCATTCGAGATGTCCTGCTTGCGGAGCAACTCAAAGGAATATTGGAATGCCAGCGAGTGGTTCGTGGTGTGTTTGGACGGTGACAGCATCGCTACCTTCCGCAACAGCTCCTCCTTCCTGTCCATGGTCGTGTTGTAGCGTAAATTCTGTTCAAACGTGTGTTCAGGAGATGGACCGTCCCATGGTGCAAGTCTGATCGCCTCGGCTTTCTCATTCACAAGAACGATGGAGATCGTGTCCTGGTCGGACAGCATTTGGATGATGTTGGCCACTATGAAGGGAATAGGTTGTTAGAAAGGATATCGTGCATAAAAGTGATGGGAAAGCGCGGGTACCGAATTGCTTGGAGAGGTCCAGTTGCTCGCTGGTCAACGAGTTCCCGTAGTCAATCGCGAGGAAGACGTGCTTGTGGCGCACCGCGGACACGTACAGCTGACGGAAGTTCAAATCGTTGAAGTAGTACTGGCAGTTGTGATCACTTGAGTGGTCGTTGCGCGAGAGGAAGTAGACGTGCTTGAAATTCGATTGGGTCGTGTGCGGAGATGCATCCGCCCCAACACCGGCGGGCACACTGCCCTCTGTGGAAGACGATGAGGCAGTGGACGATTCGAAGGATGTCGAACTGAACGACGACGCCGACGTTTTGCGCAACGCGTTGCCTATGTGCGAATTGATCGTGAAGTTCAGATCGTCCTCCTTGCGAGAGCCACTGATTTTCAGGTAGTTCAGTATTTGGATCTGTTTCTTGTTGTAGTTCTGCTCCAGCGTGAAATCGTCAAACGGGCACGGCTGGATGAGCGTGTTCAGGAAGACGTTGGGGTGTCCGCTGGCGTTGCTGCTACGCTGTTGCCGTACGATGAACGTGACATTGGACCCGATAAATTCGCTCAGCTTGTGCAGGATGTCATCGACCGCCTCCAGTTTCGTGCGCAGCTTCGTCGCAATCTGGACGATCGCCTCCTCGTTCGTTTGCGCCTTGCTGTAGCCCATGGCGTCGAAAATCTCCTGGATGTACGTCACGCCCAGCTCGATGTTCCTGATGTGCTTCAGACGCGTGTCCAGGCTCGCCATCACGTCCAACACGTTAAATGCACTTCCTGGCGCTTGGATTTCAGGCGACAGCTTCGATGCAATCACCTGACTATTGGATTGTTTCGTGAGAAGATTGCGGGCGGGCGAGGCGATTGTCGTTCCCGCCATCCTCCCGAATAAAGGCACAACTTTGTCGGTTACATTCCTAGAACTAATTGCTGTAAAACTACTGTCCTTACGACTATCAGCGCTGCTGGCTGTTAAGTGGTTCGATGCATTGTCGCCGGTACGGGGCGCGGCCCGGTCGACGCTCGCGGCCGGTTTGCTTATAATTATAGGAACGTATCCATTTGCTAATAGAAGGGAAGCGACTTGATGTCGTGGCGGGTCGTGGATCGGCGACAAATGCGCCCCGGACTCCACTAGTTCGCCGGCAATGCAACTTAAGGCTAGTAGTAGAAATAGTCTAATCAAGTAGTAATACTGCGTGACGGCGTTGCGGTCCATTTTTGTGATTGTTTGTTTACTGGCTCGTCGCGATCAGGACATGGATTGCTTCGTTTGATCCCTGCAATGAATACATAGACAGAAAGATAATAGGACGCAACTTTTTGTGCCGCCTCCAACTCATTTTGGAAGCAAAAATAGGACGCAAGTCCGCAAAACAACAAATTGTGCGTCCGCCAAGGATCAAACTCGTCCAATTCATCAGCCACAACGAGTTTGATGGAATCTCAAGCGGGCGCAACGGCTATAACATCTTCACATCCTACCTGTTGGCACATTTGCATTGGCCGATTCATAATCGTGTTTATTTCGCAGAATCCAAACACCACAAATGCTGACATTTCGACAGTCAATCATGCCCCGGCATCCTTGCGTCACACGCACACAAACTCCACTATTGTTGTTGTTGTCATTGTGCACGACGAATCACACCCCGCATGAATTGTCGTCCTTCACATAGTTGGCGCGTGAAAATGTACACACGCGACACAAGGAGCTCCCGACCCAACAATAATTGTCGGCAACAACAACATCGTCCATCGTCCGCGAAATTGTCGCGTGAATTTGATGTCCGTCCGTCAAAACGTCAAACACAAAAACAAATGGCACGCACTTAATCGATGGAACGCACAAGAATCAATCGCCCGGCTTTCATTTCAAATCAAAATAACTTGCATACGCTTTGAGGACGAGCCAACGAGAAAATAGAAGCAAAACAAAAACTACAATCCTTGAAGGGCACGACGCATTGTTTGTGTGCGTATTGCGTATGTTGATTCGACGTGCCGACTGCCCGCTCGCCGTGAATAATTAGAGTTTCGTCACGCTGGCAGCACTCACACACGCTTTGAAGCTGGCGCCAAATGTCAGGCGCAAGATTCAAATTCAATTTTTTATTGACACTCAAATAAACACAATACCAAATGACGCAAAAGTTCTTACTGATTTTTTTAACAAATTAACTTTATTTGCAAACATAAAGAATTTGTTCTGTTTACATAGATTTTAAATTTTTCGCATTTAGTCGCGAAAATAATATTGGTCAAATGATCGCCGCTCGTTTCATTGCATTTTTCATCAATTTTTTCAACACGTCTGGTGATAAATTCTTCACTTCTAGTTGGATGTGCTCTTTTCGGGCCGTCAAAATCTATGTCTTGTACCTTTTTTATCCACTTTGCAAAGTGGAAATCTTCAAAAACATACCAATAAGCTCCAGCCTCTTGGCATTCCGGATTTTTACCAACTAAAACCATCTCCGTCTCCTCCAAATCACTCTTTCCATTAATTTTCATTGATTGTCCATTTATAGATTTCAGTAAATAGTAATCCTCTGAGGAATAGTACATAATTTGCGGGGATTAGAATCCTTTTTGTTCGATTTATAATTCAGGATATATGTTTATAATTTTATTTCATATTGACGTAATGTTTAGCTTTCATTTTTATAGTTGATTGTAAATTATTTCGAATCCTGGTTCGGCAGGAGTTATTTTTATAGTATTGATTCAAAGTAATTTGGATTTGTTATGTTTTATTTGAAGGTTTCTTCTTTTAGTCGTTCAGTTCTGGCAAATGCGACAGCCATATTATACCACCCACACACTACAGTCCATAATGTGATTGTAGCTTATTACGAGCTAATGAAATAATGACACACTACGTGAATGACAGCTGAACTGTCATTAAAACTTTTTAAACATGAAAAACAACTGCAAATTGATTCACTTCCGTGCCAAAAACACCGGTTGCAAACATATACAGCCTATTAAAAGTATTCCCGTCAGTTATTACCTTCAAATTGTTCGAAATTCACTGACATGTGTCGAATTGACAAGTGAATTTGAACTTAGTTCACTTGCTCTGCCCATAGATGGCACATGCAACAGTAAGTTTTTTATTTGATTAAATTTTTACTTCTATTTATCGCGAGATCATTATCAGCCAGATTGGAGATGATAATGAGTTGCGAGCTCATAATCGGCTTTAGTATAATTTCTATTACTAGAAATTATTATTATGATTGTTAATTAAAAGTAAAACAAAGCTCCAATAAACATAACAATAAGAGGATTTATATAGTAATAATACTTCATGTTTGCCCCTTGGGCGTCTATTAGGATTATCAGACAGAAATGAAAACAATGAAGCTAGATATAAATGGGGGAAAAACCGACTACAATATGAGAAACGCGAATGATATTTTAATAAAGTTTGCTAGGACAGAGCGCCTGAGGATGGATCCGAATAACGCCGCATCAAATTTTTACAATGAGTTACCTCACACAATAAGAGAAGCGCGTAACATAATATCGTTTAGTTACCATGCAACGTAATCATTTACTGAAAACTCAGTTCAGATTTATTCTACAAATGTGAAACAAAATTGGATATATTGAAGTCTAAATAAAAATTGTTGAGATACTGGTACTATCCCTTATACCGATGTACACCTTCGGGGAGGATCAATTAAATGAACAAGCATGCAGGAAATACATTGCACACGGACATGGCAAGCAATGAGTGATGGATTGAGAAGTTTTCGAAGGATGCGGAGGTGGTTGTAGTCGGTAAAAGTCCCACATGCCAAAAACCAGGAGCAAATCGGTATCTTTTGAAGATTTCCATCTCCGAACGACGAAGAAAAAAAAATTGGTATCGAATTAATCAATTTTTCAATAATGCTCTTCTGTATTTTGATCCAAACAGTTTTTATTGCAGATTTCAGTTCATTTACCGTTAAATGCTGTTTGAAATGATGTCTTAAAATGAGCTAATTATTTTTTGAACGATTCTAATGGTGACTGGTAAGTTCATTTTTTAACGTATTTCTCTAGCAAACATTCATTGCAAGCTTTTATCAAATATGTCTTTTATCTCTTATTGAGATCAATTATTTCCGATCGGTTTTGCTTTTTTTTATTATATTCTGAACCTTATTTCATATATTTATTTATTACATTGAAATTATGTATAAATTTTCCTGTTCGACCATTCCCTAAGTTTTTTCCCCATAGTTCAAAATTTTACCTCGTAGCATCCTCTACAAATAACTTGAATAGAATAACTTTACTTGAAGTTATATTCTTACCTCTCATTTTTTAAGATTTTGTTAGTAAGTCCCGAAATAATTCTAACCTATTCAAGAAAAATTTCAACAATGCCAATGAATGTATAATTTTTTCGCCAACCAAATGTCACATGCTTGTCAACAGTACACTGTAAAATCATGTCTTACATCGGGCAACCACGGCAAGTTTGTTACGTAGTAAGTAACCGAGTATGACTTCTAAATGGTATAATAGGGGGGAAATAGGGTGAACGTATAGATTCGTACACTGCAAATAAGCTGGTGCGACCGCATCCATACAGCAAAAGCAACAATGGACATTCTAAAGCAAATGGTTCGCAGCCACTTATGCTACTAACACACTAGAGTCGATTATCATCTCAATCTGGCTGATAATGATCTCGCGGTAAATAAGCAAAAGCTAGGTAACTGGAAGTTTAATCATGGAAACAAGTTACTGTTGTATGCGCCATCTATGGGCAGTGCAAATGAACTAGGTTCAAATTTACTTGTCATTTCGACATATGGCAGCGAATTTCGAACAATTTGTAGGTAATAACTGACGGGGAGTTTTTTGAATAGGGTTTTTATGTTTGCATCCGGTGTTTGTGGCATGGAAGTGAATCAATTTGCAGTAGTTTTTCGGATTTTAAAAGCATTTACTGACAGTCCAATATTGACAATCACAATGAGCGACACGTAGTGTGTTACTATCTCATTAGATCAAGTTGTTAACGAGCTGTGAGCTCATTATTAGCCCTAGCGTGTCGTAGATATAACTTTTAGTACGGTTAAACCTGTATATCTACTACGTATGTACATATTTCATACTCAATCAGCAACATTTCATACAATAATTTTACTTTGAAAATTTCGCGGAAAAAATAAATCATAATTCTTATCAAATTTATGCGTTGCTGTAATGTTTTCATAAACAGAAATTTATCAATTCTGAAGCCCTAATTTTGATAATCGCCTAGAAATTAATGTACACTCCATCAACTTTCAGATAATTATAGAAAATAGAATTCACTTTGCATGCGTCTGATCGCAAAAAAAAGTACGTTTTGAAACGATCTTCAAATCACGATTATCATATACAGCAGCCCAATGTTTTCCTGTACCGAGATTTGCTTATATTTTCTACATTGGCAGTTTTATTTTTAAGAAAACTTTCAGTAAAGTTTATGTAATAATTATAAATACAGCATAATATTACTTTATTTGCTTGTAGTATTGCAAATGCGGATGCATACTAAGTCGCCAAGCTGTTGTAGCGTGTACACAAACCGTGCACACTTGGTTTTTCCTGAATAATGCAAACAGGACATGACCACGTGCTCATGGAGAGGAACTCAATTTCTTAATTGAGAAATAGAAAACTATTGTCGTAATGTTCACGACAGAATTTGCATAGAGCGGAATATTATTTTGCATTTAATTAAAATAAAATCGCGAAGCTGATGTACCCCACGCTGGCTATTGTGTGGCTTCACTTTTCATAAATTTAAACAAACAAAAACAAAAAATAATGAGACTTTCAAGAAAAACGGCCTTAAGAACATCATATTTTCAATTTTTAATTTTACAGTTATTACATTGGTTTCAATTTATTTATTTTTATCATATCTCTGTTTAATTTGTCATTATTTTAAAATCTTTAATTTATATTTTACGATCGATCATACCGCGCGCGCATTCTCCTATTACCTAATAACGTAATTCACTTATTTAACTGCTTCATCTTTTTGTTTTTTTGATTTTTTTTTTGTTGGGTTTTGTATTGTTTAATAGAATTGTTCTTACATCGTCTATGTGTGTTGTTCACTTAATATATATTATCTATCATATGTGTGTTGTTTTTTTTTTCAATTACTTTTCAACATTTTTTTTTCAATTAACATTCGCATCTTATCAAAAATAAAATAAATTACAGTCCTGCTCTAATAGATTTCTGTGTGTTGTGTGTTCAATAATTCTTTTTTGTTTGATTCTTTCGTCGTCGATTTCTCTTCTAATTCTTCTTCTTCGTCTCGTCTGTAATCATCATTCCCGTTCCTCTCGATGTTGCGAAAAGCAGCGAATCGAATTTTCCCGCAATGGGGATTGTAGTTTTTTTTTGTTTCAGGGGAAGGGGAGAGATCATAATCGCCATTATTGCATGTGATTGTGTTCGTTTGTTGTTTTTTTCAGGTCCGTCCAAGCATCATCACTCAATTGATTCACTTAAATCACTTAGAAATATCGTGTATTAAACAGAAATAGTCGAATTAGTTCACGCAACAAACGAGGATTGCCAAAATTGTTACACGTTTTTTTTTGTTTTTATGTATATCGTCCATAAAGTCAGGCCAACAGAGAGGAATTATTAGTCGCTGCGGCGACGGCACGTCACTGCTGCACGTCCAGATAACATTACTTGGGCACGAAGAAGGTTTGATTCGGATTGTTGGGACCGCCCGGCCCGCCGCCGCCTCCCGGTTGCTGGCTTAGCTGGCTGCGCGTCGACGTTGCGTAGAGCTGCTGCTGAAAGTTGTGATACTGTTGCGCGTAGTTCGGGTCCGCGGTGGACGGTCCGACGAACTGTGACGGCTTGAATCCGCCCGGGCCGGTGGGACCGTTGCCGCCAGCACCACCGGGTCCAGGACCCTGTCCGCCACCCATCGACGGTGGAAGCGGCTGTGATGCATCAGGCGGGCCGCCACCGGGCATCATTTGACCGCCGCCCGGGCCACCTTTTGGTCCGCCGAACATTTGGTGGGCGTTCGGGCCAAACATGCTGGGATCCGCGTTAGGAGGTCCGTTATTGAACGGATGATTATGGCCGGGCCCCGCACCGCCGCCTCCCATGTGAGGCGGGCCGGACATTCGAATCATAGCACCTTGTCCGGGTGGCCGTAGTCCACGCATCAGCATGTTCTGGCTCATCATTGGTCCACCTCCTTGGGAATTGCCCATTCCTCCCAGGCCCATCAGCCCGTCCGGCGCTCCGCCGCCGTCCATGTGATTCATTCCCATCGGGCCGCCAGGACTGCCCATCTGGTTGCAATTCGAATAGAACGGCATTGATTGTCCTTTGTTGGGCCCACCCACTCCGCCGTCCATCGCGGACATTTGATTCGGAAACCGCAGGAAATCTAGGCTGGGCGGTCCGCGCGGGTGATTGGCTCCGGCGATTTGAGGTCTCGCCGGCAGATACTGTATCGTGTTGGGGGTACTAGCCTTAACTTGAATATTAGCGCCGTTACCATAGGGATTCCCTCCGAGCGACGGTCGGCCGATCATACGATGATGTGGCGGCATGCCCGGCCCCCCTGGCGGAGCAAAACCAGGCATCATGCCTACACCCAGCTTCGGCGAGATCGATCGCGGCCCACCCATCATGCCCATCGGGATTCCGGCCGCCGGATTGTTGACGCCTCCGCCACTATTGCCTGCATGCATGCCGTACTGTGCCATTCCTCCCGGGCCGGCACCCATCATTCCCCCGCACGGATCCATGCCACCCATGAGTCCGTCCACTACGTGGTGGTGGCCGCCGCCCATCGACATATCACTGCCCACCAGGCCCATGCCGCCGTGGTTTTGGAAGGTGTTCATCATGACATTCGGGCCGGCTGAACCGCTCCCGGGGCCGCCTCCTGGTCCTGGACCGGCGCCGGACGGCTGACCGCCGCCCCCACCGCCGTTCATCGAGCTGGGCACGTTGCTAGTGAGCTGCTGCGACATTTGCGCCAGCGACGAGATCGGATCAAAGTGCGACGTCTTCGCGGGCGGCGGGCAACTACTGTTCGGATTCAACGGCAGATTGTCGGCTCTAGCACAAAAGTTCCCGCTCGTCGTTGTCTGGAATGAGTAGAAATCGGAAAACAATGATGCGATGCCCTCGACTGTTGAATTTCTATTAAATTAAACCAAAAAATATGAAGCCGCGCGCTTCTAATGTCTGCACTGCACTCTTGCCGCAAACTTCGCCGTACAGTAACACTGCTCGGGAGCACGGGGGCGGCACAAACGCCACGAGCATCCGAGAAATGTGTTCATACTCCCGTTCGTTGCCAGAGTGCAGTGGCAGCATTGCATCCGTGCGCTTCTAAAATCCCGTTATTGCAAGGAGAAATACACAATTCTCTTTGAAACTTGCAATCTTGGCCAGGCGATAAAATCAGGACAATCTATTCCCACAAACGGAAAAGGGGTGCATTGAAATAACCCCCCCGGGGCCGGGACGTGTCGCACTTACCTCGTTACTTGATGCGTTTGAGCATTTGGCGCCATCAAGGAAACTATTGCCGCCGCCCATTTTCATCATTGGACTGACGGGCGGGAATCGGACCGAGTCCACGTCACCTATCGAGGGTGTGCGCGATCCTTGCGGGCTTGGACCCGCACCGCCGCCACCACCATTATTGCCACCTGCGCCTCGCGGCTTATCACCACCATCACAAAAAAATGCTAGGAGAAAAATAGATATTAAATATGGATTGCAAAACGGACGCGGAGTGCATTAAGTTATATCATTGAATGAGTGGTGGCTGAAGAGTGGATGTGTGACAAAGGATTTTTGTTTTACGAAGGCATATCAGGTCTATGCGAGGCTGCATACCATTTTGTGGTGTGTTTGAAGATGAGCCTGTATTGGGGGTCTGTGGACTGGATAGATGTGGGAATCCGGATGAAGTGGCGCCGTTGTTGCCGCCCTGATTACCGGAGCTATTGGTCACGCTTCCATTGCCGCCGCCGCCGGACGACGGCGCGCCGCCAAATCGAGCCTCTAGCGCCGACGGTGTCGTGTTCCCGGCCATGCGATGATCCGAATTAGACCCGCTGCGCAGCACCGATCCATGCAACATGAGAAATTAGTAGAGCACGTGCTCGTTAAGAGGGTAACGAAAATCACTTACGGTGGCGATATGATGCTTCCATCCTTGAGAGTGGTGTTTGGCTGCTTTTGGATTGTCAACTCCTGCCCTTCAAATGTGTTAAGATATTGAATTTGTTGTGGTGATGGCACTGGCATCAAATTTGGTTCCTTTCCTGTATATTTTTGTGTGGAGGATGTACAAGAGTTGGGAGAACCCAGGATGGAAAGAACCGAAATTAAAATTTAAAAAGCGACAACTGAAAATTTATAACAAACTAACCAAAACAGAGTGTCCAAGGCGCACGGAATAATAATTTGTCAGTACCGAAAATGTTCAATACAAATCAAATGGGGATCGTGGGGTTGGGGCGGAAGTGGCAAGATTTCAACGGATCGTGTACATGTGTGGGAGGGAGGGGAATGTATTCTGACTCGAAGGAACCAACTAGAATTTGGTTGTGCCCTAGCCGGAGTAGAAATACTTACCTTGCGAATTCCCCAAATCGAGGTCCTTCAGACTAGCGTTGGGCGACAGATGCGACGACATCGGCGTGCTGGGATTGCTGTTGTGTTGACTTATTGATCTAGACTGATTGGATGCAACGCCGCCTACGGACGCGCCCGTCGATGTGTTGTTCGCGTTGCTGCTATTCGCTGGCGAATCCTGTTTGTATGGCAGTTGTCGACTATTGGTTTGATTTTGCGATTGTCCCGACGGTGCCGAGCAAGAGCCGGGGCCACTACTGCCGCCGCCGCCTCCCGGCGTGGGCACAGAGGTTGGCGTCATGCCGTGGTCGCCCGCCGGTGAATTTAATGTGGAGCCGGCGTCGCGTGGCGACGGAAGCGAGAGATTCGATGTCGGATTGTTCGGTGAGCTGGGATTCGGGCTTTGTGTCGCTATCGGCACCGATGCAGATCGCTGCGTCTGATGGTAAGGCGGCGGCGGCCCTTGCGATCGTGAATTTCCACCGCCTGCGCCTTGTTGGTGGTGATTTGGACGCATGCCGGCTAACGGTCCGCCGCCAGACATTTGCCGAGCAGACAAACCGCCGAATTGATCTGGAAATCGAGAGCGATATTACGAATCAGACAATTAATACTATGATAGGCAACTGACCTTTCCGCTCTTCGAAGAAATGATGTTGGAGCTTGTTCCACTCCATCATTGCTTGGCCCGAATTCACCATCATTTGCTTGTTGGAACCGTTGCCGGAGCCCATCATTCCGCACGCATTCATGGCGGACATTTGCTGTTGAGCTGATCCCATATTCGGTCCGCCCATCATCCCGCCCGGCTGATTGGCGCCGCTCATTAGGCCAGACATGAGCCCGCTTCCGCACTGCATGCCCGACATGTCGCCGGGGCCGCCCATCATTTGGTCTTGCATCGGATTCGGTCCCCCACTCATCGGTCCGAGCGGCCTGCACATGTTTCCGCGTGGTCCCAGCGCCATAATGTTTCCTCCCCGCACGCCGGACGGCATATTGCCCACGCCGCCGCCCATTTGCATTTGACCCATCATGCCTGCGCCGCCGCCAGGGTTCATTGGACCTGACGACGCGCCAGGGCCGGAGCACGCGGAACCGTGCATTTTGGGGCCGGGTCCGGGTTGCATGCCTTGCGACTCGCCCGTGGGATCATTGCCGCCGCCGCCGCCACTCACAAAGTCCGACGAAATGGCGCCTTGCAAGAACTGATTGATCTTCTGGATTTTGGCGAGCTGCTCCTCACGATGTTGTCGCTGCTGCGGCGTGAGGTTCTCGTTGGGCACTTTGACGCCTTGCAGGGAAGGCTGCATGCCAGCCGAAAGGCTGGGACTGGTGGGTCCGATCCCACTCGTCGCTATTGCATTTGGTGAGGATTGCATGTTCGTCGGCGTCGACGAGGCATTCATTAGTCCGCCGCCCCGACTAGGGTTCAAGGAGGGCGAGCCACTACTTAACGTATCGGGCCCGTCCAACCCGCTGGGATCAGGCGTGGATTGCGGCCCGCCCGAGCCCGGGTTCGAGTTCATGACACTGCTGCCGTTCGGCATCCCGTCAAGGCCAAGATGGTTCACTGTTTGCTCCCACGGCAGCAGGTCGGAGTCTCCCGACGACAAGTCGTCGTTGGGGAACGAAGGCAATCGCGATGGCGCCGTCACTCGCATCGTCGACTGTTGCTGATTGGCCTTTGCGTTCGGCACCATTCGACCCATGTTGCCGTTCGCATTAGCACCACCGTTCGCATTAGAATTATTGCTATTTTGCCGGCCGGGCTTCTGGGGTCCGACGGGCCCCATATTGCCGACCGGTGTCGCGGCGCTATGGCCCACGCCGCCCATCATCGACGGCGACGATCCGGTCATGTTGTTCAGCCACTGCGAGGGATTTTGTCGATTGAATTTCGACATTTTCATGGGATTCTTGTGGAAGAACTCCTCCAGAAACTTTTTCGTGGACGGCTGGGCACAGTGATAGGCGATTATTGTGGGATATTGGCCGTTCAGCACGGATTCCGCGCCCTTGTTGGCCAGCTGCGTCGAAAACACGAATATATGGCGCTGCTGCTGCATGTAGTCCATGGCATTCGTCGGACCACCGCCGTTGCTACCCTTATTGCCGCCGCCTCCGCCGCCACCACCACTCAGAAGGCTCGTGGTGTTCATTTGCTGCTGCTGTTGCGAATTCTCCGTTGGCGATATTCGGTTGTTTTGCGCGCAACTGTTGATGTTTCCGCCGCCGCTACCGCTCACGCCGCCACTGTTGCCTAGCGGCCCGAAACCGTCGGCCACTAAGTCGGGACCGGGCTCTTCTTTCTTGATGTTCACCATAGAGCCTATCGCGCCCATGCTCGCAGGACTATCAGTGAGGAGATCGTCTTTGGGAATTACTGTTCGAGAGGGACAGAATATTTGAGAGAATAACATCGTGGAAATGGACAGGCGTGCAGACCAAGCACGAAATATACTCACAGTCATCTTCCGTCTTAATGCTATTGTGATGCAGTGATCCGGTATTGGTCGATCCGATGATGGACGCCGCCGCGTTGGCCGAGTCGTTCGAGTTGAGCCGCTGGACGGGTTCCTTCTTGACGGTGCCCAGACCCGGGGGTGTGCCTTGGCCGCTGTGCGGCGATTCGTCGTCGCGCTTGGTTTGGTTGTTCTCTGGAAGGGAGTGATTGTAGTGAACTGGGCCGAGCGCGCATCGTGCAGGATGGATCTCTACTCACCGATCAGACTGGTCTCCTCTTTGATGTTCATGGCCACCGAGGGGCAGTCGGGCGGTGCCGTCGGGACGATGCCTGCCGAAGCAAGCGTGGTCGGGATCGAGGACGCTGTGATGCTGTTGCTGCTCAGGATCGGCGGCGTGGACAGCGGGACGGCAACGGACTGCTGTGCCGTTGGCCCCACGACACTTCCCGGCGGAAGGGTCGCGCTGATTTGCGGCTGCGGGGACGAGGATGACGACGAGGACGACGACGACGAAGAGGAGGACGAGGACGATGAGGAGGACGACGAGTGGCAGCCGACCGTGGTGGCGGCTATGTTGGCGACCGAGCCGCTGCTGTTCGGACCGGAGTTGAGCGGTGGCGCGGACGTGGTCATGACCATCGGCGCACCGGCTACGGACGCGGTCGGCGTGGAGGAGGTGGTTGCCGCGGCCGGCGACGCTCCGCCTGCTAGCGCTCCAGCTGCTGCCTCTGCTGCTTGTGGTTGACTGCCTGGTGTGGACGATGCGGATATCGTCGTTGTCATAGCGGTGATTCCTGACCGATTAACATTCGACGGCTCATTTAACATTACTTATTCGGAGCGATTACAAAAAAACTCGCAACAATTGGTCCGGCGGGCGGGCGGGCATCCGCCGCGAGACGCTTCAAGTGTCTGTGCCGCGCTGCCGTCTACGCGATTCGCTTACCGAGGCGGACGTTGCATTTCGCTTGGTGCCGCATGCTCCGCCTCAACAGAAAAGCCGCGACGCTCCGTTCAGTTCCGGGCAGACCGGATCGGGTGTCCTTAACCGGAACTCGGCTGCGAGCAGAAAACACAGATGGGCGCACGCAACCTGTCAAGTTGTTTTGGGTAACTGGAAAGTTTGTTTTGCTGTTGGCGCGCGTGCAGGGCCCCAAATCGGAATGTCGCTCCACTCACATGATCCCCGGGCGCGCGAGCGCTGTTCAGGGCGCAGCGGGCCGCCGCTGCTGCTCCGCCAGCCGCGACACTGGGCGGCGCGGGCCTCGACGCCTCCCGACTGCGAAGCTTCCACGCGCAATTTCCCGCACTCGGCCACCAGAGCGTAGCTCGAACTGCCAAGTCTGTCTGCGCCCAGGCCGTTCCGTTCCGTTCGCTGGCCTCCTTCCAAGGCTGCCGATCTGGTAGCCCTGCCGAGCTGCCTGCGCCCTCGCGACGGCGAGCGCCTCACGCTTCCGGGCACACGGCGAAAATCGGATCGGGTCCGCGGGCGCCCGTTCAGCGACAGAGCCCACTCTCAAGCATGAGCAGCTACGAGCCCCGCGACAACTACGTCGAGCATTCCCGTCAGGCCAAACGAAACGCCAACTAATTTCGATACGGCCGCGACTCGCACGCACTTTCCACTCCGTTTGCGACTAGCGCGAATTGTCCGCGTTGTTTTGGATGGCGTTTTTCACGTGGTACGATCGACCGAAACCAACGAAACTCATCAAATTTTCCAACTTTTCCGTGTGTATTTTTTGAGGGAATTTATTTTAGTTTTTTTGATCGCTTGAAGTGTGCGTTTGTGTGTGTACGTGTGTGTGTTGATTTCAAGTTGCGACAACGTTCGCAAACAAAAACCGTGCCATACAAAAGAAATAGGCAATGGCAGCCTGGCCTTGTCGTCTACCAACAGTCAAGATGCGAATTGTCAAATTTTCGATATTAATTTATTATTATTTAGTTGGAATTACGTTTGATTTTCGTGTCATACGTTTTGTAGCACTACACAATTAATTAATTCGATTCGGCTTGCTTATGCACGCAATACTATTTCTTGAATGTAACTAATTGACAGATTGTCAATGGGACAGTAACGGGCGTTGCCAGATGCCATTCAGCAATGAGTAATAATCAAAATAATAATGACAACAACAGCAGAGAGTTTTTTTCACAGTGCTGTTGCTTTTATTATCATTATTTTATATCTATTTGTAAAGAAAAACTTAGCATATTCATATTTACCAATTCTCAACGCTTAGACTGCCAAACCGAATGGATTTCTCAGTAAAATTGAATAGAATTTCGGGGGCAAAAATCAAATATCGCATTTGTCAGAACTGACCGACTTTAAATCGACGATTTTCAACTTAGCAGCTATTTTTTTCAATATATTGCTAGAAAAATGAAATAAAAACGTAAATAATCTAAATTCCTTTCGAACAGTACTAAATAATTACCTCGTGCAGGACTAGAATTCGAAATAATTTACAATCAACTCGACAAAAATCAAACCTAGACATGAAGTCTATTTGAAATAATATTATAAATAAATATCTTTTGTTATTTTTCACAACGTTAGGAGGTGAAAATCTTCAAAAGATACCGATTTGTTTCTGCATTTCAGCATGCCCGATTAAAAATATAACAAAATGGATACTAAATCACATAAATTGAGTACTATTGTCTTATAACGTTTCATATCGTCTGGGAATTACAATTTACTGAAATCTATTTAAATGATAATTGACGAAGAGAGTGGTTTTAAGAAGACGGAGGTGTTTTTAGTCGGTAGAAATCCAGCATGCCAAGAAGCAGGAGCCGATCAGCATGTTTTTAAACATTTCCACCGTCCAATGTTGAAAAAAATGAAATCCACAACTTTACAGTAAAATGTATGATAGAAAATATTAGTAAGACTGCATTACTATCCTTTATGTTGATATTCATCGTCTGGTTAGTACTAATCAAGCATATAAACAGTTAATAAACATATTTCACACGAAAAATGCAAACCAAGAAAAGTTTGAAGGATGCAAAAATGGTTTTAGTCAGTAATGCCCAAATTGTATTTTTTGAAGATTTCCACATTGTAACGATGAAAAAAATTTCATGTGATATCGCATTGTCTGATCACATATGTTAAAAAGCAACTGAAATTTACATCTATTCTAAATTTAAGCTGAAATTTCGTATTAATTAATTATATTAATTCAAATTGCGATGACATATTCATTACGTGACATACGTCTAGTGTAGTCTCAAACCATCTACACGTTTCGCATGCCATAAAAGCTGACAGCCTCTCGAAAATACAAACAAACACACGCGATTGATCTGTCAACGAAATCTGCTATAAATTCGATTGCGATAATAAAATCAAATGGATTAAAAACGAATATATATAATTATCATATGCAGACATAATCGAACATTGAAGTTGTTGGCACAGTAAAATGGGTGGTAAAGAATCAAAGGTGAGATATGACGAAAAAAACGGCTGGAAAATGTATTTTTCGATACGATTTGGATGGCGAAGAGAGACTCGCCCAAATCTTTGCGTAACAATTCTTTCGGGAGTGTTTGCCGGCACATTTCATTTGCATGGATGCATTTTGATCAGTTTTATTATCGTTTTAGGATAAAGAACGACATCCAGATCGAGCACGTACGGGCGGTGCGTATGGACGAAGAAAGGAAGTGGACTTTTCTGCTTGTCCGGTAAAATTATAAAAGCGTCGATAAAAATTGACTATTTCAACAATTAGATTTCTGTTGATATGCATTGCATTCCCATCGGCTGAATCAATTAATCATAATCATGACATTCCTACGATTCGGAAGGATTGCATAGCAAAAATATGCGCGATCAGGAATATTCCAATTAATAGGAAACGTTCTGTTGCAGGCGCGCGTCGAACATGTTCACATTGCCGGCTTGAATCGTACCCGCGACGATTATGTGCAGCGTGTCGCAAACGGGCTGTTTCGTGCCGAAACATTCAGGGATGTTCTGCTCGAGTGCAGCAAGTAAGTGTTAGTAATATTGGCGCTAGTACCGTTCACGATGTTATAAAATTGAAGTGTTGCAGTGTACGGAACTACCTGAACGAATTGGGCATCTACAAGAATGTCCGCGTGCACATCGATGTCAGCCGGGGACCGAACGCTTCCACAAATGGTTACGACGTGACGATAAGCGGCACCGAGCTGCCACGCATTTTAGGATCGGTCGGCACCGAAGTGGGCCAAAATGAAGGATCGCTGACGGTGGAGCTGGCAACACCCAATATTTGGGGTCGTGGCGAACGGCTTAGCTGGCAGGGCAGCTACAGCAACAGCAAAACGTCGGATGTTACGTTGAAACTGACGAAACCGTTCTTTCATACGCAACTGGGCGATTACAAGCCCGAGTAAGTTTATTCATGCGTCACACGCAAAAAGAACTAATCGATTGTGTCTTTAAATGCAGGATTTCCTTGGGTTTATTTCGACATGACACCCTCGTCCCGGTGAGCGCCTATAAAACCCACAATGTGGGACTTCTGGGCGAGTTGTCGTTCATACTTCCATTCTCGGTGCGTAGCTATCATTTAAAAACGTTCAACAGCTTGACCGGAACGTGTGTATTCTTCTTTGCAGTATGCCATTGTCCATTCGCTGCAGTATGAGGTGGCATTCAGGGACATCGCGACGCTTGGCAAGCAAACGCCATTCTTTGTGCGCGAGCATTGCGGCTCGCGGATGGCATCGCTTGTGCGGCACATCGTTGCATGCGATCAACGCGACAGCAATGTGTTTCCGACGCGCGGCCTGTATTGGAAGCTCGCGAACGAGTACAGCGGACTTGGTGGCAACATTTCGTATTTAATGACGAGCATTCATGCAGAAGTCAGTGTCCCGCTGTTTGCTGGACTGACTGCGCAACTAACATCGCGCGCGGGCATCATCCATAAATGCAATAAAAGCAATCCCGAGCCGCCGATTGGAAGCTTGTTCATATTGGGCGGTCCGTTGACGCTACGGGGCTTCAAATATGGCGGGGTGGGTCCACATACTGACGGTTTTGCGATGGGAGCGTATGTAAGTGGGCACAAAGCTGATGACCATTAGCCATTTATAACTGATTGCTTCGTTGCAGACGTACTGGGCAACCGGAGTGCACTTGTGGGCACCCATACCGTTTAGTAAATATCTAGGACGATTCGGCAACAACTTCAAGACGCATGCTTTCTATAATTTTGGAAATTGCAATTCGTTTAGTACAGGTAAGAAATGCGTTTACATCTGTTTGTTGGCCAGATTGCTTGAATCACTCCCTGTTGCTTTGAAATGTGCATTATTTATTCCCCGCCCAATACGTCTACGTTGTAAACATCCCAAATTCTTCGATACATCAGCACTATGTCCGCCTTTAGCGTCTACACACAGCTTCGATCGCGGAACAAACTCATCGATAGCCGTACGCGAGGTGTCGAGAGGAAATTCGTCTGCACAGCTTCCTTTAGAGATGTCTTTAAGGACTTCAACGTCGCAGCGAGGTTTCGAACATGCTTTTTCTTTCAACACTGACCACAATTGATAATCAAGCGGATTCAAATCGGGACTTCCTGACGGCCAGTTCACAGCGCGAATAAACGCCAGACCGTTGTCTTCCAGGCATTTTTTGCGTCTTCATTTTCGCCTTATGCCCCGAAGCGGAATCCTGCTGAAATACCCAAGGTCCGTTAGCAGCTCTTGGTAAACTTTTACTGGAGTTTTAATCCCCTTTTTGCAAAAAATGATGAATAACGAAGGCCCCGTGACACGAAACGCCCCACCAATGCATCACTGGAGGTGGATGATGACCTATCTGGACCCTGGGAACCTTCTCCTTGGCTACATAAGAGCCTCAAGCGTAGACACGATGATTCTGTATGTTTCAAGCCTCTTCCACTGATTCTGTTTGCTGTAAGCCTCTTCGCTTTTTCTCGAAAATGAATAGCGGAGGCACCGTGACACAAAACGCCCTAGCAAACCATCACTGAATCTGGATGATGACTTCTCTGGACCTTAGGAACGTTCTCCTTGGCTCGATAAGAGCCTCCACCGTAGATATGATGATTCTGTATGCTTCAAGCCTTTTCCACTGATTTTTTGTTGTTGTAAGCCTCTTTTTTTTCTCGCAAAAATGAATAGCGGAGGCACTGCGACACCAAACCATCACTGAAGCAGCGGCATGATGACCTCTCTGGACCCTCGGAATCTTCTCTTTGGCTTCACAAGAGCTTCTAGCGTAGACACGGCAATTCTATTTGTTGTAAGCCTCTTTTCTCGTGGATAAACAGAATGTCCTTTTACCGACCAGTAGCGTTCGAAGTGCATTTCAGACATGCAAAATCGCCTTTCGACATTTCTTGGCGTTTCCTACATTCTGGATGAACCCTACTTTAAACGTCTGGAAATGGTGGCCTGTGTCACGCATAGTGCCTTTGCAAGCTTATCTTGCGTTTGGCAGGAGTCTTCACTGAGAAGGGTCTCTAATTCTTCGTCTTCAATTTTTTTCACCTGACCGGAGCGCTCTTTGTCCTTGATATCGAAATCGTCACTTTCGAAGCGTTTAAACCACTCAAAACATTGTGCTTTGGATAGAGCATCGTCGCCATAAACATCCACCAGCAAACGATGACTTTCGGCAAAAGTTTTCTTGGCAAAAAGTATCCCAACAATATTTCCCGCAAATGCTGTTTTTTCGCCAATTTTCCAAGTTTTCCATGAGGGTAAAAAACATATGCGCACACAATGTTAGCAAATTGTCTTTGTGGCTTTGACAGCTGACCGATGGTACTACAAAATGACATATATATCATTGCAGTGTTACAGCGCATGTGTTACTGGGGCCATCTATTGTAAAAGTTCGGTTTTCAATGCATACACCCAATATATCCCAGATTATCTTTAATTTATCAATGATTTAATTTTGATTGGACAAAAAAGCGCTTCATTCATGATTTTAATATGCACTTTCAGATAAAATGCGTTTGGCTGCTGGATTGGGAATCGCTTTGCGACTAGCTGAACGTGCCCGTATCGAGTTCAACTATTGTTTTCCAATTTACAAACAAGCTGGCGATGTACCGCAACCGGGCTTTCAATTTGGCATTGGCTACGAATTCATTTAGCATGGATACAATTGATTTTTAGTTGATATAGTCGTCATGTGATTTTTTTTATTGTGAGACACGAATGTAAATTCAAATTGTTTATATTTTTGTTAAACATTTATATATTGTGTTGTTTTTTATTTTGTAAATGTATGAAATGTTTTCAATGAAACGAACTCAAGTCCTTTTGTGTAATATGTAATAGTCAATTGCGATCGGAAGATGTGGAAGAGACAATCCAACATTTTCTGTGTGAATGCCCAGCACTATCCAGGAAACGCATGCAAATCTTAGGCTCACCTAACCTAGACAGCCTCACGAAAGTAGCTGATTTAAATATTAGCTGCATAGCCGGCTTCATACGAGAATCTAAATGGTTCTCGTCATCCTGTAGGTTCTAGTGCCGTCTCAATCTTTTGTGGTATCACAATGGGCCTATAGTGGCCTAAGTGAGCCATCTTTGGATAAAGGGGGATGGGGAGCTACTTTTTTCAAATAGAGACACCTAAACACCATGACTTGTCTGCGGAGACCTCTGACTTGTCTGCACAGACCTCTGACTTGCATTTTTCAGACTCATAATTTTCCTAGCCACAAAAGGATTTCGTTGGCCGCGAAACTAAATTTCCTTGGCGCGTAAATAACGGTTTTTTAACGGCCATGAAACAAAATTTAATTGGTGCAGAAGTAATGCCTCTATCCAAAAACATTTGTCCTGGCCCTGCTGCGACATTTTTTTTCAAATGTTCGCATTGTTCCCGAAAACGGAACGAAACCACTAATTTTCCTAGCCAAGGAAGGGTTTTTTTGGCCGTGAAACTACACTTCCTTGGCGCAGAAATAAGGGTTTTATCCAAAAAAATATTCTTTCTGATCCTGCAAGGATTTTTTTTAAAGAAATATTTGTATGGACCCCGAATTCAGAACTAGAACACTAATTTTCCTAGCCACGAAAGGGTTTTACTGGCTATGAAATTAAATTTACTTGACGCAGAAATAACGGCTCTACCCAAAATTTCAAACGACAAGTAAAAGATAAATTTGGTAACTTGCATTCACAACGGACCAAAAACGATCTATAGAAAGCGGAAGCCGTTTTTGGTTGCATTCAAATCCAATAAGTAAATATTTAACATAAGCAAATAGTTTCGCGTCCATATAAAGGACTTGAGGTTTCTTCAAAATTGTTGAATACAATAAATTTGTGAAGAATTCAATTTGTAGCAACTTGCTCCACTGTTATTTCACGTCGTATCAATAATAAAAAAAGTTACAAAACAAAAACGATGCCAGAGTAATTAAAAACGACCCAAAAAGGTAGGATCATTTTTCGAACGCTCAAAAGATGATGTTCGGATGTTGTTTTTCACATGTAATTTTTTCTATTATTGACACCACGTGAAAACAATGCGTGTACGTTCGTAGTGAGTGGAGTTCTCCCTGCAAATTCAATCCAACACAAGTTTGCCATATGTGACGTTTTTGTGGGAGCCATGATTGCCGCGACATGGAAGTGTCACACATTTTCTCCATTCAAAATGGTGCCCAGACGATTTGAGCTGTGCGACCTCAGGAACTTGAACTTAAAATCACTGTTAAATTGGTCACAAATTGCAAACGACAACATAATTTGTTTACCTGTTCAAAAAAAAACGCAACGTGCAACTAACTTTGACATGAGTTTCGTTTTGTCCACGACATTTTTGGATACTCGTTTTTGCGCCGCTATCACAACATTTCCTTTTTTTGCTCTTCAATCGAAACGGTAGAGTTTTGCCTCTAAACGTTCCGCTTCTTTCAGTTCATCGTTTTTCCTTTTTGACTTTTCTATTTTCCCGTTTTTTTTTTAAGCGAATTTGAAAATTACATTTTTTTGCTCGTCCGGGGGAGGGGTGGGAACAATTTTCACGAAAACATGCTTACACGGCATTTGCACGCACGACGAAATCAACATAAAAAATCGAAAACACGCCAATTTCACAGCTTCTTCACATTCGTTTCTCTTTTTCCGCGACATTCAACATAATTTTCCACGTACGGAACCTTTCACTCGCGCAACCAAACGAAAAAAAACGGACGCCAGATAATTGAATTTTGAACCGGCGCCAAACCGAGATCGCCGCGCGGGCAAACATTCGGAAAATTTAAACCATTCACAATCCATTTTTGTCGCCTCCGACAAAACCGTAACACTCACGTTCGTTCGGAATCAACGTGAACGGCCGTTCGCCAATTTTCCGGAACGGCAATTTCCCGACGAAATGCCCGCGCATCATTTGAACTACTTCCGATTCGAATAATTGAAATTGGTTTCCCGAAGCCATCTAGCGGCAATGGAACGCATCGCGGCATCTGGTCGAAATTTCGAAATTGTCCGGTGGGCAGTGATGCCACATCTAAACAAAACAAAGAGGAACGAAAATGGAATATGTGGACGCTAAAATGTATGCCAACAAATATTACGTAAATGCTATGCATGTTTTAAAGAAATTTGTCATCGAACAGAAACGTAATAAACATTATTGCAATTTGTAGTTTAACTTCAATATTTTCTTATGATCTAAGTGCATAAAACTTTTATATAGAATGACAAGAAAAAGCACATTCTGCGTGATTTCAAATTTCAATTAAAACGAATAAGAACCCAATCACGGGATCTAATAAAAATTGCTGTTATAATGGAGTATATTTTCAATAATGACAATGAAAAAATGTATTCTTATGTTAAATACAAACAATATCAATAAAAATCTTGAAAACCTTCAAACGCAAATCATATTTGAAAGCTACTCAATTGGAATCATAATTAAAAACTGATATTTATTTTCTATTTACTATGTTTTGTTTAGAGTTGGCATCACTGCCGTAGGCCGAGTTCACAAATTTCGAAATTTCGAACAAACGTCACGACGCATCGCATTACCGCTAGATGGCTGCGGGAAATCAGTGTCAATTAGTCGAGTCGGAAGTAGTTCAAATGAATCGCAGGCATTTCTTCGGGAAATTGCCGTACCGGCAAATCCGTGAACAGTTTTCGTGACCGCGCACGTCGATCCCAAAAATGTGGTTGTTACGGTTTTGTCGGCGACGGCGAAAATGCAGCGCGAATGGTTAAAGTTTTCGGACTGCTTGCCCGAGCGGCGATCGTGGCTTGGCGTCGGTTCAAAATTCAAATGTCAGGCGTTCTTTGTTCCTTTGTGGTTGCGCGACTGGAAGTTTCGGTGCGCGGAGAATTGTTTTGAATGTTGCGGAAAAAAAGAAACTAATGTGAAGAATGTTGCATCGAAGCGTTATTGAATTTTTTGATTTTGATTGCGTCGTGCGGGCAAATGTCGTGTAAGCACGTTTTCGTGAAAATGCTGCCCGTTCCGCCGTCCTGATTGGAATTTGTGTGCAATTTTCAACGATCGCAACTCGCGAATTCGAATCAAGAGATACATTTCAAATGTTGCCTGCGAAATTCCTATTGAGTGTGATACCTGGAAAATTGGTGGTCCCACACAAGGAGGCGAAATGGTCCGCTGAGACGCGTCTGACTTCAACGCACATGTAAGTACATACAGTAACCGTTAAAAGTATACGTACAGTTCAAAATGTTCAATGAAACGATATACACTTACGCACTGCTTAAATTAATCAATTGATACGAAAAAACCATTGGTAATTGCTTACTTTCACGGTCACCTGAATTTTTGCAAAAAGAAATCGAAAATCAGATCGTATCCTTAATACGACGCTAATGCAGGATTCTAGTACTTACACCAAAAACTATAAAAGCGTAAATAAATCACTCGCTACCGGCGGTTCCCAGTTTTCAGTACTTTACGAATGATTTTTTGCAAAGAATTCGATTTTTGGGGCCTTTGATTTAACTGTAATCATTCGGAAAACATCACATTGTTTCTTTTGAGATCCTTTTTGGAAGGATGTCGTTGCTAGCTGTCCAGAAAAAAACACATTTCTCCCGAGGGAGTCACTTGCTACCGGGGGTTTTCGGTGTTCAGTATCTTTCGAATAATTTTTCGCAAAGAATTCGATTTTTGCGGCCACTGATTTAACTGCAATCATTTGGCAAACATCACATTGTTTCTTTTGAGATCCTTTTTGGAAGGATGTCGTTGCTAGCTGTCCAGAAGAAAACACATTTCTCCCGGGGGAGTCACTTGCTACCGGGGATTTTCGGTTTTCAGTATCTTTCGAATGATTTTTCGCAAAGAATTCGATTTTTGCGGCCACTGATTTAACTGTAATCATTCGGCAAACATCACATTGTTTCTTTTGAGATCCTTTTTGGAAGGATGTCGTTGCTAGCTGTCCAGAAGAAAACACATTTCTCCCGGGGGAGTCACTTGCTACCGGGGATTTTCGGTTTTCAGTATCTTTCGAATGATTTTTCGCAAAGAATTCGATTTTTGCGGCCACTGATTTAACTGTAATCATTCGGCAAACATCACATTGTTTCTTTTGAGATCCTTTTTGGAAGGATGTCGTTGCTAGCTGTCCAGAAGAAAACACATTTCTCCCGAGGGAGTAACTTGCTACCGGGGATTTTCGGTTTTCAGTATCTTTCGAATGATTTTTCGCAAAGAATTCGATTTTGGCGGCCACTGATTTAACTGTAATCATTCGGCAAACATCACATTGTTTCTTTTGAAATCCTTTTTGGAAACATGTCGTTGCTAGTTGTCCAGAAAAAAACACCTTTTTCCCGAGGGAGTCACTTGCTACCGGGGGTTTTCGGTTGTCAGTAACTTTCGAATGATTTTTCGCAAAGAATTCGATTTTTGCGGCCATTGATTATACTGTAACCATTCGGCAAACATCCTATTCTTTCTTTTGAGATCCTTTTAAGAAGAACCTTGTTACTAGTTGTCCAAAAAAATACATTTCTCCCGAGGGAGTCACTTGCTACCGGGGGTTTTCGGTTTTCAGTATCTTTCGAATAATTTTTCGCAAAGAATTCGATTTTGGCGGCCACTGATTTAACTGTAATCATTCGGCAAACATCACATTGTTTCTTTTGAGATCCTTTTTGGAAGGATGTCGTTGCTAGCTGTCCAGAAGAAAACACATTTCTCCCGAGGGAGTAACTTGCTACCGGGGATTTTCGGTTTTCAGTATCTTTCGAATGATTTTTCGCAAAGAATTCGATTTTTGCGGCCACTGATTTAACTGTAATCATTCGGCAAACATCACATTGTTTCTTTTGAGATCCTTTTTGGAAGGATGTCGTTGCTAGCTGTCCAGAAGAAAATACATTTCTCCCGAGGGAGTAACTTGCTACCGGGGATTTTCGGTTTTCAGTATCTTTCGAATGATTTTTCGCAAAGAATTCGATTTTGGCGGCCACTGATTTAACTGTAATCATTCGGCAAACATCACATTGTTTCTTTTGAAATCCTTTTTGGAAACATGTCGTTGCTAGTTGTCCAGAAAAAAACACCTTTTTCCCGAGGGAGTCACTTGCTACCGGGGGTTTTCGGTTGTCAGTAACTTTCGAATGATTTTTCGCAAAGAATTCGATTTTTGCGGCCATTGATTATACTGTAACCATTCGGCAAACATCCTATTCTTTCTTTTGAGATCCTTTTAAGAAGAACCTTGTTACTAGTTGTCCAAAAAAATACATTTCTCCCGAGGGAGTCACTTGCTACCGGGGGTTTTCGGTTTTCAGTATCTTTCGAATAATTTTTCGCAAAGAATTCGATTTTGGCGGCCACTGATTTAACTGTAATCATTCGGCAAACATCACATTGTTTCTTTTGAGATCCTTTTTGGAAGGATGTCGTTGCTAGCTGTCCAGAAGAAAACACATTTCTCCCGAGGGAGTAACTTGCTACCGGGGATTTTCGGTTTTCAGTATCTTTCGAATGATTTTTCGCAAAGAATTCGATTTTTGCGGCCACTGATTTAACTGTAATCATTCGGCAAACATCACATTGTTTCTTTTGAGATCCTTTTTGGAAGGATGTCGTTGCTAGCTGTCCAGAAGAAAACACATTTCTCCCGAGGGAGTAACTTGCTACCGGGGATTTTCGGTTTTCAGTATCTTTCGAATGATTTTTCGCAAAGAATTCGATTTTGGCGGCCACTGATTTAACTGTAATCATTCGGCAAACATCACATTGTTTCTTTTGAAATCCTTTTTGGAAACATGTCGTTGCTAGTTGTCCAGAAAAAAACACCTTTTTCCCGAGGGAGTCACTTGCTACCGGGGGTTTTCGGTTGTCAGTAACTTTCGAATGATTTTTCGCAAAGAATTCGATTTTTGCGGCCATTGATTATACTGTAACCATTCGGCAAACATCCTATTCTTTCTTTTGAGATCCTTTTAAGAAGAACCTTGTTACTAGTTGTCCAGAAAAAAACACCTTTTTCCCGAGGGAGTCACTTGCTACCGGGGGTTTTCGGTTGTCAGTAACTTTCGAATGATTTTTCGCAAAGAATTCGATTTTTGCGGCCATTGATTTAACTGTAATCATTCGGCAAACATCACATTGTTTCTTTTGAGATCCTTTTTGGAAGGATGTCGTTGCTAGCTGTCCAGAAGAAAACACATTTCTCCCGGGGGAGTCACTTGCTACCGGGGATTTTCGGTTTTCAGTATCTTTCGAATGATTTTTCGCAAAGAATTCGATTTTTGCGGCCACTGATTTAACTGTAATCATTCGGCAAACATCACATTGTTTCTTTTGAGATCCTTTTTGGAAGGAGGTCGTTGCTAGTTGTCCAGAAGAAAAAACATTTCTCCCGGGGGAGTCTCTTGCTACCGGGGGTTTTCGGGTTTCAGTACCTTTCGAATGATTTTTCGCAAAGAATTCGATTTTTGCGGCCACTGATTTAACTGTAATCATTCGGCAAACATCACATTGTTTCTTTTGAGATCCTTTTTGGAAGGATGTCGTTGCTAGCTGTCCAGAAGAAAACACATTTCTCCCGAGGGAGTAACTTGCTACCGGGGATTTTCGGTTTTCAGTATCTTTCGAATGATTTTTCGCAAAGAATTCGATTTTGGCGGCCACTGATTTAACTGTAATCATTCGGCAAACATCACATTGTTTCTTTTGAAATCCTTTTTGGAAACATGTCGTTGCTAGTTGTCCAGAAAAAAACACCTTTTTCCCGAGGGAGTCACTTGCTACCGGGGGTTTTCGGTTGTCAGTAACTTTCGAATGATTTTTCGCAAAGAATTCGATTTTTGCGGCCATTGATTATACTGTAACCATTCGGCAAACATCCTATTCTTTCTTTTGAGATCCTTTTAAGAAGAACCTTGTTACTAGTTGTCCAAAAAAATACATTTCTCCCGAGGGAGTCACTTGCTACCGGGGGTTTTCGGTTTTCAGTATCTTTCGAATAATTTTTCGCAAAGAATTCGATTTTGGCGGCCACTGATTTAACTGTAATCATTCGGCAAACATCACATTGTTTCTTTTGAGATCCTTTTTGGAAGGATGTCGTTGCTAGCTGTCCAGAAGAAAACACATTTCTCCCGAGGGAGTAACTTGCTACCGGGGATTTTCGGTTTTCAGTATCTTTCGAATGATTTTTCGCAAAGAATTCGATTTTTGCGGCCACTGATTTAACTGTAATCATTCGGCAAACATCACATTGTTTCTTTTGAGATCCTTTTTGGAAGGATGTCGTTGCTAGCTGTCCAGAAGAAAATACATTTCTCCCGAGGGAGTAACTTGCTACCGGGGATTTTCGGTTTTCAGTATCTTTCGAATGATTTTTCGCAAAGAATTCGATTTTGGCGGCCACTGATTTAACTGTAATCATTCGGCAAACATCACATTGTTTCTTTTGAAATCCTTTTTGGAAACATGTCGTTGCTAGTTGTCCAGAAAAAAACACCTTTTTCCCGAGGGAGTCACTTGCTACCGGGGGTTTTCGGTTGTCAGTAACTTTCGAATGATTTTTCGCAAAGAATTCGATTTTTGCGGCCATTGATTATACTGTAACCATTCGGCAAACATCCTATTCTTTCTTTTGAGATCCTTTTAAGAAGAACCTTGTTACTAGTTGTCCAAAAAAATACATTTCTCCCGAGGGAGTCACTTGCTACCGGGGGTTTTCGGTTTTCAGTATCTTTCGAATAATTTTTCGCAAAGAATTCGATTTTGGCGGCCACTGATTTAACTGTAATCATTCGGCAAACATCACATTGTTTCTTTTGAGATCCTTTTTGGAAGGATGTCGTTGCTAGCTGTCCAGAAGAAAACACATTTCTCCCGAGGGAGTAACTTGCTACCGGGGATTTTCGGTTTTCAGTATCTTTCGAATGATTTTTCGCAAAGAATTCGATTTTTGCGGCCACTGATTTAACTGTAATCATTCGGCAAACATCACATTGTTTCTTTTGAGATCCTTTTTGGAAGGATGTCGTTGCTAGCTGTCCAGAAGAAAACACATTTCTCCCGAGGGAGTAACTTGCTACCGGGGATTTTCGGTTTTCAGTATCTTTCGAATGATTTTTCGCAAAGAATTCGATTTTGGCGGCCACTGATTTAACTGTAATCATTCGGCAAACATCACATTGTTTCTTTTGAAATCCTTTTTGGAAACATGTCGTTGCTAGTTGTCCAGAAAAAAACACCTTTTTCCCGAGGGAGTCACTTGCTACCGGGGGTTTTCGGTTGTCAGTAACTTTCGAATGATTTTTCGCAAAGAATTCGATTTTTGCGGCCATTGATTATACTGTAACCATTCGGCAAACATCCTATTCTTTCTTTTGAGATCCTTTTAAGAAGAACCTTGTTACTAGTTGTCCAAAAAAATACATTTCTCCCGAGGGAGTCACTTGCTACCGGGGGTTTTCGGTTTTCAGTATCTTTCGAATAATTTTTCGCAAAGAATTCGATTTTGGCGGCCACTGATTTAACTGTAATCATTCGGCAAACATCACATTGTTTCTTTTGAGATCCTTTTTGGAAGGATGTCGTTGCTAGCTGTCCAGAAGAAAACACATTTCTCCCGAGGGAGTAACTTGCTACCGGGGATTTTCGGTTTTCAGTATCTTTCGAATGATTTTTCGCAAAGAATTCGATTTTGGCGGCCACTGATTTAACTGTAATCATTCGGCAAACATCACATTGTTTCTTTCGAAATCCTTTTTGGAAACATGTCGTTGCTAGTTGTCCAGAAAAAAACACCTTTTTCCCGAGGGAGTAACTTGCTACCGGGGGTTTTCGGTTGTCAGTAACTTTCGAATGATTTTTCGCAAAGAATTCGATTTTTGCGGCCATTGATTATACTGTAACCATTCGGCAAACATCCTATTCTTTCTTTTGAGATCCTTTGAAGAAGAACCTTGTTACTAGTTGTCCAAAAAAATACATTTCTCCCGAGGGAGTCACTTGCTACCGGGGGTTTTCGGTTTTCAGTATCTTTCGAATAATTTTTCGCAAAGAATTCGATTTTGGCGGCCACTGATTTAACTGTAATCATTCGGCAAACATCACATTGTTTCTTTTGAGATCCTTTTTGGAAGGATGTCGTTGCTAGCTGTCCAGAAGAAAACACATTTCTCCCGAGGGAGTAACTTGCTACCGGGGATTTTCGGTTTTCAGTATCTTTCGAATGATTTTTCGCAAAGAATTCGATTTTGGCGGCCACTGATTTAACTGTAGTCATTTGGCAAATACCACATTGTTTCTTTTGAGATCCTTTTTGGAAGGATCTCGTAGCTAGTTGTCCAGAAAAAAACACATTTCTCCCGAGGGAGTAACTTGCTACCGGGGGTTTTCTGTTTTCAGTATCTTTCGAATGATTTTTCGCAAAGAATTCGATTTTTGGGGCCTTTGATTTAACTGTAATCATTCGGAAAACATCACATTGTTTCTTTTGAGATCCTTTTTGGAAGGATGTCGTTGCTAGCTGTTCAGAAGAAAACACATTTCTCCCGGGGGAGTCACTTGCTACCGGGGTTTTTCGGTTTTCAGTACCTTTCGAATGATTTTTCGCAAAGATCTCGATTTTTGCGGTCACTGTTTTAACTGTAATCATTCGGCAAATACCACATTGTTTCTTTTGAGATCCTTTTTGGAAAGATTTCGTAGCTAGTTGTCTAGAAAAAAAAACACATTTCTCTCGGGGGAGTCACTTGCTACTGGGGGTTTCCGGTTTTCAGTATCTTTCGAATGATTTTCCGCAGAGAATTCGATTTTTGCGGTCACTGTTTTAACTGTAATCATTCGGCAAACATCCCATTGTTTCTTTTGAGATCATTTTTGGAAGGAGGTCGTTGCTAGTTGTCCAGAAAAAACACATTTCTCCCGAGGGAGTCACTTGCTACCGGGGGTTTTCGGTTGTCAGTATCTTTCGAATGATTTTTCGCAAAGAATTCGATTTTGGCGGCCACTGATTTAACTGTAGTCATTTGGCAAATACCACATTGTTTCTTTTGAGATCCTTTTTGGAAGGATCTCGTAGCTAGTTGTCCAGAAAAAAACACATTTCTCTCGGGGGAGTCACTTGCTACCGGGGGTTTCCGGTTTTCAGTATCTTTCGAATGATTTTCCGCAGAGAATTCGATTTTTGCGGTCACTGTTTTAACTGTAGTCATTTGGCAAATACCACATTGTTTCTTTGGAGATCCTTTTTGGAAGGATCTCGTAGCTAGTTGTCCAGAAAAAAAACACATTTCTCTCGGGGGAGTCACTTGCTACCGGGGGTTTCCGGTTTTCAGTATCTTTCGAATGATTTTCCGCAGAGAATTCGATTTTTGCGGTCATTGTTTTAACTGTAATCATTCGGCAAACATCACATTGTTTCTTTTGAGATCCTTTTTGGAAGGATCTCGTCACAAGTTGCCCAGAAGAAAACACATTTCTCCCGAGGGAGTCACTTGCTACCGGGGGTTTTCGGTTTTCAGTACCTTTCGAATGATTTTTCGCAAAGATCTCGATTTTTGCGGTCACTGTTTTAACTGTAATCATTCGGCAAACATCACATTGTTTCTTTTGAGATCCTTTTTGGAAGGATGTCGTTGCTAGTTGTCCAGAAAAAACACATCTCTCCCGAGGGAGTCACTTGCTACCGGGGGTTTTCGGTTGTCAGTATCTTTCGAATGATTTTTCGCAAAGAATTCGATTTTGGCGGCCACTGATTTAACTGTAGTCATTTGGCAAATACCACATTGTTTCTTTTGAGATCCTTTTTGGAAAGATTTCGTAGCTAGTTGTCCAGAAAAAAAACACATTTCTCTCGGGGGAGTCACTTGCTACTGGGGGTTTCCGGTTTTCAGTATCTTTCGAATGATTTTCCGCAGAGAATTCGATTTTTGCGGTCACTGTTTTAACTGTAATCATTCGGCAAACATCACATTGTTTCTTTTGAGATCATTTTTGGAAGGAGGTCGTTGCTAGTTGTCCAGAAAAAACACATTTCTCCCGAGGGAGTCACTTGCTACCGGGGGTTTTCGGTTGTTAGTATCTTTCGAATGATTTTTCGCAAAGAATTCGATTTTGGCGGCCACTGATTTAACTGTAGTCATTTGGCAAATACCACATTGTTTCTTTTGAGATCCTTTTTGGAAGGATCTCGTAGCTAGTTGTCCAGAAAAAAACACATTTCTCTCGGGGGAGTCACTTGCTACCGGGGGTTTCCGGTTTTCAGTATCTTTCGAATGATTTTCCGCAGAGAATTCGATTTTTGCGGTCACTGTTTTAACTGTAATCATTCGGCAAACATCACATTGTTTCTTTTGAGATCCTTTTTGGAAGGATCTCGTCACAAGTTGCCCAGAAGAAAACACATTTCTCCCGAGGGAGTCACTTGCTACCGGGGGTTTTCGGTTTTCAGTACCTTTCGAATGATTTTTCGCAAAGATCTCGATTTTTGCGGTCACTGTTTTAACTGTAATCATTCGGCAAACATCACATTGTTTCTTTTGAGATCATTTTTGGAAGGAGGTCGTTGCTAGTTGTCCAGAAAAAACACATTTCTCCCGAGGGAGTCACTTGCTACCGGGGGTTTTCGGGTTTCAGTACCTTTCGAATGATTTTTCGCAAAGAATTCGATTTTGGCGGCCACTGATTTAACTGTAGTCATTTGGCAAATACCACATTGTTTCTTTTGAGATACTTTTTGGAAGGATCTTGTAGCTAGTTGTCCAGAAAAAAAACACATTTCTCTCGGGGGAGTCACTTGCTACCGGGGGTTTTCGGTTTTCAGTACTTTTCGAATGATTTTTCGCAAAGATCTCGATTTTTGCGGTCACTGTTTTAACTGTAATCATTCGGCAAATACCACATTGTTTCTTTTGAGATCCTTTTTGGAAGGATCTCGTAGCTAGTTGTCCAGAAAAAAAACACATTTCTCTCGGGGGAGTCACTTGCTACTGGGGGTTTCCGGTTTTCAGTATCTTTCGAATGATTTTCCGCAGAGAATTCGATTTTTGCGGTCACTGTTTTAACTGTAATCATTCGGCAAACATCACATTGTTTCTTTTGAGATCCTTTTTGGAAGGAGGTCGTTGCTAGTTGTCCAGAAAAAACACATCTCTCCCGAGGGAGTCACTTGCTACCGGGGGTTTTCGGTTGTCAGTATCTTTCGAATGATTTTTCGCAAAGAATTCGATTTTTGCGGCCACTGATTTAACTGTAATCATTCGGCAAACATCACATTGTTTCTTTTGAGATCCTCTTTGAAAGGATGTCGTTGCTAGTTGTCCAGAAAAAAACACATTTCTCCCGGGGGAGTCACTTGCTATCGGGGGTTTTCGGTCGTCAGTAACTTTCGAATGATTTTTCGCAAAGAATTCGATTTTGGCGGCCACTGATTTAACTGCAATCATTTGGCAAACATCACATTGTTTCCTTTGAGATACTTTTTGGAAGGATGTCGTTGCCAGCTGTCCAGAAAAAAACACATTTCTCCCGAGGGAGTCACTTGCTATCGGGGGTTTTCTGTTTTCAGTATCTTTCGAATGATTTTCCGCAGAGAATTCGATTTTTGCGGTCACTGTTTTAACTGTAATCATTCGGCAAACATCACATTGTTTCTTTTGAGATCCTTTTTGGAAGGATCTCGTAGCTAGTTGTCCAGAAAAAAACAAATTTCTCCCTAGGGAGTCACTTGCTACCGGGGGTTTTCGGTGTTCAGTATCTTTCGAATAATTTTTCGCAAAGAATTCGATTTTTGCGGCCACTGATTTAACTGCAATCATTTGGCAAACATCACATTGTTTCCTTTGAGATCCTTTTTGGAAGGATGTCGTTGCCAGCTGTCCAGAAAAAAACACATTTCTCCCGAGGGAGTCACTTGCTACCGGGGGTTTTCTGTTTTCAGTATCTTTCGAATGATTTTTCGCAAAGAATTCGATTTTTGGGGCCTTTGATTTAACTGTAATCATTCGGAAAACATCACATTGTTTCTTTTGAGATCCTTTTTGGAAGGATGTCGTTGCTAGCTGTCCAGAAGAAAACACATTTCTCCCGGGGGAGTCACTTGCTACCGGGGATTTTCGGTTTTCAGTATCTTTCGAATGATTTTTCGCAAAGAATTCGATTTTGGCGGCCACTGATTTAACTGTAGTCATTTGGCAAATACCACATTGTTTCTTTTGAGATCCTTTTTGGAAGGATGTCGTTGCTAGCTGTCCAGAAGAAAACACATTTCTCCCGGGGGAGTCACTTGCTACCGGGGATTTTCGGTTTTCAGTATCTTTCGAATGATTTTTCGCAAAGAATTCGATTTTGGCGGCCACTGATTTAACTGTAGTCATTTGGCAAATACCACATTGTTTCTTTTGAGATACTTTTTGGAAGGATCTCGTAGCTAGTTGTCCAGAAAAAAAACACATTTCTCCCGGGGGAGTCACTTGCTACCGGGGGTTTTCGGTTTTCAGTACTTTTCGAATGATTTTTCGCAAAGATCTCGATTTTTGCGGTCACTGTTTTAACTGTAATCATTCGGCAAATACCACATTGTTTCTTTTGAGATCCTTTTTGGAAGGATCTCGTAGCTAGTTGTCCAGAAAAAAAACACATTTCTCTCGGGGGAGTCACTTGCTACTGGGGGTTTCCGGTTTTCAGTATCTTTCGAATGATTTTCCGCAGAGAATTCGATTTTTGCGGTCACTGTTTTAACTGTAATCATTCGGCAAACATCACATTGTTTCTTTTGAGATCCTTTTTGGAAGGAGGTCGTTGCTAGTTGTCCAGAAAAAACACATCTCTCCCGAGGGAGTCACTTGCTACCGGGGGTTTTCGGTTGTCAGTATCTTTCGAATGATTTTTCGCAAAGAATTCGATTTTTGCGGCCACTGATTTAACTGTGATCATTCGGCAAACATCACATTGTTTCTTTTGAGATCCTCTTTGAAAGGATGTCGTTGCTAGTTGTCCAGAAAAAAACACATTTCTCCCGGGGGAGTCACTTGCTATCGGGGGTTTTCGGTCGTCAGTAACTTTCGAATGATTTTTCGCAAAGAATTCGATTTTTGCGGCCACTGATTTAACTGCAATCATTTGGCAAACATCACATTGTTTCCTTTGAGATCCTTTTTGGAAGGATGTCGTTGCCAGCTGTCCAGAAAAAAACACATTTCTCCCGAGGGAGTCACTTGCTATCGGGGGTTTTCTGTTTTCAGTATCTTTCGAATGATTTTCCGCAGAGAATTCGATTTTTGCGGTCACTGTTTTAACTGTAATCATTCGGCAAACATCACATTGTTTCTTTTGAGATCCTTTTTGGAAGGATCTCGTCACAAGTTGCCCAGAAGAAAACACATTTCTCCCGAGGGAGTCACTTGCTACCGGGGGTTTTCGGTTTTCAGTACCTTTCGAATGATTTTTCGCAAAGATCTCGATTTTTGCGGTCACTGTTTTAACTGTAATCATTCGGCAAATACCACATTGTTTCTTTTGAGATCCTTTTTGGAAGGATCTCGTAGCTAGTTGTCCAGAAAAAAACAAATTTCTCCCGAGGGAGTCACTTGCTACCGGGGTTTTTCGGTGTTCAGTATCTTTCGAATAATTTTTCGCAAAGAATTCGATTTTTGCGGCCACTGATTTAACTGCAATCATTTGGCAAACATCACATTGTTTCCTTTGAGATCCTTTTTGGAAGGATGTCGTTGCCAGCTGTCCAGAAAAAAACACATTTCTCCCGAGGGAGTCACTTGCTACCGGGGGTTTTCTGTTTTCAGTATCTTTCGAATGATTTTTCGCAAAGAATTCGATTTTTGGGGCCTTTGATTTAACTGTAATCATTCGGAAAACATCACATTGTTTCTTTTGAGATCCTTTTTGGAAGGATGTCGTTGCTAGCTGTCCAGAAGAAAACACATTTCTCCCGGGGGAGTCACTTGCTACCGGGGATTTTCGGTTTTCAGTATCTTTCGAATGATTTTTCGCAAAGAATTCGATTTTGGCGGCCACTGATTTAACTGTAGTCATTTGGCAAATACCACATTGTTTCTTTTGAGATCCTTTTTGGAAGGATCTCGTAGCTAGTTGTCCAGAAAAAAACACATTTCTCTCGGGGGAGTCACTTGCTACCGGGGGTTTTCGGTTTTCAGTACTTTTCGAATGATTTTTCGCAAAGATCTCGATTTTTGCGGTCACTGTTTTAACTGTAATCATTCGGCAAATACCACATTGTTTCTTTTGAGATCCTTTTTGGAAGGATCTCGTAGCTAGTTGTCCAGAAAAAAAACACATTTCTCTCGGGGGAGTCACTTGCTACTGGGGGTTTCCGGTTTTCAGTATCTTTCGAATGATTTTCCGCAGAGAATTCGATTTTCGCGGTCACTGTTTTAACTGTAATCATTCGGCAAACATCACATTGTTTCTTTTGAGATCCTTTTTGGAAGGAGGTCGTTGCTAGTTGTCCAGAAAAAACACATCTCTCCCGAGGGAGTCACTTGCTACCGGGGGTTTTCGGTTGTCAGTATCTTTCGAATGATTTTTCGCAAAGAATTCGATTTTGGCGGCCACTGATTTAACTGTAGTCATTTGGCAAATACCACATTGTTTCTTTTGAGATCATTTTTGGAAGGAGGTCGTTGCTAGTTGTCCAGAAAAAACACATTTCTCCCGAGGGAGTCACTTGCTACCGGGGGTTTTCGGTTGTCAGTATCTTTCGAATGATTTTTCGCAAAGAATTCGATTTTGGCGGCCACTGATTTAACTGTAGTCATTTGGCAAATACCACATTGTTTCTTTTGAGATCCTTTTTGGAAGGATCTAGTTGTCCAGAAAAAACCACATTTCTCTCGGGGGAGTCACTTGCTACCGGGGGTTTCCGGTTTTCAGTATCTTTCGAATGATTTTCCGCAGAGAATTCGATTTTTGCGGTCACTGTTTTAACTGTAATCATTCGGCAAACATCACATTGTTTCTTTTGAGATCCTTTTTGGAAGGATCTCGTCACAAGTTGCCCAGAAGAAAACACATTTCTCTCGGGAGAGTCACTTGCTACCGGGGGTTTTCGGTTTTCAGTACCTTTCGAATGATTTTTCGCAAAGATCTCGATTCTTGCGGTCACTGTTTTAACTGTAATCATTCGGCAAATACCACATTGTTTCTTTTGAGATCCTTTTTGGAAGGATCTCGTAGCTAGTTGTCCAGAAAAAAACAAATTTCTCCCGAGGGAGTCACTTGCTACCGGGGGTTTTCGGTGTTCAGTATCTTTCGAATAATTTTTCGCGAAGAATTCGATTTTTGCGGCCACTGATTTAACTGCAATCATTTGGCAAACATCACATTGTTTCCTTTGAGATCCTTTTTGGAAGGATGTCGTTGCCAGCTGTCCAGAAAAAAACACATTTCTCCCGAGGGAGTCAATTGCTACCGGGGGTTTTCTGTTTTCAGTATCTTTTGAATGATGTTTCGCAAAGAATTCGATTTTTGGGGCCTTTGATTTAACTGTAATTATTCGGCAAACATCACATTGTTACTTTTGAGATCCTTTTTGGAAGGATGTCGTTGCTAGCTGTCCAGAAGAAAACACATTTCTCCCGAGGGAGTAACTTGCTACCGGGGATTTTCGGTTGTCAGTATCTTTCGAATGATTTTTCGCAAAGAATTCGATTTTTGCGGGCACTGTTTTAACTGTAATCATTCGGCAAACATCACATTCTTTCTTTTGAGATCCTTTTTGGACGGATCTCGTAGCTAGTTGTCCAGAAGAAAAAACATTTCTCCCGGGGGAGTCTCTTGCTACCGGGGGTTTTCGGGTTTCAGTACCTTTCGAATGATTTTTCGCAAAGAATTCGATTTTTGCGGCCACTGATTTAACTGTAATCATTCGGCAAACATCACATTGTTTCTTTTGAGATCCTTTTTGGAAAGATGTCGTTGCTAGTTGTCCAGTAAAAACACGCTTCTCCTGGGGGAGTCACTTGCTACCGGGGGTTTTCGGTTTTCAGTACCTTTCAAATGGTTTTTCGCAAAGAATTCGATTTTGGCGGCCACTGTTTTAACTGTAATCATTCGGCAAACATCACATTCTTTCTTTTGAGATCCTTTTTGGACGGATCTCGTAGCTAGTTGTCCAGAAGAAAAAACATTTCTCCCGGGGGAGTCTCTTGCTACCGGGGGTTTTCGGGTTTCAGTACCTTTCGAATGATTTTTCGCAAAGAATTCGATTTTTGCGGCCACTGATTTAACTGTAATCATTCGGCAAACATCACATTGTTTCTTTTGAGTTCCTTTTTGGAAGGATGTCGTTGCTAGTTGTCCAGTAAAAACACGCTTCTCCTGGGGGAGTCACTTGCTACCGGGGGTTTTCGGTTTTCAGTACCTTTCAAATGGTTTTTCGCAAAGAATTCGATTTTTGCGGCCACTGTTTTAACTGTAATCATTCGGCAAACATCACATTCTTTCTTTTGAGATCATTTTTGGACGGATCTCGTAGCTAGTTGTCCAGAAGAAAAAACATTTCTCCCGGGGGAGTCTCTTGCTACCGGGGGTTTTCGGGTTTCAGTACCTTTCGAATGATTTTTCGCAAAGAATTCGATTTTTGCGGCCACTGATTTAACTGTAATCATTCGGCAAACATCACATTGTTTCTTTTGAAATCCTTTTTGGAAACATGTCGTTGCTAGTTGTCCAGAAAAAAACACCTTTTTCCCGAGGGAGTCACTTGCTACCGGGGGTTTTCGGTTGTCAGTAACTTTCGAATGATTTTTCGCAAAGAATTCGATTTTTGCGGCCATTGATTATACTGTAACCATTCGGCAAACATCCTATTCTTTCTTTTGAGATCCTTTTAAGAAGGACCTTGTTACTAGTTGTCCAAAAAAATACATTTCTTCCGAGGGAGTCACTTGCTACCGGGGGTTTCCGGTTTTCAGTATCTTTCGAATGATTTTTCGCAAAGAATTCGATTTTGGCGGCCACTGATTTAACTGTAATCATTCGGCAAACATCACATTGTTTCTTTTGAGATCCTTTTTGGAAGGATGTCGTTGCTAGCTGTCCAGAAGAAAACACATTTCTTCCGAGGGAGTAACTTGCTACCGGGGGTTTTCTGTTTTCAGTATCTTTCGAATGATTTTTCGCAAAGATCTCGATTTTTGCGGTCACTGTTTTAACTGTAATCATTCGGCAAATACCACATTGTTTCTTTTGAGATCCTTTTTGGAAGGATCTCGTAGCTAGTTGTCCAGAAAAAAAAACACATTTCTCTCGGGGGAGTCACTTGCTACTGGGGGTTTCCGGTTTTCAGTATCTTTCGAATGATTTTCCGCAGAGAATTCGATTTTTGCGGTCACTGTTTTAACTGTAATCATTCGGCAAACATCACATTGTTTCTTTTGAGATCCTTTTTGGAAGGATGTCGTTGCTAGTTGTCCAGAAAAAACACATTTCTCCCGAGGGAGTCACTTGCTACCGGGGGTTTTCGGTTGTCAGTATCTTTCGAATGATTTTTCGCAAAGAATTCGATTTTGGCGGCCACTGATTTAACTGTAATCATTCGGCAAACATCACATTCTTTCTTTTGAGATCCTCTTTAAAAGGATGTCGTTGCTAGTTGTCCAGAAAAAAACACATTTCTCCCGGGGGAGTCACTTGCTATCGGGGGTTTTCGGTCGTCAGTAACTTTCGAATGATTTTTCGCAAAGAATTCGATTTTGGCGGCCACTGATTTAACTGTAGTCATTTGGCAAATACCACATTGTTTGTTTTGAGATCCTTTTTGGAAGGATCTCGTAGCTAGTTGTCCAGAAAAAAAACACATTTCTCTCGGGGGAGTCACTTGCTACCGGGGGTTTTCGGTTTTCAGTATCTTTCGAATGATTTTCCGCAGAGAATTCGATTTTTGCGGTCACTGTTTTAACTGTAATCATTCGGCAAACATCACATTGTTTCTTTTGAGATCCTTTTTGGAAGGATCTCGTCACAAGTTGCCCAGAAGAAAACACATTTCTCCCGAGGGAGTCACTTGCTACCGGGGGTTTTCGGTTGTCAGTATCTTTCGAATGATTTTTCGCAAAGAATTCGATTTTGGCGGCCACTGATTTAACTGTAGTCATTTGGCAAATACCACATTGTTTCTTTTGAGATCCTTTTTGGAAGGATCTCGTAGCTAGTTGTCCAGAAAAAAAACACATTTCTCTCGGGGGAGTCACTTGCTACCGGGGGTTTTCGGTTTTCAGTACCTTTCGAATGATTTTTCGCAAAGATCTCGATTTTTGCGGTCACTGTTTTAACTGTAATCATTCGGCAAATACCACATTGTTTCTTTTGAGATCCTTTTTGGAAGGATTTCGTAGCTAGTTGTCCAGAAAAAAAACACATTTCTCTCGGGGGAGTCACTTGCTACCGGGGGTTTTCTGTTTTCAGTATCTTTCGAATGATTTTTCGCAAAGAATTCGATTTTGGCGGCCACTGATTTAACTGTAGTCATTTGGCAAATGCCACATTGTTTCTCTTGAGATCCTTTTTGGAAGGATCTCGTAGCTAGTTGTCCAGAAAAAAAACACATTTCTCTCGGGGGAGTTACTTGCTACTGGGGGTTTCCGGTTTTCAGTATCTTTCGAATGATTTTCCGCAGAGAATTCGATTTTTGCGGTCACTGTTTTAACTGTAATCATTCGGCAAACATCACATTGTTTCTTTTGAGATCTTTTTTGGAAGGAGGTCGTTGCTAGTTGTCCAGAAAAAACACATTTCTCCCGAGGGAGTCACTTGCTACCGGGGGTTTTCGGTTGTCAGTATCTTTCGAATGATTTTTCGCAAAGAATTCGATTTTGGCGGCCACTGATTTAACTGTAGTCATTTGGCAAATACCACATTGTTTCTTTTGAGATCATTTTTGGAAGGATCTCGTAGCTAGTTGTCCAGAAAAAAAACACATTTCTCTGGGGGGAGTCACTTGCTACTGGGGGTTTCCGGTTTTCAGTATCTTTCGAATGATTTTCCGCAGAGAATTCGATTTTTGCGGTCACTGTTTTAACTGTAATCATTCGGCAAACATCACATTGTTTCTTTTGAGATCATTTTTTGAAGGAGGTCGTTGCTAGTTGTCCAGAAAAAACACATTTCTCCCGAGGGAGTCACTTGCTACCGGGGGTTTTCGGTTGTCAGTATCTTTCGAATGATTTTTCGCAAAGAATTCGATTTTGGCGGCCACTGATTTAACTGTAGTCATTTGGCAAATACCACATTGTTTCTTTTGAGATCCTTTTCGGAAGGATCTCGTCACAAGTTGCCCAGAAGAAAACACATTTCTCTCGGGGGAGTCACTTGCTACCGGGGGTTTTCGGTTTTCAGTACCTTTCGAATGATTTTTCGCAAAGATCTCGATTTTTGCGGTCACTGTTTTAACTGTAATCATTCGGCAAATACCACATTGTTTCTTTTGAGATCCTTTTTGGAAGGATCTCGTAGCTAGTTGTTCAGAAAAAAAACACATTTCTCTCGGGGGAGTCACTTGCTACTGGGGGTTTCCGGTTTTCAGTATCTTTCGAATGATTTTCCGCAGAGAATTCGATTTTTGCGGTCACTGTTTTAAATGTAATCATTCGGCAAACATCACATTGTTTTTTTTGAGATCCTTTTTGGAAGGAGGTCGTTGCTAGTTGTCCAGAAAAAACACATTTCTCCCGAGGGAGTCACTTGCTACCGGGGGTTTTCGGTTGTCAGTATCTTTCGAATGATTTTTCGCAAAGAATTCGATTTTGGCGGCCACTGATTTAACTGTAATCATTCGGCAAACATCACATTCTTTCTTTTGAGATCCTCTTTGAAAGGATGTCGTTGCTAGTTGTCCAGAAAAAAACACATTTCTCCCGGGGGAGTCACTTGCTATCGGGGGTTTTCGGTCGTCAGTAACTTTCGAATGATTTTTCGCAAAGAATTCGATTTTTGCGGCCATTGATTAAACTGTAGCCATTCGGCAAACATCCTATTCTTTCTTTGGAGATCCTTTTTAGAAGGACCTTGTTACTAGTTGTCCAAAAAAATACATTTCTCCCGAGGGAGTCACTTGCTACCTGGGGTTTTCGGTTGTCAGTATCTTTCGAATGATTTTTCGCAAAGAATTCGATTTTGGCGGCCACTGATTTAACTGTAGTCATTTGGCAAACATCACATTGTTTCTTTTGAGATCCTTTTTGGAAGGATTTCGTAGCTAGTTGTCCAGAAAAAAACACATTTCTCCCGGGGGAGTCACTTGCTACCGGGGGTTTCCGGTTTTCAGTACCTTTCGAATGATTTTTCGCAAAGATCTCGATTTTTGCGGCCACTGTTTTAACTGTAAACATTCGGCAAACATCACATTGTTTGTTTTGAGATCCTTTTTGGAAGGATCTCGTAGCTAGTTGTCCAGAAAAAAAACACATTTCTCTCGGGGGAGTCACTTGCTACCGGGGGTTTTCGGTTTTCAGTATCTTTCGAATGATTTTCCGCAGAGAATTCGATTTTTGCGGTCACTGTTTTAACTGTAATCATTCGGCAAACATCACATTGTTTCTTTTGAGATCCTTTTTGGAAGGATCTCGTCACAAGTTGCCCAGAAGAAAACACATTTCTCCCGAGGGAGTCACTTGCTACCGGGGGTTTTCGGTTGTCAGTATCTTTCGAATGATTTTTCGCAAAGAATTCGATTTTGGCGGCCTTTGATTTAACTGTAGTCATTTGGCAAATACCACATTGTTTCTTTTGAGATCCTTTTTGGAAGGATCTCGTAGCTAGTTGTCCAGAAAAAAAACACATTTCTCTCGGGGGAGTCACTTGCTACCGGGGGTTTTCGGTTTTCAGTACCTTTCGAATGATTTTTCGCAAAGATCTCGATTTTTGCGGTCACTGTTTTAACTGTAATCATTCGGCAAATACCACATTGTTTCTTTTGAGATCCTTTTTGGAAGGATTTCGTAGCTAGTTGTCCAGAAAAAAAACACATTTCTCTCGGGGGAGTCACTTGCTACCGGGGGTTTTCTGTTTTCAGTATCTTTCGAATGATTTTTCGCAAAGAATTCGATTTTGGCGGCCACTGATTTAACTGTAGTCATTTGGCAAATGCCACATTGTTTCTTTTGAGATCCTTTTTGGAAGGATCTCGTAGCTAGTTGTCCAGAAAAAAAACACATTTCTCTGGGGGGAGTCACTTGCTACTGGGGGTTTCCGGTTTTCAGTATCTTTCGAATGATTTTCCGCAGAGAATTCGATTTTTGCGGTCACTGTTTTAACTGTAATCATTCGGCAAACATCACATTGTTTCTTTTGAGATCATTTTTTGAAGGAGGTCGTTGCTAGTTGTCCAGAAAAAACACATTTCTCCCGAGGGAGTCACTTGCTACCGGGGGTTTTCGGTTGTCAGTATCTTTCGAATGATTTTTCGCAAAGAATTCGATTTTGGCGGCCACTGATTTAACTGTAGTCATTCGGCAAACATCACATTCTTTCTTTTGAGATCCTCTTTGAAAGGATGTCGTTGCTAGTTGTCCAGAAAAAAACACATTTCTCCCGGGGGAGTCACTTGCTATCGGGGGTTTTCGGTCGTCAGTAACTTTCGAATGATTTTTCGCAAAGAATTCGATTTTTGCGGCCATTGATTAAACTGTAGCCATTCGGCAAACATCCTATTCTTTCTTTGGAGATCCTTTTTAGAAGGACCTTGTTACTAGTTGTCCAAAAAAATACATTTCTCCCGAGGGAGTCACTTGCTACCTGGGGTTTTCGGTTGTCAGTATCTTTCGAATGATTTTTCGCAAAGAATTCGATTTTGGCGGCCACTGATTTAACTGTAGTCATTTGGCAAACATCACATTGTTTCTTTTGAGATCCTTTTCGGAAGGATCTCGTCACAAGTTGCCCAGAAGAAAACACATTTCTCTCGGGGGAGTCACTTGCTACCGGGGGTTTTCGGTTTTCAGTACCTTTCGAATGATTTTTCGCAAAGATCTCGATTTTTGCGGTCACTGTTTTAACTGTAATCATTCGGCAAATACCACATTGTTTCTTTTGAGATCCTTTTTGGAAGGATCTCGTAGCTAGTTGTTCAGAAAAAAAACACATTTCTCTCGGGGGAGTCACTTGCTACCGGGGGTTTCCGGTTTTCAGTATCTTTCGAATGATTTTCCGCAGAGAATTCGATTTTTGCGGTCACTGTTTTAAATGTAATCATTCGGCAAACATCACATTGTTTTTTTTGAGATCCTTTTTGGAAGGAGGTCGTTGCTAGTTGTCCAGAAAAAACACATTTCTCCCGAGGGAGTCACTTGCTACCGGGGGTTTTCGGTTGTCAGTATCTTTCGAATGATTTTTCGCAAAGAATTCGATTTTGGCGGCCACTGATTTAACTGTAATCATTCGGCAAACATCACATTCTTTCTTTTGAGATCCTCTTTGAAAGGATGTCGTTGCTAGTTGTCCAGAAAAAAACACATTTCTCCCGGGGGAGTCACTTGCTATCGGGGGTTTTCGGTCGTCAGTAACTTTCGAATGATTTTTCGCAAAGAATTCGATTTTTGCGGCCATTGATTAAACTGTAGCCATTCGGCAAACATCCTATTCTTTCTTTGGAGATCCTTTTTAGAAGGACCTTGTTACTAGTTGTCCAAAAAAATACATTTCTCCCGAGGGAGTCACTTGCTACCTGGGGTTTTCGGTTGTCAGTATCTTTCGAATGATTTTTCGCAAAGAATTCGATTTTGGCGGCCACTGATTTAACTGTAGTCATTTGGCAAACATCACATTGTTTCTTTTGAGATCCTTTTTGGAAGGATTTCGTAGCTAGTTGTCCAGAAAAAAACACATTTCTCCCGGGGGAGTCACTTGCTACCGGGGGTTTCCGGTTTTCAGTACCTTTCGAATGATTTTTCGCAAAGATCTCGATTTTTGCGGCCACTGTTTTAACTGTAAACATTCGGCAAACATCACATTGTTTCTTTTGAGATCCTTTTTGGAAGGATCTCGTAGCTAGTTGTCCAGAGAAAAACACATTTCTGCCGAGGGAGTCACTTGCTACCGGGGGTTTTCGGTTGTCAGTATCTTTCGAATGATTTTTCGCAAAGAATTCGATTTTGGCGGTCACTGATTTAACTGTAATCATTCGGCAAACACCACATTTTTTGTTTTGAGATCCTTTTTGGAAGGATCTCGTCACAAGTTGCCCAGAAGAAAACACATTTCTCCCGGGGGAGTCACTTGCTACCGGGGGTTTTCGGTTTTCAGTACCTTTCGAATGATTTTTCGCAAAGATCTCGATTTTTGCGGCCACTGTTTTAACTGTAATCATTCGGCAAACATCACATTGTTTCTTTTGAGATACTTTTTGAAAGGAAGTCGTTGCTAGCTGTCCAGAAAAATACACATTTCTCACGGGGAGTCACTTGCTACCGGGGGTTTTCGGTTTTCAGTATCTTTCGAATGGTTTTCGTAAGGAATTCGATTTTTGCTGCAACTGATTAAACTGTAGTCATTCGGCAAACATCATATTCTTTCTTTTGAGATCCTTTTTGGAAGGATCTCGTAGTTAGTTGTCCAGAAAAAAACACATTTCTCCCGGGGGAGTCACTTGCAACCGCGGGTTTTGGGGTTTTTAGTACCTTTCGAATGGTTTTTCGTAAGGAATTCGATTTTTGCGGCCACTAATTTATCTTTAAACAGTTAGAAAACATCCTATTCTCTCCTTTGAGATCGTTTTGGGAAGGATCTTGTCACTAGTTGCCCAGAAAAATACACATTTCTCCCGGGAGAGTCACTTGGTACCCTGGGTTTTCTGTTTTCTGTACCTTTCGTACCTTAAAAATGTTCCAAAACTTTTTCCCACTGCTATACTATACTATCTATCTTTATGATAATATCGGGCAAGAAATGATAAACAAACGAAATGTGATGAAAAATGTACTACGTCCAATTTTTCCTCGTTTGGCGAAACACTCCCCAATCTGCAACTGATCCTTTTAATAACAATAAATAAATCAATACAGGAAATAACAGTCACAGCTACAGATATGTATACTTTCTTTATTTTCATTTTGTTTCTTATATTTTTCTTTTCTTCTTCTTTTGTTGCATTTGTTCCGAATGAAATTCATTAACTATATTTCAATTATAATAATATTTTCTTCTTCTTCTTCTGTTTCCGCGTTCAAATGCAGTTCTCGCTTTACAAAAACTTGAGTTTCGTATTAAAGGGTATATATATAGATTGATTGTTTGATAACATTGGTTACGTTTCGCTATGAACATGAATATCCTTTATGGATTGTAATAACAATGATTCACATATGTATATTACATATAGGTAGTATGAATATTGGGGTCCGATTCCGTTTATCGTTACCTTTTACCGAACCCGTTGAAACGATTCAACATGGATGGAACATATATATATACATATTCGTGTAGCCAGGATAACGATTTGAATGGATTTAATGCGAATGTTATCTATGTTTTTCTTCTTCTAAAAAATATTTGAATTGGGGGTGAAGCTCATCAAATAAACAACTTGATTTTCCATCAACAGATCCATGATGGATGGATAAAAGCATTTTGTTTTTGTTTTTTATAAATCTAGCTGAATTTCAATGTTTTGTTGTTGTTGTTGTTTAAACCATTCATTTTTTTTCTATTTTCATTTTGGTTGCAACGATATGACATGATATGAAATGATAATGTGTAAATATTATATAATGAGACCCTGACATGTGATATTATATAACTAATGGATGTATTTTTGTTGGATGGATATTTTTTTCTACATATTTTTTGTTTATTGTTTTCAATTAAGAACATACTAAGTTCTCTATAGAATTATCTAGAGTTTGTTTTGTTGTTGTTGTTGCGCTTTTTGGATATTGTCAAATAAAAATATAGCGTTTTCAAGGAACATGTTCTATAGCTAGAGTAGCCATCCTTAATTGCATGCATGTACATATGATCATAATACTAAAAAAATTGGTCGTTTGTGAGATTAAGTCGGTTTAGAGCTTTGTTTTTTTTTTGTTGTGGTTGTTGTTGTTGTTGTTGGTGGTTTGAAATTTTATTCAATTTATTTTAAATGAATAATGCACTGAATTGTATGTGTATGTGTGTGTGTTTCGTGTTACTAGAGATATGAGATGTATCTAATATTAATACGAGGGGTGATCAAAAAGTAATGAGAAACGGTTATTTACAGTCCGCATAAAAATCCAACAAAATTTTTTTTCGCTTGCTTATAGACTCACTAGGTCAGCATTACGATTCACGGGAGGGACATTCAGTTGAATACGAACCGGCGAAGAGATAACATCAAAATGGAGAAAAACGAAATTAGAGCAGTCATTAAGTACCTCTGTTTGAAAAAAAGTCTACCAAAGACATACACAGCGACTTAGAGGAAACATTGGGGAACTCTGCTCCTCCATATTCCACAGTTGCACGCTGGGCCAAGGAGTTTAAGCTGGGAAGAACATCCACTGAAGATGAACACCGCGAAGGACGCCCATCTTCGTCCCACACTGAAGACAACGTGAAAAAGGTCGAAGATGTTGTGTTGGCAGATCGAAGAGTGACCGTCAGACATGTAGCTGATGTCACGGGGATCTTATACGGTAGCGTTCGAACAATCCTTGTGGACGAATTGCAGATGAAAAAGGTCTCTGCGCATTGGGTACCGCGAATGTTAACCGACGAGCACAAGTTCCAAGCAGATCAGAAAAAAATTCTGTCACGTTTCGTGATCATGGACGAGACCTGGATCTACCATTTCGATCCTGAAACCAAACAACAATCGATGACTTGGAAGCGAGCCTCCTCACCAACACCGGAAGTTCAAAGTGTCAAGTTTGGCGGGAAAGGTTATGGTGTCCGTTTTTTGGGACGCCGAAGGAATAATTATGGTGAAATATTTGGAAAAGGGAGCCACTATTTCGGGCACTTACTACGCAGACCAAATACGAAGATTGCAGGAAGTCATTAAAGCAAAAAGACGCGGCAAACTGCAAGCTGGAGTGCTGTTTCACCAAGACAACGCTCCGGCTCACAAAGCCGCAGTTGCGATGGCTGCCATTCAAGAAACGGGATTTGAACTGCTGGAACACTCACCCTATTCGCCAGATTTAGCTCCCAGTGACTTCTACCTCTTTCCTCGTCTTAAGCAACACCTCCGAGGCAAGAAATTTAAAGACAATAGTGAAGTGATGGCCGCTGTTGAGACGTTTTGGGAGGGTCAAGCCAAAAAAAAATTTCTCAGGGAATCCTGGGTTTAGAAAAAAGATGGACTAAATGTATTGCCTTGTTAGAGGACTATGTAGAAAAATAAATTATTTTTGTAACTGTCATCACCGTCTTTTATTGTGATTCTCATTACTTTTTGATCACCCCTCGTATGCACATATATATATTTCAGGCAAAGCAAGAAAACAATAAGCAATATTTATGGTATTTTTGTTGGAATATTTTGAAAATGAACAATGAATTACAGTGAAAATTTCAGATCCAAGCATGATCTAATGTTGTTATAGATTTTTTTCAATAGTTTTTATGATAGGCACATTATGTTGATGGATTACGATTAGAAGAAACATTCATTTTGATAGCCATTTCAATTTAACAATTCGGATTTGATTCGGTGGAGTTAGAGAAGCTTTGGGTGTAGATTAATGCAGCCCCCTTAATTTTTTTTGTTGGTGGAAACAATCCTAATAATCGGGTTTCCTTATTGTTGAGACATCGTGGCTGTGTTATATTTCAAGCAAATAAAACATAAACCAATTGATTTGTTTATGCAGTGACAAACATTCCATGAGACTTCATTAGGTCTGGAAAATTACTATGGAAAATATTTTTTAAATCATAAAAACTCAATGGATTGAACTATATAATCAAATCAATTAATATTAAATAAAAAAGGATGAAATTACATGGAATATGATCAAATAAGATGGATTTTGAAGTGGCTCTACACGGCGATAGTGTAACCAATCCCTCTGTATGGTGCAGTAATTTGGTGGTCGGCTATCCCAAAAAATATTGAAACAGAACCTCCTGAACAAGACCAGAAAAATTGCAGCTATTGCATTAACTAGGGTCCGAGGATCTGCCTCGGGGCAGAGGTACTGTTTATGCTATTAAATTGGTTCCCGACTGAACTCCTCCGAAACTGCAGACCAAGTGCTCTGCGATTCGATTGAAAGCTCTGACACCATAGCATGAGGGGAATATCGATCACTCCACCATACTCCGAAGAGATGGATCAACGCCAAAGAAAGTAGACCTTGCTTCTCCTCCTTTCCTGCTTCCATCATGGGTTCATGTCAGTCATCCTGAGCAGGGACTGTATTCAATGACTATCACAAAGAAAGGAGTGAGACACAGGAATTGGTCAACAAAAATAGCGGGGAACGATTGGCTGCTGCTGTATTTTCTTGAAACATCTAGGACTAAGATTATTCTTCTGGCGTCCGGACCACTGCAGTGTCTGCCCGGCAGGCATGGAAGTAGACTCGACTAAAAAATCAAAAAAAAATCTATAAGAATTCTAAACATCCTCTCGGATAGTAACGCTGCTATCCAATCAACATCCATCGAGTATACCTCATTCAAAAACGCAATGGAATGACGCACACAACTGAACGTGATATCACTTCATTTTGAAGTGACTTTATGCTGGGTTCCGGAGCGAAGGGATGGCCTAGCAAGATCTGACACTGAGCTCCACGCTTATACACTGACACCTCAGATGAGCCATCCTCTAGCTTCCACAAAAGCTGGGACTCAAGCAGCATCACACAGAGTCTGCAAACAAGCCCTGTAGACTGAAGAAGAAACTTGGTATGCACTGGGCTCTAAACGGACCAAGCGGCTCCTCAACACGAGCCATGAAACCTTGAGTTCCATCGTATCCGTACTAGAGGGGCACTATCTGATTGGCAGACAGATATGCAGCACGATGGAGCGTCCTCTGAAACAGACTTTAAATTAACTATGAGAAGAAAAAAAAGGGTTGAAGATAGCAAAATTGTATCGATTGCAATCGATTTTCTTCCACTTGGATGCGGAACAAGTCTAGATGAGAAATTTTGAGTGTTTGATTTGCGGACACACAAAAAGATTGGGTGTTTCTTTCAACGATTTCAACCGGAGATGCAGATCAGAAGAAGGACAAGAAACGATCTAACATTTTCTGTGCATTATCCGAACGACGAATGAAAGCTTCGGGGGTCTTCCTTTCCTGGAATATGATTTATCAGGAATTCCAAATGGCCCTAATCACCTTTAAGCTATGGTCCTAGTGACGTCTTAATTTTTTTTGGAAACATAATTGGCTTGTCATGGTCTAAGTGGGTCATCTCTTGAGAAAAGAGGGCTTCAATTCCAATCCAACCGACGGAAAAAAACATGTTGCTCATGGTTTTTTCACCAAATTGTCCTCGTTGCTAGAAGGCCCCTGAAGTTCCAGCGCATATTTTCTTCCATAGCCTGAGGTTTGATGTGGAGAAGCAATATTTGGAGAGGATGCTAAGGGCCAAAGGCAATCAGAAGAATCTAGTAAGAAATACTCTGAAGTCAGATCAGAAAAAGAGAAAAAAACGGTCTAATTTTTTCTGTCCACTATCCAAACGACGAATGCAAGCTCCAGGCGCCTTGCTTTCCTGGAGAGCCTCGCAAAAGTAGCTTTTTTAAATATTATCTGCATAAGCAGTTTCATCAGGAATTCCAAATGGCTCTAATCATCCCTTAGCTATGGTTCTAGTGACGTCTTAATTTTTTGTGGAAACATAATTGGCTGGTCATGGTCTAAGTGAGCCATTTCTTGCGAACAGAGTTCTACCACCACATCCAACCAACACAAAAAAGTGTTGCTCATAATTTTTTTACCAAAATGTCTTCGGGGCCAGAACACTCCTGAAATTCCACGGCATGCCTTCTTCCAGAGCCTGAAGTTTCATGTAGTGAAGCGATATTTGGAGAGGATGCTAAGGGCTAAAGGTAATCTGAAGAATATAGTAGGGAAAACTCTGAAATCAGAAGGGAATTAGAGGGTGGTGAACTCGATGATTGTATAGACAGGTCGAAAGAACTTGGTAAAATTGGTATCCTCCAATTTGATTAGCGGCTAAAGCAAAAGCCACCTCTAGAATGTAGCATTTATCATTAGTTTCGTGGCGGAAAGGAATGGGTAGTGTGGATGGTTTTAGTGTGAAACATCATACAGTACTACTTGCTCAGCGAAAAGATGTCTCTTTTCAAGATTTACATCTCTCTCTCTCTCCCTCTGTCTCAAACGAAATAAAAAGGATACGAGAGCAGTTTGATAAGTCAGTAACTTTTTGAATTTTCCGAACAGTAACTTTAAATGCAACACTATTCGCGTAAACTGTCATCTATTAATAGACTACTGTCAAATTTTGAGCGAGCTACGCCATTTAATTTGTATTTGACAGCCATTGAAAGCAGACAACCTTGTGAATTTTAACGAAATTGGTTACTTTTTGCGTAAAACACCAATCGCCGAAACCAAGGAAAGGCTTGATAAATACTATTGGGGTTCGGCTCCATTAATTTCAAAGGTTAAAAACTGAATTTCTATACGGTCTACCAGCACAATTGATGGCGAACGTTCAGGTTGCCGAAAATATATCGGCACGTCAGAAATCGTCGATAAAATTCATGAAATGATTTTGGACGGTCGAAGAATAAGAGATGGACTGCGATGGCTGAGGCTGTAGGTATTTTAACTGAGCGGATACATTACGTTTCACATGAATGAGGATGTGAAGAAGCTGTCCGCACGATTGCTCACACTCGACCATAAGCGCAATCGTGTGACCACTTTAAAGGAGTGTTGGACAATCATCAATCAAAAAAACGGGCTTTCCCACGCCGTTTCGTTACGGTAAACGAAACATGGATCCATCACACCACATCCGAGACCAAGAAATAATCGAAACAGTGGGTTTCTTCGGTGGATGAACGTGCACCAAAGTAGGGCAAGGTGGGTGGGTCGGGCGGTCGGCCAACAAGGATGTACGCGGTCATCATGATTATCTTGAAATGGATAAAACAATCACTTGCAAATATCGTTTAGAGATTTTGGATGGTTTCGATTTTGATTTGAAGCAGCAACGATCGCATTTGGCGAAGAAAAACGAGCGGTTTCATAAAGACAATGCAAGGATTCGGATATTTAGAACTGTAAGGAAAAAAATGGTTTCAAAAATCTTTCAATTAAGTTGAGTTTTTTTCATTCTATTCAAACTTGGATTAAATATTTTATGAAGATTGATTGCGAAAAATGAGAAATTGGATGTTCGTTCGGTGCTTCCATGCATAAATAACTTTAAAGGATTGTGGGTGAGGCTTGTTTAGACAAAATAGGCAAACTTATAGATAACTTGAAAACTGCAATAAAAAAAATTAGAAAAATTGGTTGCAGTGATATTAAGGATTCTCTCAACAATCATCTTGTATAACGAATAAAAAATGGATAAGGATGAGCAGTTGACATCTATCTTAATCGAGCATTTAATTGTTTAGACGTTTTCCAGTAATAAATTGTACGGGGCCACCCATGTATTACGTAACACTCTAAGGAGAAGGGGAAAAGGGTGTATTTGAAAATGTTACAAAGTTTAATATGGTGGGAGGGGAAAAGGGGTGGTGAGTGAAGCAAATTGTTTTGTAACAAAATCAAAAATGATTCAATTAGTTAAAATAATTTTATTTATAATAAAAAGAAAATAAGGGAGGGGGGGGGGGAGTGGTCAAGTAAATCGTTCTGTAACCAAATTTAAAATAATTTAATTAATTAAAATAATTTTATTTATAATAAATTGAAAACAAAAAAGTATTATTGATGAAATCCTGAGAGGGGTGTACGATGGATTTGTTCCGTAATAAAAGGGGAGTGTCTTTGAAAATGTTACTAAGTATTACATGAGGGAGCGGAGGAGTTAAAATACTATATACTACTACTACTACTACTACTACGTAATATATGAATGGCCCCTATTGAAATACCCACACATTTTTAATTTTTAATATTTTTTTTAAAAAACAGGAGTTTAACAACGATTGTTTGTGGAATCTGCAATACCTGTGTTGCGGGCAAAATACGACAAAATTTCATATGATTTTTGTCACGAAGAATTCAACGTACGTTCTAAGCGTTGAGAGCATCAAATCTGGCAATAATTTTTGGGGATTTTGTTGAATTGTCCAAAGTCCCTGATTGGTTGAAAGTCAAGAGGAAATGTTGCTTAGGGACCTGAAAAGCCATCAATTTTTTTTCATGTACTATTTTGTGTTATTTTTTTGTCGGTTCAATATGTTCAATTTTAATTTTATGTTGTTTTGTGTGTATTTGTTGTTGTTTTTGTTGTTGTTAGTGACATGTGCAAACATTAAATTTTCATCTGTTGTTATATTTAAGATTTCGTCATAACTTTATTTACCATCTTCATTTTCTTTTTGTTATATGTTTATTTTCTTTTTTTTTTGTAAAGATTCATTCTGTGCTTTATCACAGAAAATTGGTTTTTTTCTTCTTCTTTTGTTTCATCCATCGTTTTTTTGTTTTGTTGCTGTTTTTTTATACTGATAATTCATAATATATTACACTTTAATTAAATATACAAATATATGCATATATATAGGGATATGTGTATGAACCGTATATATATACATATACTATATTATGATATATATATATAAATATTTTTGTTTTTATTTTTTTAATCCTGCATTCACTTATATAAATTTCAAATTTATTGGTTTGTATATGATCATGAAATTAAATGCTTTAGCGCGTAATTAAAGTTAATAGTTTTGAATTGTGATTTGTTGTCAGTTGCTTAGTTTTGTTTCGTCTCATTTTTTTTATTTTGTTTAATTTTTATTTGTAAGTGTGTGTATGTGTGTGTGTGTGTTTGTTAGTGTTGATCGTTAATGATATTCTTTTTGGGTTTTATATTTATTATAACATTGGCTGGCACGCCTGGTTTCGCCATTTAGTTCATCTTTACTCATTACGCCGTTCCGATACAAAGACAAAGCTCAATAGTTTTCTTATACATTTATACAAATAACAATGAATAATTTTGTTTTTAATTTCTTCTTCTTCATATTTTATTTCATACTCTTCATATTTTTCTTCTCGTTTTTGTTTGTTTGTTTGTTAATTTAAATTGATTTGCAACGGATTCAATTAATTTCATTCATTTCTATCTAATATTTTAATATTTAGGTATATCAATGCATTTCATACGACATATAATATATGTACGTATGTATATATATATGTATATGCTAATTTTTTTTTCATCTCTTTTTCTGTTCAAAATTTACTTAACAATTGATTTGTTTTATTTATGTATTTAATATTTCGATTATTGTATTATGATTATTTTAATATTATTATTTACAATTTTGCTGTAACACAACTGATAAGTTTATATAAATATATATATAAATATGCGTATATATGTATATATATATTTATATATGTATATGTATATCATTTTGAGCAAGTGTTAACGATTTCGAATGTTCGTATCGATAAATACTATAAGAGGAATTTATAGTAGTTGTAGTAGTATTAATAGAATTTTGAATTTGAATTGAAACATTGAAATTGTGTAATTTATGATTGCGAAAAAGAAAAACAAAATTGATTAAAATATGGAAAAAATGTCGGTTAGACCACTTTACATATTTACAATAGATATTGTATATTTACAGAATTGTTTTGAATTTCAGAATGGTCCTATGCTTTTTTTTTGTTTGTTGTTGAAAATTATTAAATGAAAATGAAAATCAAGCTCATATTGAAGATAGACGAACAAATGCCAATCATTGAGATATTATTAACAACATTATATCGAAAAGCTGTTAAAAATATAGTCGATGTACTCGATTTCGTAGTAGTTTCCAAAAAGGATCGATGATTTATAAATTATTAATAAATTTACTGCTATTTGAAAGGTGGAAAACAAAATTAATTGCATATTTTTGTGTTTTTTCTCATTGAAATTGAAAGCATAAAAAATACAATGAAAAAAGGAATGAATGTATCCTTTGACGCTTATATTGCTCATTTCTGAAAATCACTTCAATGGAATATAACTGCCTAAGACATTGAATAGATGTCGAACAAACTGCAGCAAAAAAAACTCAATTTCTCGATAGCAACAGATTGGATCAGTAAGCTGACTATCTAAATAAGGACATTTCAAGTCATTCAATTTGTTCCTATCCTCCCCGTCTGAGTCTTTTTTACACTGGGAAAATGTTGCATGATCTGTGAATAGCTTCAAGTCCTTTACAGCTCCCGCCAAACCCTTCAAAACTCATAGAAGAGTTTTGAAGGACTTTGTAAAGGACTTGAAGCTATTTACAGATCATGCAAAATCCATGACAATGGCGAAATATTAATATGAAGATAATGGTTGGCAATCTTTCGATCCAGTCTTACGCGGAATCGTATCCATAAAAATATGGAGGAAAGTAAGGAAGAGAGGCAGGATCTCTTTAAGACACTGGTCCCAGCTGTCTCGTTACAACAACAGCAGCCTCCAGTTGGCGTCAATAAGTTTCTTAGTCTTCCATGGTGAGCCTAGAAGTTGTGCAATGATCCATGCGGTCCGCATGACCGATTCATTATAATCAACGTAATTTTGCAAGGGTCGAAATCATAGGCTCATTAAAATGTGTCTGCAATCATGAGTTTGTCGGTCCGAAGAGTCCTTCTGAGGACCTAACAGCGAGTGGCTTTAGCTTCTCGGGCCCCTGGGCAGTAATGAGTAGCATCTCTTTGAGCCTAGCATCCTGACAGACTACCAGGATCGCTCTACTCTAAAGCAAAGTCCAAATATGTAGGTCAGAATGGAGTGGAATGTGAGGAATCGTGTGATCTATCAGTTTAGCCTCCTTCTTACTCAAAACAATGGAAAAATAGTACGCCATGGTACGGATAAGACATGAAGCTCTGAGGAATTTGAGCTGCATCAGAAATGGAAGATCAGTGCTACATGCAAATCGAGGACAGTATCCAAAACGAGATCGTACACCTTCAAAAGGACCTCAAACAATTTTTTCTAGGAAGAATATTAAACCCTCAATGATAAAATGGATCAACTTCATGGCTTAATACTGATGAGCTTCGATGCCAAACCAACAGGGAACACTCAGTGAATGTAAACTAGATTTCCCCTTTTGAGTGGACTGGATACTATTCATTGTTCTTGCAGCAAAAGCTGTAAATTCTTTTGTAGGTTAGTTTCAAAGGATTAAAACCAATCTCAGGAAGCCCATTTTGTAGTATTTTCCATGAAAATGAAAGTTGAATTTTCACCTCTTCTAGAAAATAACGTAGCTGTTCGAATATTCAAGGAGCTACAGTACTTAGATATTGTCCTCGAGTTGGAAAAAACATACCAACTAAGCGCATGGCACAACAATTAACGCAGTATGGATCAACCATAAGTTCTCTGGCAAGGCATGGTGGACTAGATTCCAAAATAATTCACAGGATGACTCTTTGATTTTATAACAAATCCATATAACGGTTGTCCTCTAGCTTTCATTAAGCTAAGCATCAACCGGCACTATAAAGAGGCTGCAAAACTAGCCTGGTTTCTCCAAGATCCTTGCAGGAAAACCCGGCCCATTTGCCCGATTGAGTTAAAGAAGTACGAGGTGTGTTCCGCAAGTACCCGACCTTCCTTCATATCTTCGCGGCACAACGTGCGAGCGACCTTTGTGGGCTATGAGCGTAACCAGTAACTCTTCACGAGCTCATCGGTTACCCGCAGTTGCCAATAGGATGCGCAACGTGTATTTGTTTACGTTCGTCTGATTTTGTTGTTGTTAAAAATGACAGAAACATCCGCGAATTCCCATTTAATTTTGCTTTAACCTCGTAAAGACTTATGAGGAAAATATTGAAACGATACAGAAGGCTTTTTAGGACAAGAGTATCGGCAAAATACAGATAAAATAATGGTCTAGGCAATTCAAAGATGGTCGCACATCTGTGGATAGTCATTCTCGTTCTTCGATAACAATAACACCAAACAATATCGAACGAGTACGACTTGCAATTGAATGTGAACCCCAGTTGTCTGTACGTGAATTAGAAAGAGATCTTGGAATATCAAAAACTAACCGAGAATTTTGGAAGGACTCGCGAAATTCATCCCGAAATTGCTAACGGCCGAGCAGAAGAATCTTCGCCTTGAAATTACATTGGACAACTTGAAAATGGTGGCCTATGACGAGAATGTACTTGAAAAGTTTATAATTGATGTTGAGTCATGGTGTGATGGTTATGATCTTGAAACTAAACAACAACCTTCGCAGTGGAACTATGAATCCTCGCCACGGCCGACAAAAGCACATCGAAGTCGAAGCAACAACAAGTCAATGTTGACTGTTTTTTCTCGATTGTGAAGGTATTGTGTATTACAAAATTTGCTGTTAGAGTCTGACCTGATCAATAAAGGATATTACCGAGAAGTTCTGAAGAAATTGCGTGATGCATTTAGAAGAAAACGGTCGCAATTTCGGTCAAGCGGTGACTGGCTTCTTCCAGCTCATTCCTTGAACCATGTGCAACATTATTAACCACAAAACAGAGTTGTACATTTACGCCAGCTTCCCTAATATAGCACCTTGTGACTTTTGGCTGTCCCCAAAATTGAAAATCCCATTGAAAGGACGCCGGTTTGGCGATAAAGCGTCGGTCAAAATGAATGCAACGAATGCGATAAAGGCTATTCCGAAAACAGAGTTCCAGGACTGCTTCAAAAAGTGGAAACACCGATGGTAGCATGTTGTTCATTCAAATTGGAATGACTTTGAAGGAAGCCACTTCTCACATGACGAAGAATAGTATCAGCGCAGCGATATGAAGGAAGGTCGGATGCTTTTCGGACAGATCTCGTACAAAGCAGCTTCACAATATGAGTCGTGAGATCTGCAGAGACTCACAAGCTCAGTATTGACGTGTCATTGTCTAAGGGGCAGAATCGTAGAACGTTTGAATGTACCCTTTATCCATTTCTCTCGCAGCTGCCGGTCCAAAGAAAGGGAGTGTACCAATTCAGAATTTTCTGTGTGCTCAACACTATCTGAAGGACGGTTGCAAAGGAGGCGTTCCACTTTCCTCGACGGTTGCATGCAAATGCTTACATCATATCAATTTCGGAAGACAATAAATTGCGTATCTCACAGCTATTGAAATATCCCGTGCTGCTGCTACATGAATGCAAAACGTATATCCTGACGACAGTGCTTGAGGAATTAGTTACACGTTTCATCGGAAATTTTTGTTTGGTAGACTTTCGGACCGCGCTCAAAGGAGCAGAAGAATAGTAAATTCAACATAACCACCAGCATGTATCGTAATCAAACTTCGTTAATTGCAATGTGCAGCAAATGCAAGCTAAGCTCATGGAAACCGAACACAAACGATGTAAGGACTCAATCGGTGCATACAGCAGTTCGCTTCTTGGATTTTTCAACTGAAGAAGGCAAGTGTTAGATCGAGACAAATTGGAAGAGGTGCATTCGGATGTTCTAAGCTCAATATGAGCTGTAGGACTATCTTGATTATTACTAACACTATCCATGCAATATGCCTCATTATGAATGAATAGCGCTTCATTATGAAGTGGCGCTTCATTATGAAATAGTGCCTCATTACGAAGTAGCGCTTCATTACGAAGTAGCATTTCATTATGAAGCATCGCTTCATTATGTAGTGCATCTGGTTCACACCCATTCACGACATAAAACGAAAAAATACTTTGTCCGAGACGACCACACTTTGTATACCATTTACATAGGGGGCGTGCCTGAAAAATGACCATACTTCCGTATTGCTTGTCTTTACGCACACTTACATGAAAAGATGGGAAAGCATGGTCCTTACTACTTAAGTTGAACGGTTCGATGGTTGTAAGTTGTACGATTTCAAGGATAAATTGATCGATTTAGTCTTGCAGATATTCCCTTTCCTCGTGAAGATATCAATAAAGAAGCGACAAAGTCCTACATTTTACTGCGAATTCCAAGAAACAGGCGCAATTGGAAATAAGGATAAGTCAATTATATTATATTGTTGCTGATATTTGCTGCACATTTTAGTGCTTGCAGCCATTAGGAGGTTTCAAGAGTAGCAGTTTAAGTTTTCGGGCATATTTGAAAGAATAAATAATCCGGCCATCTTTGTTTTGATAAAATAAGAAATAAACATTAGCCCAGGCTAACAGATTCAGCATTTGTTAGCCTGGACCTAATTGTTTCGTATGTAAAAGGTTGATTTTCTTGTCGTAGACAATATCTCATGATTGACTGTTAATGCTAAGTGAATTGAAAAAGTCAGGACTGATCCGAGCAGCTAGCATACAAATACAAATAATGTTTTAAATTAGTTTTTATCATTTCACTAATTTTCTGTAGTAAGCATGTTTACTAATAATACATTTTATCATTCTTAATTGCTTCAGTTTATCAACATTCATCTAGTAACATTAAATCGGTCTCATTTGGACACAGAAACAACATATTTAATAACAAACATGTCCGCTGTATTTGCTTTTGCAGAAAAAAATGAACCATATTCAAATTCAAAATCTAAAATCATGATCCAATAAAGAAAAATCTCGATTTTTACCAAGCAAAAAAAAATAAATGATATCCCATTAATTTTTGTAACTACTTAATACATATCTTTTTAATAAGCTTTTACACTTTAAATGCTTAATTGATTGTTGACTTTTGTATAGTATTTTTTGTAGATTTATTTGCATTTTTTTTCGTTATTTTTTTTGTCGCTCTGTACATTGAAAAATTACTAGTATTTTTCTGGTATTTTTTTTTTAGTTGATTTTCTAAGAAGTTTCTCTTATCTTTTGTTATGTTTAACTAGCAATTTTTGTTGTTGTTGCTTTGGATACACTTTAAACGATATTAAGTCTTCGATTTTTAGTAAATAGTATATGTAATGTTTGTTGTTGCTGTTGTTGTTTTTTTGTGTTTCGTTTAAATTTATATTAGATTTCATATTAATTTTTTTTTTGCCAAATTTATATTCAAGTTTGTTTCTTAATTTTTTGTTTTGAGTGAGTCTTATTCTTCGTGATGTTTATATGAGAGAGAGACAGAGACATAGATAGACAGACAGAGAGGAGAGTGAATTAGTTTTTGTTTAATATTTAAGAAGATTTGATTTTAGACGTTTTATGAGACATATATATGTGTGTGTATATATATATATGTATATATCAAAAAAGGAAAAGATGGAAAAACACTATTTTTCATAATATAGATAAGATAATCTATCTTTTATTGTTTGTTGTTGTTGTTCTTGTTTTTTTTTGTATAGAGAGCATGTATATTCTATTTGCTTAGTTTTTCGTTAATTTCATGGCGTTTTTTTGTATACATATATATTTATATATATACATGTATATATAGATATATGTATATATGTATACATGCTTCTTGACTTCCATGCTTCTTCGCCTGATGAAATTTTGCTCTAATATATTTATATTCATTTTTTTTGTCCTGTTATTGGTTTTACATATTATTTATACGTTAAACGGAATAATACGCGGGCTTAATCGTTATATATATATGTATATATATATATATATATATATATATATATATTTGTATTTTTGCTGTTTATTATTATTAAGTTCCCATCATTGGTTCTTGACGTATTTCAGACTTGAGCTTGACAAATTCTTTAGCAACTTCATCGTTATTGCGTTGCGACAATATACGTAATATTGTCCAGCCCGTTTCATCCATTTGTATACGTTTTGATAATGATAGCCAGCATGCGCACGATCCCTTCAAATTTTAAATTATTATTATTATTAATCAATTGATTTCGTAAGAAAATTTATCGAATGAAATTTTATATATATATAAAATTTTTTTACTTACTTGTTCAACAATATCTTTCAACTGCAATACAGCTACGCCAACAAGACGATCTTCACGTGCAAAGCAATAGTCCTTGACGCAAATATGCAGTTCAAAGAAATCGAGCTGTTCCTCGTTACCGACCATACTTGAATAAAATAACAATTTTTGTTATAGATATGTTCGTGATTTGTGTCGATTAGTTTTTTTTGAGATAAACTTATATAATTTCGGGTGTGTGTGTGTGATGTGCAACTGAAATTTCCTCAAACGAAACTTAAAATAATAATATTGTTTATAAGTTAGTTTATCATGGGTTAGAACCTCCTAGTCTTGTCAACAACTTCGTCTTCTAGTTGTACTTTTTGGTTAGCAACTCACTAACACTATTATTGCACATTAATGGGGGTTCTTAGCTTGCAGATTTTATGCTGGTCCATCATTAATTTAATGGAAAGTGTGGTGGGGTGTTACTGAGTTGCTAACCAAAAAACACAACTAGAAGACGAAGTTGTTGACTAGACTAGAAGGTTCTAACCCATGATAAACTAACTTATAGATAATAGCAACGTAAGCATATATACGAACCAATTGACAGTCGTTATAATCCGCGGATGAAAATAATAAAATAATTGAAATATAACGAGCTTAATCCATCAACAAGCCTAACCGTGGTCGTGCTGTCTGGTGACGGATGGTAAATGACAGCACCTGAAGAGGATGCCATCCGGCACCCCGAAACCACACTTTCCATTAAAATAATATTGTTTTTGTTAACGTCTATATTCAGAAATTTTCTATCAGGTGAGGTAAGCATACCTCGCATAGAAACTCGCATACAAAATCTAACCCATTCACACCCATTCAAGGCATAAAAAGAACAAAAAGCGTTGATCGAGAAGACCACACTTTGTATACCTTTAATATATGGGGGCGGGCCTGAAAAATGACCATACTTCCGTATTACTTGTCTTTACACACACCTGAATAAAAAGATGGGAAAGCATGGTCCTTACTACTGAAATTTATCAAAAATTCAACCAAATATTTTGCATTGAATGTTTTTTTTTTCAATTCAATTTAAAAGCAAGTGTAAAGTATCACACACAGGCTGTACAAATAATTCATCTGTAGCACTATTGCTTGTCTGTAATCTGTCAGCTTTTCTGAAAAAAAATTCACAAGGATTATCAGGTCTCCCCACAAAGCCGTAGCCAGAGGAAAGGGGATCACCGGGGTCACCGGCTCTCCCGTCCCCTTCCTTCCTTCGTTTCCTTTATGGATGAGAAGGTCATGAGAAATTTTAAATCTCCCGGCTATGACGCAAGCGCCACGTGCCGGTTTTGGGGCGAAACTCATTCGACAGTGGGCAATCTTTACAGCCATCATTATTTGAAAAAAAAGTGTCAGCATAGACAAAACCACGTGCGTTTCTTTTTATTCATTTTTTGAGCATAATCCGGAAGATTCAGTGATCAAATGAAGTGGATCACGATACAGGCATGCAGCCCAAGTTTATGTGACAAGCATCATTATAGCACTTCAGACCGTATTTCAGTACCGGCCCGACCAGTGCTTACCCTACCTTCAGCAGCAGCATCACCCGAAGAGCATCAATAAAATCCTCTAGGATATACGATATCCAATAAATCAGCAATTGTTTTATCGACGTGTGACTCCGTCAGTTTAACTATCTTCCTGGTTTCCGGCTAAGAATTTTGGCAGTCCATTTACCATTTAATATTTATATTTCGAGTCATTTATGTAACAGAGAGTGATCAGTTTATTTGAATGTTTCCTATCAATGGCTCAGCCAGCTGGACAGGCCCATTGTAATACCGCAGAAGATTGGAACGGCACTAGAACTTAGCTGTGGGATGTTGAGAACCGTTTAGATTTACGTATGGAGCTGAAGTTTGCAGCTAATATTTAAATTAGCTACTTCAATGAGGCTATCCTGAAAGAGGGAGCCCAGAATTTGCATTTGTCTTCTAGATAGTGCTGGACATTCGCACAGAAAATGTTGTATCGTTTCTTCCTCTTCTTCTGACCTGCAATATCGGCACAAATCGTTGATGGGAACGTTCAATCTTTCTGCATGTCTGTCAATCAGGCAGTGACCCGTCAGTACGGATATGATGAAACTAAATGTTTCACCAGTTTGCCTGGTTCTCCTGTAGATTTCTTCTAGTAGCCAGACTCTGAATCCTAGCTTTATGGAAGCAACAAGTTGACTGGCCTGGAAGGCTAGTGTGTAAGCCTGGAGTTCAGTGCCAGCTCTCGCTATCTGCTTCGCAATTTCCCGGTATATCACTATGCTCCGGGACCCAGTCAACGATCAGTTCATAGTGAAGTGGCATCACATTTAGTTGTGTGAGATATTCCATTAAAATTAAAATTAAAATTGGGTGATGATTGGATAGATGCTTGACTTTCAGAGAAAATGTTTAGATGTTTTCTTGAAACTTTCTGGTTTCTTAGCCAGTCTTCTGCCTTGTATATTGCAATGGACTCTGGTTGAAAAACACGGTAGTGGTCTGGAAGTCGGATGGATAATTTCAGGTCTATCTGTTCTGAGAAAACATCACAGCCAACTTTTTTAATCCATTTATGATCCATCAGTATAAATATCGACGGATTCGTGTACCTCACCCATTTCTTTGGGATAGTCATTCAGGTCAGTCCCTGCTCGGGACTATTGACTTGAAACTATGGTGGAAGCAGGGAATCAAAGAAGCACGGTCTACTTTCTCTGGCGTTGGTCCATCCTCCCGTAGTAAGGTGGAGTGGTCAATACTTCCCTTAGGGCGTAGATGTAGAGCTTTCAATCGCATCGTAGAGCGCTTGGCTTGCTGTCTCGTAAGGAGTTCAATCGAGAGCCAATTTAATAGATTAACAACGCCTTTGTCAGAGTAGTGTGTAGGACCCCGGTGATTGCTGAAGCAGCAATCCTTCTGACCTGGTTTAGCAGATTTCCATTAGCAGTTTTTGCTGACCACCAAATGACTGCACCATACAGAAGGATTGGTTCCACCGTCACCACGTAGAGCCGTGATACAATTTTCGGTTTCAATCCCCACCTTTTCTCAATAGTTCTTCTGCAGCAGTAGATTGCGCATGCCACTTTTCGCACTCTCTCTTCTGTAATCGCCTTTCAACGCAAGCTTAGAGTCCAGAGTTAGACCTCGGTATTTGACCTGATGAGATCGCATCAAGCTAAGGTAGGTTAAACCGTGGAATTTTCTACCTTCTTGTGTAGAGCACCTGTTGTGTTTTCAGTGGATTTATATTAAGACTCCAATCTTTGCTCCATTTGAAGAGAATACCTAGGACATGACCAATGATTTTACATTTTATCATGGTTGACCAGAATCAGCGCCACTTCTTCTGTTGAAATTCGAATAGAATAGACTGATATTGAATTCATTAGTAATATTAGAATCAGAATGAGTGAAATTTTTTCAACACTATAAATGGGGATTAATTGACGTCGTTCAGAATCAATGGCAGTGCAAGTTTGTTCCGTAGGAGAGATTTTAACAGCTGAATATAAGACAGAAAATAGACAGAACTCTGATTAAATATCACTCGATCAACACACAATTGCCATATTACACTTGGACTTAATTATGACGAAAATTTTCTCCATAATTAAGTGACGGTAATGAAGTAGAAACTATATCATTGAAAGTGTAATGGAGTAAGAGATCTATCTGTAGTTATGTCGCTAGGAAATGCGTATAGGTATTTGTTTCTAGGCGACCAATAAATGAAGGGTCGATGACTCCGGAATCTTGAACTTAAGCTCACCACTCTTTTACAATGCACAAAAAAACTTCCTGTCTACCAAAGAGGACAATCAAAATACGGTTTGATCTTTTTGAATCCCATCTCAGAAACAAAATAGGCTCGACAATTCAAATGAACTAAAAATAATGTTGTTAGAAAGTTATCTGTAGTTAGCATGTTTACAATCAGTATTTTGATATTGATACTGAAGATAAAAGAAAAGTTAGATATAAAATTGTGAAAATTCGAGTCAATTGCAACTAAATTGTAAAAGAATATGTTCGATAAAATGTTGTGTAATGCTTTATATTGTGTTCAATATGTTGATACCTATGTTCATACGCAAATCCAACCATAAAATCTTAAAGGATGCTATACATATGGAGATATGTATCCGCAGACGATATTGTTTCCCAATTTTTGTAAGTAGACCGAGAAACGTTTCAAATACGCATACGATCCACATTATAAGATAAGTGCCTCGATGTCTTGATATCATTTATTTATACATATTTCCAAATGTGTTGCATGCTTAAAAATAAAATACTCACAAGTGGAAGGTTTCATTGAATTTCGGTGACCAATTGTTCGATTTCGATTTGGTCGCATGTTTTCGCTTCTTATCCTGCAGATGTGGTCCAATTAAATTGATTTCGACAAACGGACGAAACATTCCCGATTGTATTGTCCATTTTAAATCGTTTGCAGCAACAACTATTTGTGGAGAATATAATGAAATAGAATAAAATATATATCATTGTCATTTATTGTTTATTATTTCCATTTAATTTGTATATTAAATTTTATTAGCAAGAAAAATATAAAAAAAAGAGATTGGGTAGTGTGTTGGTTTCCTTTTCAAAGTGCATGTTATTTCGACATTGGAATCAGTGACGCGCTCAACACGTTGACATGCATGTGTTGTCGTGCATCTTTAAGTTGCATCCGTCGACGATCGTTCTCTCTTTCCAAATCTTTGGCATCATCCAACGCTTGCTAGTTATCAGCACAGACTGTCTGGTATTTGCCTGTGATGGTTAAATTCGTATCTTCTGTTTCCTTCGCGCCAATTTTTTTTTTATCGTCGTCGCATCTGTATCTCGTCCCAACTTTCTGACTTCACAGCTTCTAGATTTCTGCCTGCACCAGCACATGTCCTAAAGCGAGCATAAGCTGTGGGATCCTCTGCTTTGTTTTCCCGTAGGAGGTTAGCAATCTTTCGCAGACCATACTCGTCTTGGCCTGGGCTACCAAAAACGCAGTGGACTTTTCGTCTTCCCAAAAATCCGCAGATAGTGCTCCTACTTATTACATTACCATCTCTACCGCCTCCCGGTCCTGCTAGTAAATGAAGGGGTAAGGTGAGGACGCGTCCATTATAGTCCCCAGCCGCAGTGCCTTCCGAAGCTCCGTCCGCATTTTCGACACAGTTCCAGTGGCGATCTCACGAACGGTCAACTCATAGTTAAGCTCCTCCTCGCTGAGACGATCGATTAGAGCCTCCATAAATTTTGCCATGTTGAACCGAACAAGAATGACAACAGCACAAAAAGGAAAAGAAGAACGAACTAGACTCACTTCACTTCACTTTCTTTCTTATTTTATTATTTTGATATACATCTGTTTTTTTATAACTTGGTTTCTGCTTCTTCACACCTGCAGTTTCACACATCCGCACTCCCACAGTGTCATGCACGCGTCAGAACTTTGAGTTTGGCCATTTTTTTTTACTACAAACACTGCCGTGCCCAATATAAAGGACCCCACGTTGGGCGCCAAATGTTATACTCACTTCTACACCGCAACCGATCCTGGGTATGGTTTAGGCAAGACATTCGCTTATTACGCCTTTATTTTGCACGTGGATTGGCCACACTGCGTGGCGAACGTAGCGACTTACTGATTATTATATAAAAGTATGAATACGGTGCTTAGATGAAAATCCAACGAAAAGATATAGTTCAGAAATGATCGCAAATATGTCACGTTATTACAAAAGGATTTTCTCATATTAAAGTCACATTTTTAAGCCCTTCTTTCTCTCTTAATTTTATCTTTTATTTCACATTTTAATGCCGTGTTAATCAGTTTTAAATTATTTAAATATATACTGGAAATTAAATTTCCTTATGATCCAATTACCTTTCACTGTGATTTTATGCTCGCCGGTTCCAGGGTGCGTGAACAAATCGATTTGTACCGAAACCTCACCAACACTTTCCTCAGAATTCGCAGCATCTGTTCAGTGAAACGAAAAATGTCCAATTAAAATTGTATTTAAAAAGAAATATTCACAAATTAAATAAAAAAAAAAAATTAAATTTCTGTGGTTTCCGAAAAAGAAAAATAAACAAACTATTTTTTTTCTTCAATTCAAATATAAATAAGCCACATACTATGAAAGCGACATGCATAAATAATTTAATATTGAAAATTTCAATAGAAATTCCATTAAATTGGAGGTGTTTATCGATACAATCATGTGAACTATGATACAATACATGCGAAAAGCAACAAGCGAACATATCAACATATCAAATCATTTGTTAGGATTTCAGATTCAACAGTCTTTTATTTCGAATGCAAAATAATATGTTAAATTTTAATTAGGAAATAAATAAAAATTAACAAAAAATATTATTTCTGAATAGCTTAGATTTTTTTCTTGCTTACAACCAAAAAAAAAGGGATTCTAATTCAAACTGAAAATGTTCAGTAGATCAAACATTTAATAGGAATTGTGTCTACTTTATTTTTTCACTTTGTAAAATCTGCGAAAATACTGAAATATGCATATCTTAAAATTAATTTCAGATGTTTTCGAGGCATTGCAGGATTAAATTTTTATCAAATCTTTTGCGACATTTCGATTATAATTTCTTTTCTATTCAAATATAATTGAAATTCAATTGTAAAAATATAATTTTGACTATCATATCTCATCGCGTCTTTGACATTTTCGCAGCAATTTCAAAAAGTGACGAATACAATTGAATTAAAATATAAATAATAAAATTAATTAAAATCAATTTTCACCTAACTAAATTTTCCAAAAAAATTAAATAAGGACAAACTGTAAAGGTTAATGTAAAATTTAATAATTTTCTTTTAATGTTTTCAAAACAGAGCAAAAAGTATTGTTTCTCGAAACCTTTTTGGCCATCACGTCGTGGTTTTTGTATTTTAAGCGGTTCATCTAAATTAGAATTTCCAACCTCTTCGACTTCGGCAGCGGTCAAGCTTCGACGTTTCGCTGTGTTGGTTTTTGTTTATATTTTTTTTTATAAATTGATGGTACATTTGTTGTTGTGGTTTTTGATGTTGTAGTTGTTGTTGTAGTTATTGGTTTAAATAGTTTCAGTATATATGTTTTGCATTTATATATTTTATACGAAATATTTAATATATACATATATATTTCGTATATGAGAGGGGTGGGGCGAGTAAATGGGATGTTTTTCTTATTAAAAAAATAGATTTAATTTTTTTATAAGCTTTTAATTTCCAAAAATATACAAACAAATCATAATCGAAAAATTCCAATCATTCATAATTCAAGTAAAATATATACAAGATGTATCATTTTTTTAAAAATAAAAAATTCAAGGACAATACAGCACAGATCAATTCTTCATTTACATATGTATACAGTAGTGGGCGAAAATATTTGTACAATGCAATTCACATGGATCTTGACTCTTTAAACTCATTGGCAACTAATTAAAAAATGACCCAACATCCTTCAAAATATCAAACAGTGTATTGAGTTTTGTTGTTCAACACTGTGATGTTTCCAAAATTGATCAAAATTATTTATCTTTTCTGCTGGTCCTACAAAGTTCAATCTTTTTCGCATGATAACATATCCCCAAGTTTGATAGTATGTACTTAGAATTTTTGGCGACGCATTTTTGCGGCATTTAAATATTTTGTTTAAAAAAATTAATTAGAAAAACATTTACATAATTATTCTCATCATTTATGATTTCGCTCTTACGAGAGGGGGCGAAAAAGTTCGTAAAATAAAAGGATTGGCGGTGGTGTTGATTCTCATCCAGGTAGTTACTAATTAAGTGATTCATTTCCAGTATAAATACGCAATTTGAACCCAATCGAGTCATGAACAAATCCTTCTCGAAATAAATTAGCCAGTATGGAAAAAAAGGACATCGTACCGTAAAACAATTCCTCACTAAACAAGGAAAAACACCTCAAACAATTTTCCAAAAGATGTTAGCTGTTTACAAAGACGGTACCCCTGGCAAAGCCATGGTGTATAAATGGCATGGCCAGTTTTAGGCAAGTAAAGGACTCGGAACGGTCGGTTGAGGCTACCACGCAAGAAATCATGCAACGCATTGAAAGGTCTCCGGTTGAAAACAAAAGCAGCTTGCAGCAATGGTTGAAGTATCAGAATCCACCATTTTAAACACCCTACATCGACGTCTTGGGAAGTGCTATCGAGAAACCATCGGGTTTCCAAGAATGCTGACAGCATCGCATGTCCTTGGATAATTATCGCAAGCAAAAGGAAGATGTTATGCCCTGGATTGTAACTGAAGACAAAATATGGGTTCAACATGATGAGCTCGAGTCAAAACAGGAGTCAATGCAGTGGCATTAAAGAGGCACACCCCTTCTCAAAAAAATATAAAGTCTTACAATCGGCCGGGAAAATCATGAAAATCATCTTTTGGGATACAGCAGGTATCCTATTGATTGATTGCAAATAACGTGGCGTCAACAGGACGGGAGATTACTGCGTTTCTTTACAAGGACAGCTGAGGAATGCTATCAAAGGAAAAAAGGAAAGAATTAGCAAAAAATGTGCTCCTTTTTCACGAGCCATGTTGCGACGGCTACCATTCATCGATGCGATTTTGAACAGCTGCGTCACCCACCCTATTGTCCAGACCTAGCTCCCAGTAAATATTATTTATTTCCAAGGATGAAGAAAGATTTCTGTGGGAAAAAAATCAACGACGATAGTGACGTCAAGTCGGAAATTTCCGCCTATTTTGACAGCAAAGTCAAATAATTTTTTTCGATAGTATTTATAAGCTTTTCGATAGATTTGAAATATGCTTTAGGGTTAAAGGAGAGTATATTGAAAAGAAAAACTTGTTTAATGTTTTATTTTAACCTCCTTTCCTGTCATTCCGTGAACATTTGGACCTCCTTTCATAGTAGGTTGCTATTGAGTCAGGAATCCATTTCTCTTGATATCGTTTTTCGATGTAGCTAAGGTCCTGATGAAAAGGCACCCTATCTCCGTTACTACCAACACTCAGAAGGATGGGAAAACAATTAAAAAGTGAGTCCTGAAGAAGAAAGATTCAATCAACGTTGAAACCAAATTACAATTGCAATGAAATGTGGTTGCGAATGGAAATTCAGATCAACCAAACTCTCCCTTCATTGACGAGGCCATGAATCCGTTTGTTATGCAAACTAATTCGAGTTCAGCCTCGTCCCCAGAACTGAACTGAATACAATGAGCCAAGAGTCTTGTTTGCCTTGATTTACGTCACCATTCCGTTCGCAACCACTTTTCATCAAAATAGCGGCCAACGCGGGGCCTCTATCATAGATAAAATATCGGCCGCTGCCGACGAATGGACCAACGCCAGGAAAAGTAGTCCCTGCTTCTCTGATTCGTTGCTTCTACCATGGTTTCAATTCAGCCAGTTCCAAGCTGAGATGACTGGACCTTAGGAAGGAGTGAGATACAGGAATCGGTCTCGACATCTACACTGATGGATCACAAATGGACGTATAAGTTGGCTGTGGTGCTTTCTTAGAACAGCTGGGCCTACAAGTATCCTTCCGCAGACCACTGCAGTGTTTTCCAGGCAGAGGTCATCGCATTATGCAAGGCAGTGGTTAAAAAACCAGAAATGCATTCCACATTAAGGACTCGCTCCGCGAGAGACGCTTCGAAATCTAAATTTTTAACAGAAACACTGGAAATTCTTCACAATTCGCGATTCCACAATATCTCGTCACTGTTTCGAGGATGCTCATTGAGCATCAGTGTAATGCTAGTTGACGTTACTTGGAAACTATACGCGAGACTTTTTTATTTTCCGAATCAGTCTTGAAGCAATTGGGGGGAGGGGGTCAAACCAAATACCCATGACAATTATCAAGGATACTCAATCTCACTTCAAAGACATATGGTAGATCACACCTGGTTCTGATTCCCAAGACGTTCGGCACGCAACTACATACAACAATCAATTGAATCGATAGATGTGGGAACTCTCTGCTCGAAATTATTTAGATGCCAGCCTGTGAGCAAAAAACCAGGAGCGTTCCGGGACTAAGAGGGAAATGGCATCTAAGGTTGAGAAAATAAAGGTACTGTGTGGAACATGCGTGTCCCGACAGGGTTTTATTCGTACTCCAGTATCTAAAAAAGCAAAAATCGAAAATAGCTGCCAATTTGTTTGCTTCGGTCTAACGACGGGTCGGAAACTTCCTGATCCAACCATCCGCGCTGCCTTTCCAAACCGAATTCCAATTGCCACAAAAGTGTTTGTCGTCATAACTCTTCGGCACTTGAACTGCCCAGACTTGATCGTCTTTGCTTCCTTTTTTCGATTCCAAGACTGACTTTCTCCTTTCTGAGGCCGAGTTCAAAGAATTTCGTTGACCTTCCACGCTTTGCGGGATTTCCTTGTTGCTAAACTGAGAAATGGGTGCTAGAATTCTGGTTAACATTCCAACTGAAAGCCGTGCGGTCGGAGAAAAAGTGAAAAAAAAAGATTTCTTGTGGTTGAAGCGGGGATCGAACCGTTAACTCACTCTTATATTAATTCGGATAATATGCGAGGGCAGGACTGTAAGACAGTTCGTAATTTTTTTGTTGGTGCAATTAATTATCGCATTGACGGTCCTGCAGAGATTGTCTTCCTTGATTTGGTCATAGTTAAAAATTCATTTTTTCTCGATGAATCTGGTAGATGGACCTATGAACTGTAATATCGTGCATTGCTGACGTAACATTTCCCTAAATATTGATTTCTTAGACAAGCATTTGGGGTGGTTTCCTACCACCCCGGGGTGATAATAGTGACAAACATGCTGAACGATTTTCACAATATGTTAGTATATGGAAAATCGAAGAAAATGTAGTTCTGAGAGGCTAAAGTATTTTTGCTGAAGATTTAAAATCGATGAGCCTAGAGTACTTGTGGAAATCATAAATGTTCAGAATAATTTCAAAAAATTTATTCAATTCGTGGGGTGCGCATTTGTTTTTTAAAAAATACATGAAAGTACCTTAAAAATGTGACGTGGTATTTTTTGTTTATAAAATCTTGTTAGAAAATCAAAGTACTATCAAAATGAGGCAACAATTTTCGTGCGACAGAAAAAAATTGGATTTCATAGACTAGCACAGATGGAGCTTCGATGTTGTATAAATAATTTTGTTCAGCTTTTGAATCATCACAGTATTCGGCAAAACCCACATTGAGAACCGATTTTTTTGAATAAATTCAAAAAACATAATAATAATTTTATCTTTTATCAATTAATTTATTTTACATTTAGTTGCATCAATTTAAATAAACGACGATCCATTTCAATTGCATGACACGAAAATAATTTCGCACACTGCAGTAAATATTTTCTGTAAGCCTGGATTTGTTTTTATTTTCATATAAAAAATAAAAGTTTCGCATCAAAACTAGAATAAAACATTTAACAATTTGCCTAAAAAGATTTTTTTAGATTTGTTCAAAATATTCCAGATCAATCAATCATCAAACTTAAAACAAAAAACATTCTTGATTCATGTGAACGGAACATTCAGTTGCGTACCATGACATACTCTCATGCATGTTTTTCATGACTTATTTGTTCAAATTTTTTTTTTGAATATTTAATGGCAATCAATAGTTTTAATGCTTATTTTCATATTAAGGAAGTGGGGGTGATAGAAATTCGAAACATTCCCATACCTTAATCAATTTCATTAAAAACATATCGAGTAATTTTTTGTTGTTGTTGAAAAAAACATTTCATTAAAATAAAAATAAGAAATTTTATTTCGATTGGAAACAATTGAATATAGACATCAAAAATAAAGATTATTTATTTGTGTGTGTACATTTACATACAAACGTTAATTAAATATGTGATGAATACACGTTTAAGTATTTAATTAAAATAATTTTAGAAAATATTGAATATTATATGTGTTTAATTAGAAGATATTGTGTTTACGTTCCAAAAAAAATTGTAATGTTGTGTTCTAAAATTAAATTTTTGCTATTGTCGTGATTAAAAACTAGATTGGATTCATTTAAATTTTCGAGCACAGTTCACTGATTTCTTTTAAAAGGCATAAACTAATCCAAATCCCAATTAAATGTCGTAGAAATTTGGGATGTTAACATGAACATGGAAGCTTCATTCAATCGAACAGCTATTCATCTATAAGTGAAGAAGGAAGCAACCAACGCTGCAACACAACTACAAAAGAAAGCAATTCAACAGAAACCAGGAGAACATCTGGATATGTTATGTGATTCTTGAATTGAACAGATTTCAAATAATCCTTTGGACAAAATATCGAAATGTGTTGTTCAGTTTTGGCAAAAATCATTCACGCTCACTACACGTGACATTGATCGGTCGTCAGCGACTGTAGAACAGCTCCTGCCGATGACCAAATGATACAGTTGCCGGCAGCGGGAATTGCTATCGCCGACAATCAGAATATTCGAAGCGGAAATTTGGTTTTTGGAGAGATAGCCGAGTGAATTGTTAAAACGAATGAACTGTTGTGTTATTGCAAAGTAAGAGAGATTTACGTTTATTTTCGGATTTTTTTTTTGATTTTTCTGTAATTGAACTTTAACTGTGGTTGATCAAACCAGGACAGTTTACCCTTCGTGCTGAGCAGACCTGCCGACAATCACCCACTTTGTAGTCTTCAATAGGCTGAAGGAAACTACTTTAAACAATACCTAACGTTCGTGATTTTCCACCTACCTTAAATGTCCACGAAGTTTGTGAGATCCAAAATTTTTATATACTATTTTTTTTTTAAATTATGAAAACTGGTAGTAATTTAAGACAAAAGTAAGTATAGAGGCAGCTGTGACAGGGCAGGGTCCTTAATATCTTCAAATCACTGGGCACGTCTGCAATGATCATTCGCTATAGACGTTATATCCAAGAATGTCACAGAAAAGGGAACAAGAAAATGAAAATGCAGCAATACAGGCTCTGAGCTCTTCAAACATGAGGAAAAATTGACCTGAAAGTGCCTTTAAAATCTCGAAAACATAGCAAAGAGGCATGATATTCTTCTTATACGATTGCTAGTGCACCTTGAATAGAAAGACTCCAACCACCCTTCATATATTGAAAGGGAGTGTGTTTTCGTAGGTTCCGAACAATTCTGTTACGAAGTCATTTGACGAAAAATGTCATGGTCTCTGTCAGGTCCTAGTCAATCCAAGCTATTAGTCAGTCACTGAAAATTTATGGTTCACAGAAAAAGATTGAATCCAGTGAAATTAAATTTTAAATGTGACAAAACTCGCACTGACTCGACCAGTTGGCGGAAGCGGTACTTTCATACAGGGTTAGCCACGTGCCAAAGTATCGTTTTTAGATTCAGTGCTGAGGCTGTCCTGGCGTAGAAAACGCATGTCATGTCATTTTACATTCCCAAGTTTACCTTCGCAAATGAACGCCAGTTGGGATTGCCTACCACTTCAGACTGGATTTTGCTCGGAAGAAGAAAAAAGGTTATGTAGTGAACCCAGAAATCTTCATAGAAGACAATACAATCAACCTTTTCCTTCGTGTTCGATACATATGTACTTACTTAAGTATAGGCATCGATCGATTTCGATTTCCTACACTTTTTTGTTTCAGTTCTCTCTGCTCCATATGACGGTATTGAATCTGAGGTGTTTTTCGAGGCCCATCTCATTCAAGGTGGTGGAGCTATTATAATTGAACTTATATCAGCGGTGAAGAGATCTCAATAGAATAGCAGAGCACATAGTTTGCGGTCTGGTAAGAAGGTAAGAAGGGTGGAAAATAGGACAGTTAGGGCGGTAGTTGCAGGGTCCTAAAAATCCCAATAACTGGTAGCCTTCTTTAGCTAGTTTTTATTTGATATTCTTGCATTTGTGATGCTGATTTATTTTGATTTTTTTGGATTCATTTTTTGCTTGTTGTGTAAGTTGGCTTCAACGGTTAGTGTGAGTGAAAGTCTTGTAGTGATAAAGAGCGAAGATCGGGAAAAACAAACTGAGACCACATTCCCACTGAATTGAGCTGATCTGCCAGCAATTCAGCAACCTCCTAGTCATCGATAGGCTGAACTAACTTGCATGAATGATACTTAGTGTTCGTTGTCTCCAACTTGGACTTAAAATCCACGAAATTCTGAGAACTCCGCCATTTCGACTTCAAACAGACACATCTCAAAGCAGCTCCATTTCTTTGCGACTCTTTGACCTAGCTAAGGATATTTTCAAATTTCGTTAGCGCTGATGAACTGTTTGGTGATGAAAAGTTAACGAAATTCAATTGTTTACACATTACATTTGCATAATATAAACATCTACGAGTTCACACTACTCATTGATTACGTAGCAAACATGTGGGTGTCTTATATCAACGCGACGAGACGAGATTTAAAGGCGCCAATAGGTCTCTTGTGAAAACCTAGCGCAGCAGCACGAAATGAACAAGATCAAAGCATAACCGTGACTGTTTTGAATTTTTGTTATTATTATTTTAAGATAAAAATCTACTTCTCAATATAATTTTTAACCACGACAATTTTAGTAGGGATTCAGTGCAATTTTCATAGAGATAGAGATAGTGAGAGAGAGAGAGAGAGAGAGAGAGATAGTGACACCAAAAGGTGTCATTGTTAGCATAAATCGACTTACCTTCATGCACCTGACTCGTGATAAAGGTTTTTATCAACGTATCAGTCGTTTGCGTATACAAGCTGAGCGCGTATCGCAAACTTTGCAGTTCCGGCGATTTTTCCAGGAACGTCTTTTTCAATCCGTTCCCGCCAGCATGGAAATATTGTTTGATCGTATCGAGTGCAACATCCAGAACAGCACATTGTTTCGGCGACAGGTTCTTCTCGACCTCCTTCGATATGTCCATAACACCACTAAGAGCATTCTTCACATCCTGTTTTCCGGCCATATGATTTTTAAATAGTCGCGACATATCCTCGATTTTGGCATTAGCCGCAAGATTTTTAGCGTTATCCGTTAAATTTTTGAACATCATCTGCATGAAAAATTAGATATAAATGAAATGATATTATTGCGAAAAGTTTTGGTATGGATACATATATTTTTTTAAGGATCAAAAACATACCGTTCGATCAGTCATTGGTGGTAGGACAATTGTCTTTTCTAATATTCGCATCACAATTTTCCACAGCTCTTTTAATAAACGTTTTAAAACAGTCTTTTCACATGATTGTGCATAGAGCGTTAATGAACCGTCAAGAAGATCCATTAGCGGTCGTAACACTTCATCAGCTTCGACAGCAACATCTTTACGTTGCGCTGCCTGATTTGGATTCGCTACTGTGCCACCTCCTTTTATTGCTAAAAGGAGATCGCCCAGTTCACGGACGCTCTGCGTTATTCTAGGTTCAAGGCTGTAACAAAACAATACAGAAAATATTATTAGTAATTTATTCATGAATAATGTTTCTGATGGATTTTTTCTCTCTCACCTGATAGCGAATTGTGATGCCAGATCGTCTAACGCTGTGTTCAAATTCTGTTGTAACTCTTTCAAAATGTTGGCCGCATCTTCTTCTAATTTATCACCACCCATTGATTCGAACATTTTTTCTAGTTGTACCCGAAGTTGTTGGATATTGTTCATAAGAATGCATGCCTAATTTTTTTTGGGTCAAAGATATAAAAATAAACGAAACAAATTTATTGTAGACACCAAGAGACACTTACAATTCTTTCGTCGGCCATATGCTCGGGAAATTCCTTTTTCACAATATCAGCATATGCAATCAGAACTTTGACAATTGTTTTTGCGAAACGACGCATATAGCGTTTCCAAATTTCCGGATCAGGACATTCTAACTTGCTAACAACATCGAAGCATTGTGTTAGCTGAGTGAAAACATCCACAACGGAATTGGAAAATAAGGCATGTTCGCTGCTCTTTTGAAACTGGATTTTGAAGAAAATTGAGAGTGAAAATCATAAATATTAATTAAAATTTTTCCATCAATATAAAATATTGTACAATAATTTGTTCTTGACTCAAATGCTTTTTGATAATTTACTAGAGGAAAAAAATGTTTTTGTTTGATTCATTGTTCAAAATTAGCTAAAATTCATATTTTAAACAGCAAGAAAATAATATGCAGTCAATTTGACGGAAAATCTGTGAGTTTCCAACGATAGTCAAATTGGATCTTCCAGTCACGAAAAGTCAATTCCAGCAATGTTTGCATCACAATCCACATTTAGTTTATAAAACAAAAACAAAAAGGAAACCAATTCTAAAGTTGCACAATAAATTAGCACGATTGCCGTTCGCCAAGGACCACATGAACTGGACTAGAAAATGGATGTCGGTTACCTTTTCTAACGGAATAAAGTTTAATTTAGATGGGCCCCGATGATGTATATTGACACGATATTTGTAACAAAAATTGAGTTAGGTATAGTCAAAATTTTCGGGGAGGAATTGTGATGGTTTCGGGTGAATTTTCTCGACACTCGGAAAGTTAAAGCTGTGCATCATTTCCAAGAAAATCAATGCAGAAAAATATTGTGAAATCCTTGAAGCTGGTGTCATTCTTTTTTTTTCTGACGATAAGAAAATTATTTCCCAACAAGACAGTGCAGCATAGTCCTTCCTGCACGTCTGACACGACAACGGTTTGAAAGGCAAACATTAATTTAACGGGATGGCCTGCTTATATCCCTGATTAAAATCCTATAGAAATCCAATTAAAATTTTGATTTACAATACTATTTTGGGCTACTATTAAAACTAAGGACACGTCATATTATTCATTAAAACTGCTGAAAAATCCGCGAAAATTTAGATTCATTTAAAATGACTGGAATATTTCAAAGGTACCGAAAAAGAAATGTAATTTCCACGGACCATGTTACGATAGCAACAAAAAACAAACAGCAATTTCCAATAACCTGAAATCTATTTTACTATTATGGTTTGACTTTTTTGTACAGCTACAAGGAATCTCATTAAAATGCAATCAAAGTGTTTCGAAAAAAAAAACACAAAGAACAACAGTTTGGATATATTCGTATAGTTAGTTAAAATTCTTAAAATATAACCCTTCTGCGTCGATGAATTTTCAAGACGGTGTTTCTAGGCGCTGGAGGGTATCCTGGAAGGCATTCTGGAACGCTTTCTCCAAGAGATCCCTAAGAGCCGATCTAACATGTATTCAATTGTGTCCCAGTGTTTCGCTTTCAGGGCTCCTTTTAAGCGAGGAAACAAAAAAGGCTGGGAAAACCAGGTCAAGACTGTAGGGTGCCTGGACAATCTGTGAGATATTCTGACCAGGAAATCGTTGACCACCGAAAGCACTACGGCTTGGCCCGTTATTGTGATGAAGTTACCATGCCGTCTTGATGTCACTTCGGTAGCGCGCGCCTCTCCTTTTCAGCCTTTCGAGCACTTCCAAATAAAAAGCTGCGTTCACCGTGGTCACGATAGGTACAAGTTCATGATGGACAATGCCTCTGACAGCAAAGAAGACAATGAGCATGGTTTTGATCATGGACTTGGTCATGTGTGCATTCTTGGGCCGGAGAGACAATGGAGTGTACAGAGTTCAGACCTGTTTGTTTCCATGTTGTACTAGAAAATCTATGATTCATCACCGGTGATAGCTGAGTTTAAGAAATTAGGATCCTTTCTACACAATTCCAAGAGTTCTTAGTACTGGAACACTCGATCCTGGACTTTATCATGCGTGCCTTCTTGGGCTGGGGCGACAATGAAGTGTGCAGAGTTCAGACCTTTTTGTTTCCAGGTGGTATTCGAATTCATCACCAGTGATAGCTGAGTTGAAAAAATTAGGATCCTTTCTATACAATTCCAAGAGTTCTTGGCACGGAAACACTCGATCCTGGACCTGTTCTTGCATGCCTTCTTGGTCCGCGATGACGATGGAGTGTGCTACTCTGAACTCCGCCCTTTTGTTTTCGAATCGTATTCGAAAATTCATGACTCATCACCGGTGAAAGCTGAGTCTAAAAAAAATAGGATCCTTTTCACACATTTCCAAGAGTTCTTGACATTGAAGGACTCGCCTGTTCTTTGGTTCGTCGGTCAAAATTTTTGGGACCAGTTTGGTGCATACCGTTTTTATGTTGAAATTTTCGGCTATAATGCGATAAACTGTTGTGTTTTCGTCATCTGTAGAGTTTCTGGTATCCATTTAAGGATCAACCGTCGATCATATTTCAAATAATCGCGCACACGCGCCACTTTTTTTTTAAATTCATGAGGTGGATGGATGTTAAAATTGATGGGTCCAACGTTTTCATGGAGGAAAGAACGTTTCACCGACTTTCGGGAAGAGCTTTTTCCAACATGGTTACTCGATATTTACAAATTAGCTTTAAAAAGATGCAATGAACTATTATCAACTTTTAATTGTTTGTTTGAGAGTTGCATCTTACATAATTGTGAAGATATTGCGTTTTTACGGATTTGGGAACGACAATTTTTTTAAAACTTTAAAATGACTGTGGCAGCTAAAGGGTTTAGAAATTGACAAAAAATTTCATAATATTTTTTCCTTAAAATTGTCTTAAAAATCTCGTAGTGAAGAGGTTGTGTCGTAATTTTTGGACGTCTTGTATTCATTGATGCTTAACAATATAGTTCCCATCATTTCTCTAGTAGACGGGTCTCAATGGACTCATTTCGTGTTAATGAAAAAGAGTGGATGGAAAACTTTCATCCAGGTGGTTCATTTTAGTCCTGAGTGACTTTCGTTTCAAGTGTAAGTCCTTCAGTACATAATTTTCTTCCATAAATGCCTGACCACAACGAATTGTGACCGTAATACAAAAATATATAATCACTTTTTCCTGTGGCTGCATTCATGCCCATTGTCTCAGTCATATGTTGTTATACTGTCTATGTTTTTTTGGGGGTTTGTTCAAAACACCCACCACAAAAAATAATTACATAGCCAGGGAACACCATAAGTAGTTGCAGGTGTAGGAATTCGTATAAAAGTTTATTCTACGACCTACATATATCTCAGTAGTTAATTTCATTTGGCCAAATCACATTTAATATTCACGAACCGCTACTGGCTCCTGCCACCCCTAGCAAAATAAATCGCAACCGAGCATGCTTACATTTGATGTAAAGTTTAACGAAAACAATGGCATTACTGTGACTGTATTAAATTTGTTGCTTCAGTTTTTGCGCGTGGGTCCTCTGTCTGGAGGGAGCATCTTATTTTGAATACATTTCAACTTTCCGCGCAAAAGCTTCATAATAACATATTTCAAGACACAGCCTGTAGAGCACGTATTGCTACTAGACAAAATCACCTTCATGCAATGTAAACGTTTCGAGGTGTTATCAAAAGCACAAATCATAAACACATGCTTTTGTAGTAATGACAATGGGCGATTAAATTAATTAAAGGAACTAAACTAAACTATTCTGCTTCGGAGAAATACGGCCTTTGATTAAAATTACATTCCAAGAAACATTAACTTTTCTCTTGGAATCTTTTTAACGCATGACAAAAAATCTCCAACACTTTTCAAATACAATCAAATAAATAATCAAAGAGATTGATTTCACAGAGAAACGCATCTGTGCACCACAATTATTATTTATGTTGATATGCACTTATGAGGGGAAATCTCTTCAGCACGAGGAATATTTTAACGCGGTGTATTCTTGACCCCGTTTTCCAAACATACACTTCCTATTGAACTGCACGCATGACAAGTGTTCATGTGTAACACTTGTTACTTCACGTGCATCACTGGCAAAATGAATCGCGGTAATAGTACATTGGGGCACATACCCATCCACTTTCAGTGCAGTGTGCAGCATGAAGGACTTTCGAGTGGCACACCTGGCATACGTGTTGGACTCTGGCTACTATATGTGTTCAAGTGCATATGTGTCCTTAAGTTGCAGCGACGACCTTGTTTCTGATTGTTTGTCAATCGGACTGGGACGCTAGAGATATATGGTGACATACTACGAACGTTCAAAGACATTAGAGCCGTTTTGAATACGAATAAATTCTTTTGGTTCACGTTTAACATTAAGTGAGACCAATTATTCCAATGAAGTGAACTGATTGTCGTGCCCGAAATTCTATTTCTGAAAACAACTTGACGCCAAGCAGCTTCGAACCGAGTACTCGGTGGATAGGTGGAAATTACTCTAACTACGTAGCCACTCAGATAATAGAACAATGCTCTTGATTTGCTTTAAGAGCTACCAACACCAATTGGTTTATGAAATTTTTCCTAGTTATACTACAAAAACACTTTTCAGTGAATGTCCATTCTTCATCATCAATGGCGCATCAGCCTAAATCAAATTTTGATCTCCTTTTCATATTTAGAAGAGAAAAATTCCATTAAAATCGTTCTCGGATGAACACGCACAGTAATAGTAGACAACAAACTTTAGACATATAGAATTGTAGCCATCATGGCAAAAACTGGAACTGGATTTTCTTAGGCTTGAGTTCAGTTTGTTTTGTGATCTAAGAAAACGGTTAGAGTTAGTCTCGATATTATCGTAAGCTAATAGATTCGTCAGCAGTTACTGTGTCCTTGCCCTTCTCATTACAAAATACATCTTCAATGGCTCCATCCTTCGGAAAGGTAGACCCAATCCTTTTATAGCAAGAACCGAGTAAGACTTCCTGAAGCTATAGATTTTCAGCAGTGAATTGTTTGTTTTTATCAAAACTGTGACCAAGGATACTGTCTTGTTTCAAGTGGATATAGTTTACATGGTGACGCTGGCGCAAAAACGTAAGAAAGTATTTGGGACACGCTCTGTACTAGAAAAGGAGACATTCGTATAGAGAAACCTCACGTATACATCAAAAAGCTGGCAACAGTTTGGAAGCGCTTGAGCGGCAGGTTGTAGGGCCATTTTGAACCATGGATAAGTCGGAGTCCTAGAAAAGTAAACCGTTCCCTATTCGAATCCTTTACTGAAGATGAATACTTCAGAAGATACTTGAATAGAATACGGGAAGTAAGAATAACCTTCTGCCAGTACTACGTTGGAGAGTATGATTATGCTCTCCACACTTTTTTTATGAATTCAAACGGTTTGCAGAAGAACGGGTCCCATTTAGCTCTTCTAAGGAGTGGTCCGATGGCATCAGACGCAATCGTAGAGACGATGCTGCAAACGAAGGAAGTTTGGTGCAGAGTACCTTATTAATGCTGAAATTTTGCTGCATCTAAAGTGACTTGGTCTTGGAACTAGGACGGAACTGACCTGTGGCATGAGGATATTTCTCGGTTCTAGTACTATCAATAATTAAGCTCCACAAAGTGCACCGAACATTTAGGTTGCAGGTTTCATAAACCGCTTTAGTGATATGAAAGAAGGACTCTGCAAATCAATTGATAATTTTGATCACCAAATATCAAGTTGCACCCTGGAGCCTCTGAAAGACGGTTCAGGCTAGTGATTCTGTTACAACCATGAGATGCATTGAATTTTTTTCGATGAGCTAACGGTACTTTCGTGTTTAAACTGGATAGGATTTAGTGGGGCTGGTCATATTAAAATGATGGTAGAACTACCAATCACTCCCAAACGTTGAGAGGACTGAATTAATGCTGTTTAAATTTGTGAATTAGACGGTGTGATTGTTGAACCGAGACAACCGATCGTAATATATTTAGTGGCCTTGAGATTTCATATGGGATTGCAAAATAATGTGAAAAGGAAGTCAACTTTTTAACGCAATAGATCGTTTTTTTTTAATTTCCTGGAGCTAAAAGATACATTTCTGTAAAAGCTTTTATATTTTACTTGCTTTACGTATATTATTTTCTTTAAAAATGACTGCAAACCAAGAAATAACTCTTTTGAAACACGTTTTGTGAGCTCTTGTAATGTTAAAAATTTAATCGTATGTATAGACTTACCCCATCTTTTTTGTCACGATTGAAAGCACCATGAAGATATTCAAGGGACACATCATCATTTTCATTGAGCCATTGCATGACGAATGGCTCAAACCATGCAGGATATTCGGGGACGGCTCCTTTATAAGGCGGAACTTCTCGCACGTAATTTGTGTATAGCCACTTAACACGAAAATGTAAATTCATGTAAGCCGACGATTTACAAAGTCGATGCTGTTCATGTTCCTCCAATGCATATTTCATATCAACAGCAAATAGACCCCACATTGTGGCAGCTGATAGCTAAATTGAATATTAAAGAGAACATAGAATGTTGGATTAGTAAATGGAAATCATCTGTTTTTGACCGAGGACGAAAACTAGAATTATGTGTTTATGAATTCAGATGAATGCATCTAAAAATCTGGAAATGATATTTCAGACGAACCTGCCCAATATTAAGCTCCTGAGGGAATTGATTCAGAACAGTTCCATAAGCAGTCTTATCCTCTTCTATGACGGACACTATAAGAGCAATTAGCCGATGCCAGAACTCAACGTTATCCAGTTTCGGTCCATGATCGTCAGGGTCACGTTTAGCCTCGTTTGGATCCACCTAGTAAAATTTACAGAATCAAATAGTTAAGATGTGATATCAAATCGGCGGGGAAAAAACAAAGCCACCATGCATAATTTTGTTGTTTTTAAAAACATCCCTTTTTGCTGATTGTGTTCGCTATGACCTATGGATTATATACTAAGATTGAATTCAGTTTCAATTGATTTACCTGGAATTCCCGATTGAATAGTTCATAGCAATTTTCAAATAGGAATTGATAAGTGGATCTAAGACAGGCCTTTACGCAATCCTTAACGACTGTACTAGCACGTGGTGGACTCGACAATTCTTGGACCTAGAACGAATGAAATTTTAGGACGTTCACACATTTTTTTGGTTTTTTATTTCAAGTTTTTGAAAAAAAGAGATTCAAAATTATAGAAAAAAATTACGATCCCTGTAAAAATGAGTCTAAATTCTTGAGGATTTTAGCCTTTAGTTTTTTTTGGCTTGGTATGTTGGTAAATCTATTTGAAACGATTGGAGCTCGGCTTAGCACTCACCTTTGAGATATAATTTATATTAAATGAGAATTTGGAGTCGTTAGCTTCAGTCTCTGCTTCACTGATGAAGAACCAAGATGCCTTTCCTATTTCAGGATTATGTAAATGCCAATTGAAGTTTTTAGCCTTGCTTTTCCATACTTTTTTTTAACCGAACGAAAAGTGCTTCAAATATTATAAATTAAGGGTGAGGTTCCTGCATTCCAACTAAAATTTAACAGCTACCGGACAATTTGACAATTCTGAGAATCGATTTTCATGGCCGAAAGTGGTACAGCATTTCGATGACAGATTTTATAATTACTCTAACCATCAAAATGCCTTAGGGTTTAATGTGAAGGCCTGACCAGCTTTTGTCTAACTCCACCGTCCTCCATTGGACAAGGTGCTGCAACGATGCGGCTAAACAACGTCCTTCCACTTGGAGATGAAAGTAATAGTTCGTCTACTAAGTGCAGGGTCAGTGACATTACTGGTGGAAGCGAGGCCTATCTCTATCTATCTCTTCAAATCTTTCGGTCTAAGCATCGAACAACTAAATTCGTTTGCATCGAACAACACATCAAACGTGACTGAATGGAAACTGTCATACTGATTAGGCAGTTTCGAAATAGAATATGGCCGCGATCAGCTGTCAACATTTTATGATCAATTTTTTTTTTAAAAAAAAGCTGTGATTTCTTGGTTACATTATGCAGGCTCTTTTCCTTAATAACGGCTATTTAAATTTCTATTTAGTGATCAGAGTTTCTAGTTCGATGAATATTACGGACAAACTCATATGAAAACATTTTGAAGGATTCGTTTCTAACGAAAAGAGAGACATTAGACATTACACAATGAAATTATCCCCGAAAATATTTTCATAAGATTATTCTCATGGGGTTGGTGTTGTTTAAAAAAAAAACTAAGGATCATTTCAAATAAATTAATTAATAAAAAAACATATCTATGCTACATAAAAAAGTAAGATTTAATAAAGAAAAATAAACACAATTTACTTACCTTCATTCGAAAGAATGTAATGCTGGTAAGCAGATCGACCGTTGATTTCAAATCCATAAGTTTTTCTTGACTCGATGCAGGAAAATTATTACGATACATGGATAAATCGATACGCAATGAATTGTGCAGTTGATCCAACAATTTCACGAATTTCTCTTTCTATCGAAAAAAATTCAAAAAAAAATTGCAAACAACAAATCAATAAATTAGTCATGAATAGTATTTGAATTATTTTGTTTTAATTAAAAACAAAAATAATTTAGCATGCATATTTTGTGCATTTCATTTGTTACACCATACAACGATTGTTGTTGCTCCACTGCTCAAAAAGGCTCGCTTGATTCTGATACATTGTTTTTTATTTATTTATTTATTTATTTGTGTGTCTTGAACGATGAACGTCTGCAAGTTATCCGTGTTTAATCTAAAGTCCTTTCATACACTCACATTTGTTTTTAGGTCAATAGAACGTGTAATTGGAAAAGAATTAATTTTTTTTTGGAAATTTCAATAGATAGATTTATAAAAGGCGTCACGATGGGTCGACATTGTATATTTCTAACTAAACTATGTATGTTGTGTTGAGTGTAAATAATTTGAATTTGAAGGATGACGATTGTGTAGGACATCTAAAGTAGTATAGTATATTTTTATAACTGGATGAAGAGCCGATTCAACAAGTTGGTCTATTTAAATACGACTAAACTAAACTAAAGACTAGGTGAACTTTGCCTTTACTAGTTTAAACGGTTATTTGTGGTTGTAAAACATATCTAGGATATTTTGAAACCAACTACGCAGAATCGCTAAATCTGTAAGCTTTATCCTTGCTTGAATTTTGAGGTTGCTGAAGATAAGCTAGAAGCTAAATATCTTCTGGAGTGCTTACCAGAGTATAGCATTGATAGCGACAGTCATAAGAGTTGAAAAATTGAAACAGATCGAAAGAAATCTAAAAGAGGACCTTAAAAGTTGAGTTTACAATCTACGCTTGCTGTTGATGATGAAACAGGAGCCAAAAAATCCTTGGTAGTACTTGTAAAAAAAACCAATTATCAAAAAACATAGGGTTGCAAGATGATTGGAAAGTGTCGGCCAATTGAGTTGTTCGAATAAAAATGGTGCTGCTATTTGGATCGTACGGACAATGGAAGGACCAAAAGGAAGGTCACTATCAACGCTGACTTCAAACTGCTATTGTTGTAGACAAAATCGACAGGAGACGTGGCATCACCTGAATCGGTGCAAGGCTTGATGGTTTGGGTCAGAAACAAAAACCCAGATATTCCTCTTGGCAAGATAGATTCAACACTATAATGATGATTGAAAGGGTATGAGGATTTCAGCTGGTTCCATAGGACGATAATTCGACAAATGATGAACCAAAGAGTGGTTTAACAATGTAGAGCTCCAGCAATACCACAAACATTTCAAGGACTAGCCTGTTTAATCATTACGGATGCGGAAGTATGTTGGTTGTTTAACGAGGCCTACTCATACGCAATTTGACTCAACAGTCCAACGTGGATATGAATCGTTATAAAACGACAAGCACAGTGCTTTCGAATCCTTTTCATAGGTCCATAAAGTTCTGCTCAACAGCTGGTTGCTTTACTCAATCTGAATCTGTCGAAGAGATACTTACAAATGAATAAAGAAATAACTAGAGATGTAGCCTGTATAACTCAAACCATGAAACTTCACTTCTTTGTGATCCACACAAATCGAAGTGATTCCAAATATTTCATTTCGTCAAAACCGTCATGATACCTTTCAAATTTGGAATCAAGGAACGCAGTGAACGGTAAAAACGAGCTAGAAACAGATTTCAAAATTTGGTTTACGCATGGGTGCAAGACGACAGAAGGTCCTGCCATGGAAGTAAGTATTCTAAGCCTCCATCCACCTATGCCACCATTCCTGCAAGTTTCTTTGACGAGAAAAAAAACGCTTCCAACTTTTGTATTCAAACGTTTATCAGAAAATAAAGTACCGAAGGGGATATATATGTAGATTAAGGCGATGGAAAGTTGAGATGTACCAACAAGACAAGCAGACAGCTCAGAAAGAATTGGACGTGAAATCAAGTTGTGCAGAAGCCCATTAATATTCAGATAGAACCGTCCTAAACGGTACACTGAAAGTTCGATACTAACATATGACAGGATCCACTGAAACATGGAAATATTTTTACTGGGCGGCCAACAAACAAACCCTCCATCCCATTGTCAATAAGAAGTTGCATTAGTGCTGGAAAATGACAAATTTGATGTCCAGCAAAAAAGAAAGACCTGGTTGGGACTTGCCGAAAAGGTGTGCTCTGATCGCAGAGCCTGAGTAAAAGGAGGGACACATCACTAGGCGTTTCATAGACGAAAGTGAACCACCAGGTGTAAAGTGGTCTACGGAAACTCAAAGCGGGAGCATATTCAGTTGGATACGAACGTCGTTGGCTTTTCTCAAAGTCCAGGATACATATACCGCCTCTCCTAGTTAGGAACACTGCAATAACATTGCATCCTGGTAAATGAAAGAAATGGTCCAGATTGAACGACGTCATGCAAGAGTCGACGAAAGCAAGGATCACTCGGTGAAAGAGCCAGTCGAACTGCAAGGACAGTGAAGGCCATATGAGGCTACTAGCAGGTTCTGCAGCAGTCCATATGTCCTTCATAAAGTGGTTGAATATAAAAGACGTCAACGTAGTTAAATGACGGTTGAAGTTATGGAAGATTGGTTGGATGGTTTAAGCGATACTGAACCTGTAAAATCTTTAGCATAGCCAGGTTATATGAGGTCGTACGTTGGATCTAGATGGTCAACTGTAGGGTTGACTTTAGTTTAGGTACAAACTTGTGTTAAGAAACAACTGTAGGACTTTGCTTTGTTAAGTTGCTAGCAAGCCTTGTAACAGGACACATGTTCTTGTCGAAATAAAACAAGTCACTCGATTAGTGGAGAGTAGACCATATTATTTTGGAGTGGATAGTCCCATAGTACATTGGTATTTTACGTGGAGGCCTTCCCGGAAAGGGATTACCTATAGGAATTTCTAAGGATATACAACCACCATCGCTCAACAGATATGGATGAAATTTTCGTTAAGACACCATGAAGTTCCAGTTTTATCTAGATTGCACACCTCATTCATAAGTTCCTGTCCTCTATGCCAGGATTCCACGATACAGAGGGCGTTCACAATATCTAGCTACCACTATCTTACCGGGCTACTTTTCACGGATGTATCATCTTAAAAAGATGAATGCCGTCAACAAAGAGCTGTGTAGACTCCACCATATCAACGTAGAAACATGGAAGCACACTCTGAATGTTAATGCGATGCGGAATTTCAAAGGCAACTTGTGCACCAGCAAACCAGCTTAACTAGGGTTTCTTCAAGTCTCTCTTGATTCACTTAATTATCACTGCTCATTATATCGGTCTCTACTCAGATGCGATCATATTACTGCTTGATGGATAAGAGTCCTTAAAAATATATATATAGATATATTCAATGTGAAGATAGTTTGCACTTCGCATAGCCAAGGGACATAAAGTAGCGCGTTTGCCGGCAGAACACATCTTTATGGTGGTTCGAGTACCAGTACTAACAACGGCGTTCAATTTCGGACCTGAAACTGTGACGATTGGGCGCGAAAGTTTGAAGCAAGGATTGTATATACTGCATTGAACCATCCTTAAGTAAGTTAAGTAGATCGCATCAACAAAACGGATGTTGCGTTTCTACGTCTTCGAAAGTCACTGGAACTAAGAGATTGATGGCACCCTACGCATAGGGTTTTTCAGAGGGAAATGTTGACATTTTATGATAGTCTGCTCTACCTATTTGGGATGAAAGGGATCTAAATCTTTAAGAGCAAGCAGTCGAAATTGACTGGATGTGAGACAAGGATAATCGATCGTCTGTGTGATAAAAGTGTTCAAAACATGAAATAACATTCGCAAGCGTGCAGAGTCATACTCAGTGAATAGGCAGGGATGAAGAAGGATCCTCGTTCTGTCGAATATAGTGAAATACTTCGCTATGAATCTTACACCCTAGAATAATGGATATTTTATCATCAAGGGGGAAGTTTTTACGTTCAATTATCGGACGAGAAAAGGAAAGACGCAAAGGTGTGTCATGTTACCTGTTGACCTGATGTCATTCATGGGCTTACCTTAGTTCAAGTAAGAATTAGGACATCCAAAGATTTGAATGCACGTCTCTAGGTTTCGTAGTTCAAGGATCTGAGCGTTTTGCTGTTGATGAAGGATAAAACGAAAGGGTCAATAGTCCAAAAAGGGATGATCGTTTCCATACTACTTGTAAACCATTATTTTCAACATAAAAAAAAATAGTTTTCTATAAAATCGAAATGGTTTAGTCCCAGATCCTTTGCTTCGTTTGTTTGGTTTCAAAATTTAATATTAATTATTCAACTACATAAGAAAATCTATTCTACATGAGTCTAAATTTCGTAGCCTAAATTGAGACACTTTGAATCTATGACTGTCGTATAGCATTGTTGGGATGCAACTATATTAAGGATCAATGATATGATAATAGTGGAACAAATGTTAATGTTGTGATGAATGGTAACAAGCTAATCGTCATTCTGTCCAATACATATTTCAAATTGGTCAAATGTCGTTTAGCATGTAAATTAATGTTGACAAAAACAAAATGGTGTTGATTGATGAATGTTTGGCCAATTTGTACTTACCCCAAAATTACTAGCAGCAAAACGATCACTAGCCGATACCGCACTCGATGCTGTCGTATGGGCATAGTAGGCGTTAATGTTAGCTAGTAAGGTACTCATAACGGCTGGTACACCCGGACACAGATATTTCGTGGATAAACAATGAAAATGTGTCATTGCTTGGTAAATATTTTCAATTCCGTAACGCATGGCAAATTCGTCAACAATTTCTTGGGGGATTTCGTCGAAATAAATTTTCCATGCATCGTCACCTTTTTGTTGGGGTAGCTTTACCTGATTTTCATATAATGATAATGGGGAAATAGCAATGGATGTAAAAATTCAGTTTGTTTGTACTTTTATTTTTTGTTTGTGCGAAGATGGATGCAAAGGCAGTGTACAAGGATAGTGTAAAGAATGGGTACAGAAACAGTTAAACATTTAAATCCAGACGGTGTTGGTTGCATAGTGTATAGTGAATCCTCTGTCATCTTTACAAATGTATCTGTAAATTCTTGCAGACAACATAAATAAAATTCACTGGACAATCAATATACATTAAACGAATAAATATTCGAATTTATATTTCAGTGATATATGATCGCGTAATCAAATGCAACTTGTACACTGCTTTCAATTCACCTTGGGAACTATTTATATTTATATATTTTTTTAATGATTTTTCCCACTTAACATGATGTTCAAACTCAAATATACTTTACCATTCCTCCGTTCTCTTCGCACAGATAGTGAAATAAATTTTCGTGCAAACATGTGTATTGAACATGATAAGGAGCAACTTTTTCTTCACCCTTAATTTCGACTGAGATATGCAATCGTATAGCACCAGATACAGCTGATTTGTCAGTACGTTTTTCCAAATTATACCACACGTCCATTTCGCCGGATAGTGTGCGAACTTCAATTATTGTTTGACCGAGAAAATCGTCCGATTCTCGCGTTAATTTCTGACGTAGTTTCGATTTTAAATCATTATCTTCATCCCAGACACGTACTTTGATCCGATCCGATGAATTATGACATTCACTGTTGTTAGGATAGTAAAAAAAATCATGATGTTATTGACAGTTGATCCATAAAAATGTATTCTTAGCAATGTTAGTAGGAAGTTCCTGTAGAGTAGAAGTTAGTTGAGGATTTAGGGGTTGGAAAGACATAGAGATAAACGAGAACGTATATCGATTTGGACTGTTGTGCCATTGATGAAGACGAGAAGACAAACATAGTTTTTGATAGAGCCAAAAAGGATGCAAGTTTCATAAAGTAAACCTCTTTCAAAGATGCTTGCAAATTGAGATACAGGGTACGATCAAAAAGTAGTAGGACTGTATTTCTATACCGCCAACCGAGCGGTGGAGAGAGGTCGAACAACCTGAGCATGGTAGTGGGAAGCCTTCCAAAGAGATCGATATTTTTACCAGTCATCTGCGGGCAAGCGGAGAGTAACACGTCGATTTCCGTGAACCTCTGTTAAGAAGTGCCGTCGCAACCCAAAATGGAGAAAAATCGTGAGCATCAATTTCTGCATCAAACTAAGGAAAATCACGACGGAGACCGTCGGAATGATTAAGGAAGCCTGCTGGAATGCTGCCATGAGCCGTTCAACAGTTTTCGAGTGGCAAAGCTGTTCCGGGAGGGGCGGAAGCCCATCTACTTCAAGAATTGATGAAAATCTGGCCAAAGTAGAGACGCTCCTGAGCTCTGGCTGGCTCACTAACATTCGGCTGACTGTTGATGAGTTAGGGATTTCGTACGGTAGCGTCCAAAAAATTATTACTGAGGATTTTGCCATGCAATCAGTGTGTGCCAAAAGTTTTGAGTGATGAACACAAAGTGAATCGTGTGCAAATTTCCCAGGAAATTCTTTTCGCACCTCAAGCATGACCTCAAGGGAAAACGATGCAGCTCAGTAGAAGACGTCCAAGGAGCCGCGACGGCATCTCTGAAGGGAATCCCGGAAAACGAGTTCCAGAAGGCGTACCCGCTATGGAAATCGCGTTGTGTTGAAGCACAAGGGTGCTATTTCGAGGACCATTATGGATTTGTACCGATTTATTCAATAAATTTTTTTTATATCAATTCAGTCCTACTATTTTTTTATCCTGCACTTACACGAGAAGATCAGCCAAATGACGTGTTTGATGTAAAAAATCCCTGGTCTGACGAATAGGATGCGCCTCCAGGCACTTCCTACATTAGTTTGGTCTGGCATTTTAACTACAAATTTTAGTAGAAAATTGAGGAAATACGAACAATAGAGCATTCAAAATGACACCGTGAGGGAAACAAGACAATAATTGATAGAATCGATCGAGAAAAAGTCGATTGAGCATAGTCCTGGTAGCAGGAAATCCAACTCATATACAAACAGTCAATAGACAAGATCATATTCAGTACAGTTTCAAGAAAAAAAGTTGTTGAGTACTTCGAATCAGAATCGACGCCTGGGTCACTAGAGTTAAAGACGCACTACGTGCTTTGACCAGCGAATAAATCTGTCTGGCACTGAAGAATATTTCGCCAGAGCACACTGAAAGCTAAGATTGAGATGGCCAAGGGTCAACACTCCAGATAATCTTTGTAGAATAAGTGCCTGAATTTTGTTTAGCAATGACGTAAACCATATCTTTGGAGACTCCCAGGAAGCATGCGAAAGTGTAGATTGGAGTATACTATGCAAAATAATGTTTAATTGTGGATTATCGTTAGTCTGGAGTACAAGAACAGTGAGGACGTACACATGGTCCCAAGTAAGACTTCAATTAGAGCTGGGATCAAAACCAGGTACAGAGGTCTGTAATAATTTGAGACACGCGCGGTTCACCCGTTACATTTGCATCACCATGCCGAACAAGCCATTTAGAGTAGCGTAGATTTTGTTTGAAGACGTGTGTAAAAATCGAAAAGGGTTTCGAGAGTTTGAGGATTTGTGATAAGTGTCAAGAAACAGGACGATGATCTCTTTGCAATTTGGTTCGTGACCATATTATCGGTAAAATCTGCACTCATATCGTGGAAAAGTTGCTTTTTAAGCCCACCAATCAATAGTTACGTACACTAACGATATCACCTGAACATCACCCATTCCTTGTGTCAAAGAAATTATGGACCCTAAGACAGCACAAATGTATGACCCGAAAAAAGACATCAGATGAAATATTGCACTGTAAAAGAGTGTTTGCGAAAATGTGGTCCTGATATTTCTCTCGAAAAATAAGGTAACAATAAGAACAAAATGGAATGGGGCCTAAACAAGGTTAAGAAAGTAGATGTTTCGTTCACAAAGTACACAAAGGATTCACAAAACGCATGGCTGCTGTACGATAATTGGACGCAATTTCTAAAAGAAGCAAACGCTTAATTTGAGCTGGATCACAGCTTAAAAATTGCAAGGACACACCTCGCACAAGATTGCAACAAAAAGGATACGCGTGTGCGCTGCTAGTGCAACGATATATAGCCATTCGTCTTGACTTACAGTAGGGATTTGAAAGGAAAATCTTGACACACAGATCAGAAAAAAACGTTGATATGATATTGCCATTTTTGAGACGCTTGACAAACTTACGAAGGACTTTAAGAAGAGCTTAAAAAAGAACTTAAAAACCGCAAGTAGTATAAACTTTTCAACAGACTAGTGGTTTTGTTGCTGATGAAGCTGCGCTAAGTTCAATGGACAGGACATGTGGATGACATGGATGCCAGTTGAACTATCAAACGCACAATGGGAGGGCCAACAACTGGGCAGAAGTTCGCCGGGAAGATCAGGTGAACTTCGGTAGGACTTAGTATGCTCGAACATTAAATTGCTGGCAAGATTTGTATATGAGAAGAAGTGGTCGTTGGACCAAAATAACACAAGGCGTCCATGCTTGATTAGTAGTAATCACATATTATCCAGGGAAATTGCATATACGTCAGAAGGACTCAGTAGACGCTGACAGCAGAACGTTGCAAAATTATGTCACTAGAAGGATATATACATTGAACAGAGATAAATGGAAGCAACATCTTCAGAAGGCTAGGAGTAAATTTGTATAGATCCTCATACCAGACAGGTAGATCGTACAAAAGTTGCTTGGAGAAGGACGCGTTACTGCCAACAGGAAATAGCTACCTGGTCATTGGATCTATACAATCAAAGATCCTATCTTCAGAAGATCAAGGCTCGCTTTGTAGGAGTCATCTAGCAGCCAGGCGAACCACACATTTGTTGGAAGGACTCAGTCGACCCAGACAACAAATTACTACAAAAGTTTAAAAAAGGAGGATATAAACTGGAAATGACGCTAGGAGGAAACTTAACCCCAATTTGGAAGAATCAGATCCTAGAAACGTTTGCAAGGAGAACGTGATTTTTGTTCCGATATAATGGTCGCATATGCAGCTAGCAGTCCAAAATTTCTGTTCAACAGGATTCACCTGACAGCCAGATTAATCGTACAATAGTCTGAAGCGGCTGGAAGTGAATAGTTGCAGATGTTCGTAAATTGGAAAACGTGGTCATTAGAGGCGAGCTGCCAGGATTTTAAGGCACAATTGGTACGAATCATCTGACATCAATTACGCTATCGTTATGAGAACTCTGAGTCAAAGTTAAATGAAAATTAATGCTGGCATTTGTAACCAATAGGACATCCAGGATTTTAGTTAGTACACTATTGAGGTGAGCATTGGATATTTTGTGCAGAGACTCGAATTAATAGAAGTATTTAGAAACTAAGCATATAGATCAGTGGAAAGCTATAACAAAAAGATTCGAAGGATTCAAAAGTAGGTAAAAATGGCCGGAAATAGAGAAAAAACTTAGGAGAATCAAGATTGCCAAAAGATGAAGAGTTATCTTAAGCATTTTTTTGGTACAGCTTCTATATTAATGCTAGCATTCTAGCCAAAATGAATGGGCATATTCTTATTACGAATATGTCAAATTAGAGATGTCCCTATCAAGGATATTCGGAAGTATAATGCGGTGAGAACAATTGAAGTAAATTGTGGTACAAAATAACTTTCCCCTATAGCAAACTGTTCAGAGTATAGAATAGGAGTAAATAAGTTTTCAAAAGGAGGATAAAACCTTTGAAAAGAAATGCTAAAAAAATAATGAAGACTTCTCAATATTTTAAATATTCAATTTATACTTACAAATGAAATTTTTCATTCCACACTGGATTTAATTCTTGAGGCATTGTGCGTGTTCGTTTTTTAACTTTTCCAACTTGAACTGTTACATAAGGATCACTAGTTCCACTTTTATCCTTGGCAATTAAACCTTGTGCGCATATGACTATGGTGGATTTCGTATGTGAAATTTGTTGTTGTTTTTTTGACCATAGTGTTTGCCGAATTATATGATGATTAAAAATATGGTTTGGAAAATAAAACATTTGTTAATTTCAATTGAATTTTTTCTAGTTGTACTATCTATTCGATTAACACTTATTTTTCGATTGGATGGTGACACTGAAAAAATCGATTTGTTCTAATGGTCTTGTCGTTTTGAAAAAAGTTAGTTAATTGTTAAAAAACAAATTCTAGATATTTAAAATTAAAGCTTAGAAACGAAGTGTATGAAAGGATTTGAAGTAACTCTCATACTGTCCTTTTTTTCCTTTTCGGTATTGCAACTTTCTATCTAGGAAATGAACGACAAGGCTCAATGTGGGCAATTATGTCCTTAATGGTGATGATTGCATATTTTAATGTTCCGAATGCTTCCAAACAAACTAATTTTGATAGGAATCATATGTTGCGTACTTGGATTGCATAGTTTTTGAATGGAAAAAATTGTTACAGCTTCCAAAAATGTGCTGAATGAATCAAAAGGATTTAAGAAAAATAACGGCATCTATACAGAATTTTCAACGGAATAGCAACACAAAACAGTACTAAAATTTTATCAGAGACAATCACCAAAATTTTGATAAAGATAATCATACCATACGATCAGAAAAGGTCGGGTAAAAAGATTAAAAGGATAGTTTGCCAAATGTCCGGAGGATTTTTGATTCCATTGACCAACCTACCCACCCAGTTTGTGCAGTATCTGAGATTATTTACCCTGCGGGTTGCATGTACTAGCTCTAGTCCATGTAACTAGAGTAGGAATGATTGGTTTTAGTCCTTTCTGGACATGAGTGTAAAATGATGGTAAGCTCAGTGAAAGAAACGCCCCTTTTGCTGATTACTCCTGCTGGGTATGTAGAAGCTTCAAGCTTCCCAATCTCGGTGATCGATTCAAAGTGCCAAAGTCTCTGAAAGGACATAATTGAAGTTAGAGCGAGGAAGTCCGCTGCCTATAGTAATGTTAGCTCTTATCTGCCGATGCAGTTTGGTACCATGGTTGCTCGAATCCCAAAAGGACAGCTTGCGCTGGATGACCGTTTAGTGGGTGTAGATATGGTGGCTCTGGTTCAGGGTTCTCAACAATACAGTCAAGTATTAGGTAGCTTCAAAAGATGCCCTTTGTATCTTAGAAGTTTGACCTGCAGTTAGATGAGACGACCTGGTGCCATGAAGTAGACATCGGTAGTGGTTTCAAATGTGCCTTAATTTGATAAAGAAGTATGAAACAAAAACTGGCACCATTCTGCGTTTCGAAGAAAGCTTCGTACATATGTTTGCAGCGTTGCTACTCATTGCCTAAGAGATCCGTGAAGTTAAAATCTGTCTGGGCAGTTGAACCACATGAACGTTCTGACCTCCTAACAGTGGCGCACGATCGATTGAAGTGAGGACGTGGAAGTGAAGCCTTACTGGCAGTCAATTGGATACCATGGGTTCCAGAGCCTGGTAGGATAGCATTCTGCAATTTCAGTGTGAACTCTTTAGTGTGGTTCGCTACATATATTGTACATAGGATCCTTTGATACAGCGTGGTATTTTGTAGCTATTACGGACAACCTGCGCATCGTGGAACAACACCGACCGGGGATCGAACACACGACCTCTTGATCGCGAGCTAGTCGCACTGCTTCGTACACTGCACCGCTTCTGTCAAATGTAAAAACTTAGTAATCCATAAGCGACGCTAAAACCTTTAGAAGCATTTTCCAAAAAACAGAGGGAGTCTAATATTTTAAGGATCGAATATCCTTGGCGTCTTCTACTTAAGTGCTAAATTTCATCCAGATCTGAGAGGACAATGCCGTGCCTTTTCCTTGTTAGAGCCGTGATGCGTGGTGAATTTTGTTGTGCGTGGTGGATATGTAAGAGTGGGTGTGGTGAATATGAACGCGTAATAGGCGGTAGGGTAGCCAAGTTGTTACAATGGAAACTATACAGAAACTCAATCCTCACTGGTATATCAGAAAATGGTTAAAATATGCAGAAAAAGACGGTTAATCATGTAAAAAATTGGTTGTTTCAACAGAAGCAAACTTAACGCTTTAAAAACACAAAACCGGTATCTTGAAACTGAGATATCTTATTTCCGTTGAATAAACTCTGCATTTTAGCTACGAAAAAAACATAAATTAAAAAAACCTGTAACATCTTTTAATTGTTAGTTCCCATACTTTTTCATCAATTCGATTTTTTCAGGTCTCGAATATTTTTAATCTAAATTTCATGACTTTTTTTGATTTAAACAAATAGATTTTCACATGTATTGTGACAACAATTTACGAATTTTCATTTTTTGGTGGATGAAAATAATTTTCAAAAATATGAATATGAGCAATTTTGTCACATTACATGAAATTTGAATCGTTTCGAATAAAATTATTGACGAGATTTGAATTTTAATTATTAAATTTAATGGAAATATTAAATATTGATTAATTGAGTTTTTTTACAAAAGGATATTTTCGTTGAAGAAAATAGGTGTGCAAAATGTTTGTGGTTTTATTCTAGAATTTTTATTCTTCATGTGCCTATAATGAACCAATTGGCTTTTTTCATATATTAAAAATGTGATTTTGATGTGTCTAAAATATAATATAGAATAAAGCCAAAGAACACAGTAATAGTTGTGATAGCAAAAGTAGCAACAGTTCAGTTCAGCACTAGAAAGCAGTTCACATGCATGCAACATATATGTATATGAAAAAGACGATGCACGATTAAGGGTGCAGCAAAGTATAATTTTCAATTGTGATGGATATGTGTTGATTCGTGTATGCTCTTTAGGATATAATGTAGATTGTGTTCACTCACGAATATTTCAATAGTTTATTTTTTTGTTGGACGAAATGATAGAATAAATAAAGCAATTTAATCACTATTTCCTACAGCCATGCAAGACACAACACTTATCTGATTCAACGGCTATGTCTATGCCAATTTATCACAACGGCGACCAATCTCATTCAACATTTATTTATTAATTTTTTTCAAAAAAAGATTGTTTTTTTCCACATTTATATACTTTTCGATTGATTTTTATGTTTTATGAAAAATAACATAAATTTAAAATTGAGAAACGTTATCCAACAATTTATTCCCTGTCTTTTATAATTTTTATTAATTTTTTTTATTAAAAAAATGAAAACAAAAAACCTTTTTGTCCATAAATTTTAACTAGCAAATCGTTTCAGGTTTAATAATTTGTAGAAAATTTTCTGGATGCAATTTCGGATGAAATTGGTTGTACTCAACACTTATTTTCTAGACCCCTTCTCAAGCGAAAGATATATTTCGATGAAGAATATTTTTGCTGTATTTTTAAAATCATATATAATTTATTGATGAGCAGAAACGATTATATCGAATAAATCCTAAAGTAAGCAGAACTTTTCATTAGAAAAATATGCTTAATAATTTGTTGCCAATCATTGGCTGGGTTTCAAAAAGATTTTATTCCAACATGAATGCTACGAAGCGTTGATTTTTCAAATGATGACGATAAAGTCAAAGAAATACTCTGAAAAGAAGATCCATTTAGGAATTTCTTTGACGACCTTTGACCGCAAAATATTTGAAAATAACAACAAACTGTTCTTCTCAATCATCAGTTGGAACCCAAACGGTTTCATTTGAATATGGATGCCAGCAATTGCCAGTTTTTTAATGTTCAAGAAAGGGTAAAGGCAAAAAAACTCAATCTTACAAACCCTTTGAAGTGCTGGACAGCTTTCACGTAAAAGCCGACAAAAAAAGGAGCTCTTAAGGCAATCCCTCAACTGAAAGAAGGTGATCCAGCTGACGCATTCCAGGCCGTCTTTAAAAGAGCTGGGACGGTAACATTGCATGAAATGCCTCAAGTCAATTAAAACGACTAGAAAATGACTCCCTTTGTTGGAGATACTAAAATAAAACCATACAATAGACTAGCATTCCTTCCTGGATAGTCCTGTTACGAATCAGATAACGACAAATGTGCTAACCGGTTCAAGACTCCGGTGTGAATTTCAAGGGGCACAACCGAAGAACATGAAAGTTTACTTCTACGAATCCTTACTACCAGTTCTTACCAGAGGATGCCATCTGGTACCATGGAAGCTGAAGGCATGTAAAACAGTTTCCTTTGACCGTCAGTATCTTAGAATCTCGTCGAGAAGCTAAGTAAGACGACCAGTTGAAATGACCCAGAGATCGAAAGAGGTATTAAATGGGCCTCGTTTTAACCAATAAGTGGGAGGAAGCCATGGACTTTCTTACCAAAAATTCGTATAGTACTGGATTTCCAATGAAATTACCTTCCAATTTTTGGATAGTTTGTTCGGGCAGGCATTTCAGGGTGATAAATATTTGAATCAAATGATCAAATATAAACTGGAATGACGTTTGATTTAAGTATTTAAACGTGTCTTGCGCACGATGTGAATATTTAAAAGGATACAAACCCCATCAAAAACAGAAGGTCACGCAAAAGTTCTGGAAGAGGATATCTCTCTCCCACTTCAAAATAATTTGAACAGTGTCTTCAAGGATGTTAAGAAAATTACAAATCTTCCAGCAAAAGTAGTTCAACGCAACAAAATTTAATTGATTAAAAATCACCAGGATGCATTCAGTGAAAGACAATAGAGTAGACTGCCTGATTCACCTTTCAATTTTGTTTGAATAAACATCGAAATTTCAGAACCACTCATAAAATCGGACGGTCGAAAATTGATCCTCAACATTGGACAATCCAAAAAGGCATAACATTTCTATGTAAAAAAAGACCCTTGGATACCAGTCTTTCGTAAGATTACGATAATAGGTTAAAATAATATTGAAAAAATGCTGAGCAGACGATCAAGGACTCCACAGACGATTAAAAGTGAAACGATGAACGTTACTCAAAAAATAGTACAATCATAAAATGTAACTAGGTACTTTGTCTGCTCGCATTTTCTTTGGGATATGCAATTTAGAAATCGCAGGTATACAATGCCAATCAGGAACCAAAAAAGGATCAGATAACCATTATTATGAGGGACAGCCAGCCTCTACACATAAACCAAGGGCCAGGACAAATCAGGGACCAAAAAAAGGTCGCCCAGAAACAGCAGTACGACAAATAACTTCTACCATAAAATGAGGCAGGAATTCGCTGAGCAGGTAATCTCGAAATACTAGGAAGGTTAAAACAACACTCAAAAAAGGAATCCTCATGAAGAAATGCAGCCGGCATCTTGTCTGGTCGCTTTGGATTTAGATGTGCAATTTGGAAACTATCTATTTTGGATATTCATGCAAAGCCAATCAGGAGTCGAAAAGGACTAAAGAAGCAGCATTATGAAGAACAGCCAGCCTCTACATATAAACCAAGGAGCAGGATAAATCAGGGACCAAAAAAAGTGTCCCAGAGAAGTAGCAGTACGACAAATAACTCTTATCTTAAAATGAGAGACAAGTTTGAAATATTTCTTGCAAGTTTCCGAATAAAATAGTGAGAAAAAAGATTACATGATATTCGGTGAGTAGACAATCATAGAGTAATTACAACGTTGCATATTAGACGGCGAACAATGCTTTAAAAAGTGAAAATTAGAGTACAAAACTTTCTGCCAACAGGATGGATTAAAGCAAGATAACCGGATGGTGTCTCCATGACATCCAATGAAGGCTCAATTTTTTTTTTGAGCTGGCATATTCAGATGAGATTAATATCTCATTGAATAATTGGGCAGTTGAGATGCTTTGTAGTAACGATGACAATTTGAAAAAGAACTGTTTTTGAATATTGCTTTCACGTCAATATTCAAATTTGGACTCCCTAATCAAAAATATTTTTAAGGTTTTCTGAATATTTAGTTGCAAGATTTTCAGGTCCGCAATAAGAGGACATATTTGACGAATCTATTTCCCAGAGACATCTAAAAAAATTGAAATCGTAGAAAGGATCTGACCGTCAGATAAATGTTGGGAAGATTGGGCAAACTTTACAAAAAAGGATTGCAAAGATATTCAAGTAGGAGGACGCGGCCATTGAGTCGAGAAAACTGGAAGTAATGTCTTCAAGATGACCCAAAATTTTGATTCGGGCTGGTTGAAGCTATACAACAGAAATTCAGTGCTTGATTAGTAGGAACTTTCGGGTAATCACACAAATGCAGGAAGGATGGTTTGTTTTTGCTGAGATTTTCAAATCGGAGGACGCTGCCATTGGATCGTAACAACTGAAGACGATACCTTCAGGAGACAAAGGCTTGATTAAACCGTCAGATAAACTATAGAAAAGCTGGATCAATATCCATTCTGAAAAAACCAACGGGTAAAGAAGTTGCTTCAGATAAATTTTAAAGGATCAAATTAAACATGCATCTTTAATGCAACTAACTAACAATTGATGGATACAATCCTTACATTTTGCAGACCATACAAGTTCAAGATACAATCGTTCTGTTAATCAAACAGTTACGTATTCTCAGACATATTTGAGATATACATGTTTGGAAAAACTCATCAAAATATCTTTCACTTTGTTTTTGGAAGTGGCTAGATCGATATCCGTCATTTCATAAATTCATCATGGCTGCCACCGGAAGAAACTCTATTCCATATGTTTTTTTTGCTGTTCGTTTCACAAATTGATGCCGTCCTTTATTTAATTAATTTTATTTTCCACCACGCAGTACCACACTAAAAACGATGCTGGAACCATTATCATCCAGTTAACATTTCAATACATATTTTTTTTAAATTGACTGCATTTAAATTTTCACTGCTCTAACAGATGAACACCTATTCGGCATGTGTGGTTTGATATCCGCTAGGAATTCAAGGATGTTGTATCTGAATTTTGTCGACTTCTTTTGGATGTCACTCATGGTTACTATGTTTTTATATATATATATATATATATGTATTTCGGACTACATGACTACTGTTTCACTGTTGCTGGTGTTATGGCTTTTGACAATGTTTTATGCAAAATATTTTTGTTTTGTTTTGTTTGTGTCCCAGTCAAAATAATGAGAATTAATTAAGCTTTTTGTTTGATTTACGGTTTTTTATCAATATAATTATTTCATTGTTACCTTCGAAAAAATTGGCGTCGCAAAATTGCCCCAGCGATGAAGTTAATACCAATAATTTGTATGCATCAGGTTGAGTTGTTTTACTGAGATTATTTCTTGTTTGTTCTTGAAGGATAGTTTGTCTCCGTTTCGTGGATTTCGGATCTCAATCTTGGTGATTTTTTTCGGCAAGAATGTTCCCCTCCAAAAAAAGGAATTGTGATAGTTCGAATCAAAATTTAAGACCAAAAGTTTTGATGCCAAAATGATCAAAAAATTTGATGTGAAAAAAATTTAAGTTTGAGCTCAAAAATGGACCAACATTTTTCGCGAAAGTTGGCACGACTTGCTTCAAGGATTGTTTTGTTTTGAATTTAAAAACAGTTTGACTCCTAAGAAAAATATAAGATGAGTATCTCCGTTCTTTTGGATGTTTGGTAGGAGCAAAATTTATCTACTCTTGTAAATATCAAAAATCCTTTTCAGGTAAGTTATCTAAGAAGTTCTTGGATCTGTTGATTCTGTCAATATATTATATTCCTCGAATACCTTAGGCCATTTAGAAGGGAGTAAGTGACTGATTAAATAGATCTTGTAGAACAATATTCAAAGAGAAGTAATCGTACACTTTTTCCTGTTGAACTTTTCGAAGAGTACCGATTCGACACATCTTAGGTTGATGATAGGTCAAAGGAATATTTCTGAACTGAACACTATTTAATATTATTTAGTGGCAAGAAATCGTTGCAAAGTAGTTGTCACCCATTTCACCACTGTTTAAACTTATTTAAGGCAAAGAATAATGTGCCTCAAGAGATATTTTAGAATTGAACGATGTTTAATGTTGTTTAAATGAAGGAAGGGGCGAGGGACATCGTCAATTTAGCACTGGTTTGTGGTGTTTAAAGAAAGGGTATACTGCGTGGCGGGGAATATTTGTTTCAAATGAACATGGTTTGATATTATTTACGGGCAGGAAATAGAGGGGTACTAGACAGGAGGAGAAGAGAAATAGGCAAAAGGAGAGGGGTAGTTTGAATTTAAAAAAAAAAATCGCATGGGTTACAAGGAAAAAAGTTTGTTCAAGTTTCCAATACTAACAATAAGAAAATTCAATAACTTGTGGTGCTTGTCACTGCATCGTTGCGCACAGGGACTGAATTGATGTTCAAACGGATTCAGGACACTTTCTGGACCCTAAAGGACAAAAATGAAGGAACATTGAAGATATGTTAAGGTCTTTGGCATCACAGAATCTCAGCGAAAAATAATCCGAAAAGCAAATTTCTCTGTGGTTTTGCTGAGGATCTTGCCATAGGTTAAAAGTGAAGGAATGATTTTGTATTAGATACTTACAGGTAGCGTTCTTTCAGACTCATATATCCATCCTGGTGTAAAATTGTATGGGAGAGAGGGGGGGGGGAACTGGTAAACAGAGCTCAGTATGAAAGTACCCAGCAATATTCGGATGCCATTACTGTGGGCAGATGTCTTGGATAATCGAATGTGGTATCAGAAAAGTGGATGAAGATCCTCGAACAAATCCCATTGATGAATTTTCGGACATGTTCTAGCACTGCATTATCAAGCAGAACATAAAGCAACGAATGCACCGTTCGAATTCTATGTAAGTGGTCTTTTAGGTTAGGTGTTGTGCAAGGATCAACCGGCACTTAATGAGTTCTATATAAAACTGTTCTTTTCATTTGGCGAATAAACTTTTATTTTGAAATTTTATCGAGAATCTATGACTTTACAGCCACATTTGCCATCTAATTTCCGTCAATTCGATTCGTATCCTTCCGACCATTCAGAGTAAATACAACCCAACCGTGGTCACACAATCCTTATACATCTATCTATATATAGGGTGAGTCATTTGTTGGTTTCTTTCTAAAGTGCGTATCATTACGACATTGGCAACAGTGACGTGTTTAACATATTAATATTTATTAGTATCTGCACTATAAAAAATGAATTATTTGACTCTCGACTAATACGAAAAGAGTATTGAAAACTATTTTTAAACTTAGTGCTATTATGCAAAGCCCAGTTAGAGCCTAGTTCTATGATTTGACAGTGTTGAACTATTTCTGTTATAAGAAAACGATGGTATGATGATTTCCTACGACATGGTGGCAAGTAACTAATGCGTCACTGTGCAAATAGTGCTGTGCCACGTGAGGCATTCTCTCTGGTACGAGCCGTGGGAAGCCACCATTACGCCAACGAGATGATCGTGAAATAGGACTAAAAATGATAAGCGTCTATCATAAATAATACACCTTTGAAACCAACTAATGTTTCACCATATATATTTCCCATTAATTTCTTTTTCAATAAGCAACAATTAATTTTAGAAATGAAAGTATCATAAAAATCTGTTTCAATTAAAACTGTGTATTTTTTTTTTAAGCGAAAAAAATGTATGCATATTAAATGCGTGTCAAAGCATGAACAAAAGGATATGTGAATGTTATTTGGTTTCTTTTATTGTGATGTGTGTGTGTGTGTGGCTAAAAATATGTTAGTGAATTCAAGTGAATTAATTCAATGACAATATGAAATCGATGATGAAATCAATAGATTACAATACAATAGTGTTGAAAAGTGAAGATAAAAATTATCGAAACTGTTGTGATTGTTCGATTTTTTTTAAAATTGAAATTTGCACTCTAAGTTTTATTGTGTGTATGTGTGTGTGTGTGATTGGAAGAGAACTATAAACAATTTGTATTAAATGTATGTGTTTTTTTTTCTTCTGAATTATTTATAAGGATATGAGACTATTTAGTGAAGAATAGTAATAAAAGCTAAAAGTTGAGATGAAGATAGTGAAATTAATTGCTATTTAGATGGGTTTATTTTATTTAAGTATACGAATTTTTATTGTGAAGTAATAGTATATTAGATAAACGCTAGTATATGAGTTTAAGTTCAGAAAAATAAGGAGAGTCATTTTCCAATTAGAAGTTTTAACTAAGATTTTTGTTACCAAAAATCGTATATATTTATTTATATTTTACTAAGCGATTACTTTGAAGTTTTGAAACTTTACAATAGGCTACAATTTTTGCATAGATTTGAAATACCCTTTTTTGTTGTTGTTAGAAACGACCAAAAGAAAATTAATTTTTTTTAATGTTTTAGTGTGTACCTGTAATGGTTAATTTGCATGACCATTTTGATGTTCCCTCAACGGTGGCTGCCTCGGCCTGTTCTAATGAATCTATGTGTGTGTCCGGATCAACACCGAAAGTCATCCTTAAAAAGCAAGGACGAATTTGACGCTTATAAAAAAATGCTGTATAGTTTAATGGTATTTTTATTTTAGATTTTGTTTGTTTTTGTTTTTGAAACTCTTGATATTATACTTCGTGCGGAAAAGTACACTGCTATGATATGACAATTTATTTTAAGACTTTTTGTAAACCTATGATATCCAAATCAATTTCATTGTTGACAATCTGATGGTAAGATCTTGTAAAATAACCCATCAAGAGTGTTGTACGAAGTCGGAGCTCGCCTGCGAGAGGTGATTTCAGTCGCCTTTTTGTTTGGGTTGATTATTTTGTTTTAAAGGATTAATTTTCAATTCATTTAAACATGCTTCGTTTCATGCCAAAACAATATATGTATGTATGTATTTTTCTAGTCTGCTCACTAATTTTCGCATTTATTTTTCAAGCGTGTATATTCCAAAAAAAAACTAATTGGAACTCGCCTATGAACTATGTGTAAAAGCTAGTCTATGAAAAATAGCGAAATGCTGTAAATTTTGTTTAAATTCATATTATCCATGTACGAGGAATTCAGGTGCAAATTTTTATCTCTCTACATTTTTTCACCTGTTTTTTTGACTTAATTTATTTATTTATTTTATTCATAGCAAGATTAGCACTTAATAATACTGCAAACTGATCCTTTCGCTGTCGTTTATGCCAGATATTTTTAAACTAGCATATCATGGATAACATACAAACTGCAACTCCATAAAATGTTCGTTGGAACTCACAAAAAGTTGCCCGAAGTATGGATAAATAATATTATTTACAGTTCTATTAATGAAATATTTGATACGATAGGAATTAGAACTTGAAAAAAAATATTCTAATAATACATTCATCGTTCTATTATTATAAGCAATTTAATTTCCATTTAATTCAGACATACGAAGGATGATACACGTTGCTACGGAAGGGTCCAATTAAAATTGGAAAATAATAACGTTTTGTTGGCTTCTTGAGAAATAATTGCAGATTCTCTTGCATTGCAAACAGTATTTATGTAATTCAATATCAAAAACATCAATTTGGGCTGAATTGCGTTGAATCTTATGTTACTGCATCCTATTGTCATGGAAAAATGATGAGATCAAAAAATTTGGGGATGAAAATAGAAGGAACCGAAAATTGAATACTCGATATTCGAATGTATCCTAGTTATATTAAGGTTTGTGGAAATTCCTTCATGACCATAATCTTCTTAATATTAATTTCAAATGGTAATTTGAAATTTGATGATTCAAAAACCTCTGCGCAAGACATCAAATGTTACATTAAATTAAAGGATGCCTTCAAAATTCGTCGAATTTCAAGTGAACCAAGGACAAAAGATGAATTACTGCACAAAGAAATTCATTAAAGTAAGTTCCAAATCGAAAAGTTTCCTGTTTGCAACGAGACAAAAATCTTAAAAGTTGTACAATTTACGAATGTAATACATTGAAAAACTTTAGTTGGAATGGCGACAGGCCTGTTGCTTAAAATATAGTTACTGTTTGTCTTGGTATTTTTAATAAAGACTGTTACAGTCAAAATCCATCGCGGCCAAGCAAATATAAAGAAAAACCTTGGCTGTCTTTTGCCGGAGGCGATGATCAATCAGGACCCAGAAAAATTACCTAGAGGAACCTAAGTCACCCACCAGTAGTGAACCTTCCTGAATATATTTAAACCACTCCATTTAGCCTTTTTCGAGAAGAGTAAAGATTTGAATTTCATAATGGCAATTGTTAAACTTCAAATGGATATTCAGTTTTTTTATCATGGGCTAGTCAAAAACTTCGTCTTCTAGTGTGCTTTTGGTTTAGCTACTTGCTAACACTCTTATTGCACATTAATGGAGGTTCTTGTTTCCAGGCTTTTGGCCGGTGCCATTATTAAATGGGAAGTATGGTTTCGGGATGACGGATGGCGTCCTCTTCAGGTGCTGTCATTTCCCATCCGCCATCAGACATCACGACCACGGTTAGGCTTGTTGATGGGTTAAGCTCGTTATATTTCAACTATTTTAATATTTGTATCTGCGAAGTATAACGTCATCCCGAAACCAAACTTCCCATTCAAATGGATACTTTCCCATTAAGTAAGAAAATGAAATAAATTATTAGGAACTAGGTTAGTAGCAAGCAGGATATTAGATGGTAGCGTCGAGCTAACACCGGAAACAACGGCGAAAGAGCAACCAAGAGCATCAAAGAATCCGAAAATCAAGTTTAGTTCGTGTCTCGGTCAAATGGCTTGCCACATTATAGTAGGGGTTCAAACCATACAATTTTATCTGTGCTGAAAAACAGCCGTGCCGATCGAAAGAGCCGTTAACGGCTCGAAAATGAAAATGCATAGGAAGAACGATTTTTCCGAACAAGATGGTAGGTAAATCACATTCTACAGTTTAGGGCTCACTTTAAGTGTGATTCACTCTTAATTGCTGTGATAAATATGAAATTTTTGATTTGAATATCATTTCAAAGAGTACTTTCTTTATGTTTAGATGCAGAAAAATAAAATCTATGGTTTATTTGCAACTAAAAGCTGGTGGGGTTACCTTCATTTATAAAAAATTTTGGCCTGATTTTTGATTCTTTATTTGTCTCTTTACTTCTCAGAGAGTGTGTTGTCGTCCGGGCACTTGCGTGTATATTTTTTTATTTCAATTCGAAAAACAAGCTGAAAGTGCTCGAAAAATTAACGACGATTTGAGCAAGATAACCACGAAGAAACAATCATTCGTAACTTTGCCCTGAGGTAGAACAGACACCATCTTTTGGATAAGAGCTTATTGGAAACGGGAACGAAAGAGGCAAAAGATGTGCGACTGTACAGAGCACAGCAACAAAGTTAGGGATATCTTTTGCAACAATAAATCGCTGTAAGCTATTGGTAATGTCAAGACAATTCATAGATGGATACCACACGAACTAATCCTAGCAGACATGCTTCAACGGCTTACGGCGGTCACTTTGCTTATCAACCGTAATTCAACCGATTCATTTTTGAACAGGATATTATTTTGCGATGAAAATTGTATGACTTATTTCCGCTATCATCTCTATTTCTGCCATCTGGATATTGGCTGGATGCTGATGAATGGTCACGATAGGCTCCTAAACTTTCGCTCCATCTGAGAGATAGTTTCGTCACTATCTGATGGAATAGCAAGAGGGTAGTGCGTTGAAACTTCCTAGAGTGCTATGCATCAATTAAAGTAGTGTTAAAATGTGATTAAATTGGGATAATCTAGCAGAGGTTACCACAAATGCAACCGCAATTGGTGAGCAGACGTGGTCACATTTTGTTTGAAGGCCCAAATTTTGGATTTTCTGTTCTAAGAGGCTGCAAACAGGTATCCTTTTTTTGGTTAAGATTCGGTTTTTTGATGATCCAACATGTTTTAATTCTAATTGAAGCACAAAGGGCTCCTATAAAGTCTCTAAACCATGTGAGATGCTCTCATTTTTCAAGGATGGATATGGTTAGAAAGAATTCTTTCCCCTGAAAGAACTTTCACCCACTTGCTGAACCCTAGTTGGCAATGTTGCACCATCCTGAGGAAAGGAAGACTGAAGTTTTTGCCAGAATAAATTTTCTGCGATTGCAGGGCCAACACGTTTCATCTATCACGTCCGTCTTTAAGGCTGACATATTAAGCTCTTCTCTTCAACTCAAAGAAATGATTTGACCTTTCCTCTTATGCGAACAGTTTGGCTGAGATTTTTACGAGCTGTCCAAGAAAAATCATTAAATGTCACTAAGAACTGATATCATGAATTCATGTGAGAACGTGGAAGACTTTGTCCTGACTAATTAGCAGCTCCTTCCCATGCACATCTAATGAGCCCTGATTTTTTCAACCTAGTACTGCGAACGAGACAGACATGTTTGATCTGTTTAATATGATCCTTGATTAGACTAAAACCCTGGAGGAAGATGATGTTCTACATCGTCTTTTTTAATCTAAACATGATATTCTACTTAATTGTCTGGTAACGAGTTGGTGGGGTCAAGAGCATGCCTGATTTTTTTTAAAAACTTGATATAGTCGGATAAGAGTCTCTCTCTTACAACAGGATTCTAATAGGAAAATTATCATTGGAATTCATGCAGGAGAACTCTTAGAAATAAAGAGACAACACTCTTCACTTCATGTCACATGTGTAAGCGTACGTAGGTTCAAGTGGTATCATCCCTTTTTGTTAGGTTGGTGAGCAGTCTGATTTTAGTTACTTTCATGCTATTTGCTGGATCAAATTCAAAACATCTATAACATAGTCCTTTAATTGTTTTCATGACAATTCCTTCCGATTTTAACTGATAATTGGCTTCACTGACCAAGAATCCTTCCCTAGCCAAGAAATTTCCAATGACTAAGAAGGCTACATTAACTAAATAGGATCCAATTGTCAAGAAATGCTTCTCAAACAAAAAAAAAACACAAACCGGGAAAGAACCATTAACCAATAACCAATAAGGTGGAAGAGAAAAAATCGCCACTAATCAAGAAATATTTTCTATCCAAAAAACTCGACTAACAAATTATGCTTTAATAACCAAGCAGACTCCATCATGAAGGCCCACCTGATCAGAAAGATTCCACTAACTAGGAAGAATGCATTGAACCTAATGGCTCCTTTCAACTCGAAGATTCTACCCTCTAAAAAAGATACACTAACCTAGAGGCTTGAGAGTGCATTCCAGAAAAAGGATTGGGCACAGACAAGGAAATAGGGAAAACAGAAACTATCTGATGATTTCTTTTTGAAAAAATGGTAGAGTGAGGTTCAGAAATTTTTGAGAAAATGTAGCTCCAATGAAATTGTCCTGAAATCTACCAGCATTCGAAACGTTCAGGATAGAAAACTAAACCAAATAGAAAATATGAAATATCTGCGTCCATTTTAGCAAGGAGACGACAAAAATGTAGTCTTGTTAAAAATATAACGTTTGTTCATATGAAAACATTGGTTAAGATTTTATTTAAATTTCGATGAGGCTGTCTTTTTTGCACTCTCTTCTATTTTCGATAAATTTTAAACCATATTTTGTTTAATTTTAACGTGATATGTCAGTAATTTTTTCGTAAAATTGACGAAAAACTGCAATACAAGCACGTGGAATCGTGCATAGGGCACGATATTTTAAAATAAATCAAACACAAACAACATAAAATTAACAGCAAACGAGTCTTAAACATAATTGGGTACTCAATTTAATAAAAAAAAAGAAATTTAAACAATCGGACATTTTAGTCACTCCCCTTCTTAAATTTACATCCTGAAAATTTTTCAGCTGAGAATAATTTAATTTTGGAAAGTAGGAGCTTGGAAAGTACTCCAAACAATGTTTCAAATAATCTGTGGACTACATTTGATGTGTTAAATATTCCGACAAATCTACACTCACCAACAAAACGAGCTATCCCAAAAAAATTGACATTATACCAATTTTTACGTCATTTGTTTTTAATTTTACACAAATAACCCAACATAAACGGTTGTTTTATTCAAAAATAACGATTCAATCCGTTTTTTTCTTTCCTTATATAGAAATATAGTTTACTCACCATGCGTGACTATCACAGTCTATATATATATATTATTTTATTTCAAACAAAAATAACACTATTTTATATAATACTATCAGAAAAATCAACCATTCATTCTACATTTCATATCAAATGCACAAAATAAACAAGAAAACAATTGATTTAATGTGATAAAATATTTTTTTCTTAACGAAATTCTATTTTCCAATTCCCGATCAATGTTTTCTTGTTTGAAATAACAATTTTATAACAACGATTTGGTATCTAGTTATCACAAATATTTTTTTTTCGAACTAAAATATCAGAAAGTTAATTTTTTAAGATCAAAAATTAAAAATGATTTTCATACTTGTGATAACCAGATTATGGTTAAAAACACAAACGCACACACTGAGAAACGTTTCATTCTAAAGTAGTGGGTATATCATCTGGACACTAATTTTCAGTTTTTTTACGCATCCCTTATTTGATCGATTTGATTTTATGAAAACTTACTATCGCCTACCATCCAAAAAACGAAGTTCCAACAACAACAACAATAATAATAATAATAATAACAATAAAGTTGTAGCGCAGAAATTAAATTCTAAATATAAGTAACTTCTAAGGACATTTTCAATACGGTATAGTATATTCACTTGCAAAAAAACTAGAAAAGCAATTTATGTAGGCTAGGAGGTGCCTAGCAAAAGAGGGCGCCACGAACAAATAAGTTTCAATGTGTCAGATACCACCACCTGTCAAAATTTCGTCTTTGTATGACAGCCGTGGAAAGTGGACAACTTTGAGCATATTTCTCACAATGGAAAAAAAAGAATTTCGTGTTGTAATTAAACACAAATTTTGAAGGGTTAAACCTCAAAAGAAACAAAAGCTCAATAAAAATTGAGGAATCTGCTCCGTCGGATAAAATGGTGAAATACTGGATGGCTAAATTCAAACGTGGTCATCAAGTGATAAGATTGAGGTTATAACACCAGATATGATTACAAAAATCCACCATTATGATTTTGGACGACCCGCAATCGAAAGTGCGCGAGCTAGTTGAGCCTTTAATCATCACGAAAAATTTGGAGGCAAGAAAGCTTTGTCAAAGATCTCGATCGCATGACCACTTCTATGAGAAATTTGGAACTGTTTCACAAGAATTTATCCGAGTTTTTGTGACGATTTGTGAACATGGATGGAACATGGATTCACCACTACACACCGGAATCAAGTGGAGAATCGAAAGAGTGGGTTTTACTAGATGCGTCCAAAAACGCAAACACCAACTGGGAAGGTGATTTTTGTGAGATTCACATGACATACTCATCATCGACTACCTTAAGACGGGTGGAACAATAACTGGTGCATATTATTCAGCGGTAATGGATCGATTGAATGTCGAAATAAAAATGAATGATGATGACGACAACGCACCATCTCCAACATCGCTCAGTGCTCAGGCAAAAAATATGAATAAGGCTTTGGAATTCTTCCTCAGCCACCGTATTTCCCAGATTTGGCCCTCAGCTATCGGGCAAGCGTTTTAAATCGAATGAAGAAGTCATATATGAAACTGACTGACTATTTTTGACTGTTCCACAAATCGTATTATTTGGAAGGTGTAAAAAAATTGGACGATCATTGGACTGAGATTATGTTGAAGAATAAAATGTGTCTTCATTGTTAGGTACCTAATTTTGTGAATAGTCTAGTACTCATATTTCTTTCAATCCTCTATGCTAATTGTAAGATGCCTTCCATAGATACGAAGTAACGATGTTCAAGTTTTTAGTTCCAATCAGATGAAGTAACAATCAAAGAACTTTTTCCCTGGTTGGAAATGTTCAAGTAGCACTTTAATACCAACATCAGGCAAGTAATTATACGTGATTATCTTTTACTTGTGGCTTTTTTATTATAGAATTAAAAGACCACTTGGAAATTAGGCGTCGTCTCAGACAATTGGACACAATTGTTCCTTCTTAGCCAGGCAAGGAGGCCTGGATGCTTGAAGACATCCAAGCAAAAGAGCTTTTCTGATTCAATCAGAATCTATATCAAATAAATGTCTGACAAGCTTCAGGATAAGGATCAGGACATTACCGAATTTCCACCCAATATACGATGGCATTCACCAGGATTCATAATAATCATTAATGTTTTGTTTTAGAACTTCTATGAAACTAGCTTAGATAAACAATGAAATAGAGGTTTACCCTGAAAGGTTTCATGTCACAGTCCTTCATGGACATGACTTGTACAACGCAGATAGCACTGCTCTTTTGAATCCTGCATTTGAGTGCAGGTTCAGAATATTTATTAGTCGAGAGTGGCCCATCGAACACCTTCATCGACCTGGGGTCAACTTGAATGACCCAAAGCTCCTTAATCAATCCGGGGGTTAAAATTGAGGTGGAAGTGACTCCTTTATTTTTGGGAACTCTTCCCTTGAAAAATTTATTATCGGAAAAATGCCGATCGATGACGTGGCAATACTTCAATCCTAGGTGACGGAAAAAAAGTAGTGTATCAATATTTTTTTGGCGCAATCTATGATGACAGGTGACAGTGGCAAAGAAGGTGGAGTGGTAGGGCGAATGAAAGTCAGGCCAGGTCTCGTAAGAAAAACCAATCAGAGCGAGAGATAAGACGGGCAAAAATGCTAATAATGTTGTCTTTTGTAGCACTTTATTTTGGGCTGCAAGATGAGCTGGACTAAGAAATGAAGCACGAGCAAAAATTCGATGAGATTTTTGGTGAACTAACCATATCAATCCTGGTGAAGGTTCTTAGACATCAGTGAGCTGGTCATCTGCAGCGACTGGATGATGTTAGACCTCTCGGATGCACCATTTAAAACTGAGCATCAGGTGGAGAACCACCAAAACGTTGAACAGACATAGTTTTTATAGATGGAAAACGATAGTTAAGATATATAGGCTGGAAGACGTGACCATTGAACCGACATAGCTAAGGAAAATGTCTTTACGGATTCAAGACTCAATTTGGATTGGTGGACAACTTACGATGACGATGGCATGTCCAAAGTCTGGCGAGTGAAAGATACGCGCATTGGACACAACAATTCACAACATTGAAATGAGAAAGCTTACGACGATCCATAGATTTTTTATGGAGCCCTTAAAACCGAATTTTGTTTTTTTATAACAAAATTTCAAGCAGTTTGAAGAGGTTTGGCGGAGTCATCTAAACATCCAAACATAAAATAACAACTAAAATCTAATCTTAAACTATTAAGCAAAACAAACAGGTATGATTTCTTTGCAAAAAATTTCGTATAATCCTGGATCAATTAAGGGTTGCAAAAACGGGACTATTAGCAGAAAGTCTGGGGGGGCCACACTACTTTAGTCACATTCATACAACGTTTCTTTTCGACATACGAATAAGTTTATACATTTATTACGCATATTATGATTGTTTGTTTTATTTTTCAGCGTGCGTTTAAAATTAAAAATCAAATTAAAAATATATTTAAACCCCATATTTTTTTCGAACAACACAGCACAAGAACGCAAATAAGCATTAACTTCATTATCAACTGTTTGAATGTGTGTTTGTTGTGCTGTTGCATGTGTACAGTGTGCCTTGCAGTTTTTGTGTTTTTTAATATGTATGTGTATATATATACTATAAAGGACATACAAAATTTGCTTCTCGAAGTACAAAGTGGCAAAAATTATGCTTCTTTCATTTATTGGATCATTTTTTTTGGAGAATATCCTCTCTTAACTATAATATTTTCAGTACGTTTCCATGCTCTTAAGTTGTTTGTATTTTTCGTGAATTAATTCTGCCATTTTGTAATCCTTACACATTTTTGCGCACACCATCAAGGACTCCAATTAAACATACGAACAAATAGAAACGAACAGTGTCTATATACATTTCACAAATCGACATATAGAACTGTTACATTCCAAGCCTTTTTGAAAATAATTTTGATTTTTCAATTAATCAGTGGACGAAAATAGGAGAAGGACATTTTCTTGCAAAATATTGAGTGTTTCGAAAAAAAATTGTATTGGGTCAATTTTGTGTGTTTTATAATTTCTTTCTGTTTTGTTTTCATTTTCGAATTTGCCATCAAATCATTTGTTTGTTTTTTGGTTTTTATCAATTTTTTTTTTTGGAAATTATTGATGAAAAGGATCAAACCTGTTATTGCTATTTTAGCCGACCATTTGCTTGTTCCATCCAATACGCTTTGCTTAACCGCTTTCATATGACCGGAATGACTTTTTTCTTCAACTCCGAATACCACTCTGCATTTAGGATTAATTTGTTTGTTTGTTTTTAAAGTAATAAAACACACATACAAAGACACACGCAGACATAGACACAGATACGAAATTTCGTACATAAATTTGACATGTTCATAAGTTGTTTTTATTTTTGGTGGAGAAAAACAAACTGAACATCGATGATGGTCATTCAAAAAATTACATATTAACAAAATTAACTGTTGAACCTTATGGCCGTACGCAGATTTTTTAAATGCTAAATTGTTTTTTTTCCACGGTGGAAGTTAAGCTTGATTTCTTCATTTTGTTGTTAATTAAATTCTAGTTTCAAAATTTAAAAAGTTTCGAAAAAAATTGCTACGTTTCTTATAAATAAGTCAAAAATCGTTAGAAAAATAATCTAAATTCTAAATACGATTCTTAACGAAAATATTTTCTTTTCAAGACGTAAAATATTATTTTCAAAATTAAATAAATACAAAATCCCCTTAACCATACGAGTTCCTTTCACCCTCACCCAAAAATGATTGGTTTTTTTTTCAAGCAGCTATTTAAAGGATCCTAAATGAAAGCTTATTTCACATTGCCAGCAATTGTAGCATTGTTGTTATTCTGCTCGTTTTGAAAATAAAAATAAAATTTAAAATCAAATGTTCTTTAAAGACGTTTCAGAAATACATTTATATTTATATTTAAATAGTTCTTGGACGACTTACCGAATCAGCTCAAATATCTCAGGCTTTTCACGTTCCCGTTGTTTCATTCGTTCTTTCATGGCTGTTATGATTGAGTTGGCCTTATCTTCGGCACCATGCTTTGAACTTTTCTCCGCGGCTCCTGGGAAATGTGAAAGAGAGTCGTAAAGACAATGGAGAGAATAATGGTCCAAGAAAATTATAGTTCGAGTGAAAATTATGGTAAAGACAGCAACGATAAAAATATCTTTTAAGGAACAAAAAAGGGATTCTAATCCAAAAAGTGGTGGGCGCAACTTAATTTGGGTTGGAGCGCCGTTGATGGTGGTCACGATAAACTGAAAGACCTCATCAAAATATGAAAAAAAAACAGAATTCAAAAATTAGTAAACATCAAAATTTAGTTGTAAAAAATTGAATAAATTTCCAATAATATTAAAATTAATAATAAAATTCAAATCTTCACGAAAATAATAAATAGTAAATTTAAAACATTGTGCAGCATAAAAGTCAATGTGAAAATAGTTCTGATAATGTTGCCATTATGAAAACACGTTTTTAAAAATAAAATTTCACCCGAAATTTCTATTAAAATTTTATAATTTACGAAAACATTTTGATGAACTGAAATATTGTGAAAATGTCAAATATTTCCATCTTATCATAAAAATGTCCCTTGAAAAGTTTTCCAAATTCCCTTTTTTATGAATTTTATGGGAAAATTTCGTAAACAAATTTGACATGAAAAATTAAATTATTGAATTATTATTTTGAAAAAAGAATTTTCAAAATCTGTAAAAACGAACCCTGAAAAGAATGACTAAAAGCGAAAAGAATTCTATGTGCCATAAATTTTGGTACAAACAATTATCGATGCATTATTTTTTTGTTATTGAAAAATTTGTAAAAAATTTCGTTCAAGGTACTCACAATAGTTTCGAAAATGATTCTTCCAACAAATAAATGCCAAAAAATTTCGAAAACTATTTCCAAATAATCCAAACCTTCTTATAAAATTATTTAAAAAATAAAATTAAAAAGTTCCGACTGAAAATTTTTCCAATTAACTTTTTTCTCCAAAATTTCAAAATGCAAAAAAGTGTCACGAAATTTTTCTTTCCAAGTCTGAATGAGAATGATTGACAGACTGTTTCTTTCGGTTCTGAAAGCTCTGTCCTTGCAAATTAGACTGAAGATCATCGATAGAGTATTTTCTTGGAATATCAGAATCTGTGTCTTTGCAAATTCGATTAAAGCGTATTTGTTTTACTTTCGTATGCTGTGTTTTTGCTAAATAGATCCACAATCATTAAAACAGTTGTTACGCAGTAGAAAACGAGTATTTTATGCTGTCCCTCTAGTAGATGACCTGTAAGTAGTTCAGGATTTATCTTAAATACAAGACATGGTGTTTTTGTGGCTCTTTGTATCGTAGCTCACATCATTGTTGTTAGGACATTTTCTAAATAAACTCAATTCTGCCCCAAATGAGACAATCTTTTTGTTGAATTTCTAACCATGTTACAGGTGCATACAGAGTGATTCTTCTGACGTCTGCCAACAAATAGTATGGAAAAGCTGGATTCATTGCAAGTACGAAAAAAACTGTCCTCATAAAGTCTCGCATCAGTTCTGTTCAGGAGTTGTAAGGCATTTTCGGTGCGAAAAATTCGAAGGATAATAAATTCCAACGGTGAAAGATGTTGAATGGATTTTGCAAAAGCGGCGCCAATTTCAAGGCACCAATTTCAAGGCATCAATTTCAGGCGCCAATTTCAAGGCACCAATTTCAGGGCGACATTTTCAAGACGCCAATTTGAAGGTGCCAATTTAAAGCCACCCATTTAAAAGCATCAATTTTAACGCGCTAACTTCCAGGAGCCAATTTCAAGGTGCCAATTCCAAGGTACCAATTTCAAGGTGACAATTTCTAGGCGGCAATTCCAAGATACCAATTGCAAGATGCCAATTCCAAGACACCAATTTCAAGGTGCCAATTCCAAGGCACCAGTTTCAAGGCACTAAGTTAAGACACTAATTTCACGGCACCAATTTCAAGGCATCAATTTCAAGGCACTAATTTCAAGGCACTTGTTTCACGGCGCCATTTTCAAGGCACCCATTTCAAGACAGCGATTTAAATTACTTATTTGAAGGCGCCATTTTCAAGGCACCAATTTCAAGGCACCAATTTCAAGGTGCCAATTCCAAGGCACCAAATTCAAGGCACAATTTTAAGGCATCAATATCAATGCACTAAATTCAAGGCGCCAATTTCAAGGCGCCCACGTAAAGCACCAATATCAAGGCCTCAAGTTCAAGGCATAAATTCAAGGCGCCATTTTCAAGGCACTAAATCCAAGGTGCCAACTCCAAGACGTAAATTTCTAGGCTCCAATTTCAAGGTACCAATTTCCAGACGACAATTTCTAGGCTCCAATTTCAAGGCACCAACTTCAAGGCACTAATTTCAAGGCGTCAATTTTCGAGGCCCCGATTCTATTGTGAACTTTTTCCTCGTATATTCTTCATGTAAACGTAGTTGAAACAATTTTTGAATAGTCGATTTTAGATATTGAATTTCAAAAAATTAGTTTCACAAGGATTCCTAGTTTTTTTGTGGCAATGGAATTGAAAAATTTCAAGTGACTCCGATTTTTCGCTGACAATTTCATAGAAATTTTCGTAAAAAATGAAATTTCTGTGAATTTTTTCGACAATTTGTGTTTTTAAAGTTCCTTTCCACGTTTGTTTTTCTGTTTTTTTCCCAAACAAACTCCTTTCAAAAATGTATTCGGCGTAACTCTTTTCGATAATATTTCTTTTGTCTTTGACTTATTTTGCAACTTCATGAAGATTGGGCATAATTTGGACTCTCTATTTTGCGTAGTATTTAAGTTTGGACTATTATTCGGCAAGGAAATTAATTTCAAGTACACATTGAAATTTTTTTTTTCAATATTGCGGAAAATCGCAATGAAAATACGTTGAAATATCGTATATAGTTTCAGTGGACGAAAAAACGGATCTCTACGACACGCCAAACATTTGTTTGATGGGTTTCCTTGGACGGAATTTAAAAAATAACAGGAAAACAGTAATTTCAGGGATAAATGTTTAGGCAGAACATTAAAAAAATTATGCTTTTTTGGTACATTTTGTGGAGTGTTTGCTTTAGGAAGAATCAAATCAAAAGTGTACGATTCCACTAAAACATTTCTGTGATACTTACTTTGCAAACAGTCGGCATTTAGTAAATCCTTGCATTTCTCGTGACATTTTACACCACACTCGGTACAACGAACACCCTGTCTCGCTATACCCCACAATAGTCCTTCACATTCGTAACAATATGTTGGCGATGTTGCTGTCCAGAGTACGAAATTATGCGGCGTAGTCGACGATATTGGATAGATGAGAGCTTGCAGAGATTTCTTGTAGACGTGCATTTTCTAAATTTCAAAAAAAAAATCACCGAGAAGAAAATCGTTGAAAAATAAATGACATTTTATATCCGATTTGATTTCAAACTTACCAGCTCTTCATCGTTAAGCGTTGCCCGTGGTACAGCCGAGGTGAGGCCAGCGTTACGCTTGGTAGCGGCCATTGTCTAAATTTTTAACATGAACTTATCAATAATAATTCTTCATCAAAATTACTAAAAGTCTAATCAATATACAGAAACGTTTTAAAATTGTCAGACACTAGCGTTTAATTTCAAAATTGTAACAATTTCAACGCAAATAAGTCGAACGAAAATTATTGCTATTATATAATATCGCCTTGAATATTAGCTTTTCTATTAAATGTTACCCTTCTGCTTCCGGGAATCGGAAAAACCAATATAAATTTTCTGGTACGCTAACAACGATTTTATAACGATTAATTTGTTGGATTGCCGACGAAGCAGAAAGGCTCATTTGAACACATGAACAAAAAATATAAGTAAAAATTCTCCGAAATAAATGGAAAACATGCAAAAAAACCTACTGAAAAATCATACTTTTCGCAATTATTTGGAAAAGCTTGGTCGAATTCAAAGCATGCACAAATATTGTATGTAATATATTTAAAAAAGAAAAAATTTAAAAAAAAGTATTAACAAACAAACGACTTTATTGTGGAAACATTTTATTTTGAGATTTATTTTTTTCGTTGCGTTTTTGTTTTCATTTTGGAAGCGTAAACCAAGGGTGCGTATAAATCTAAGGGTGAATAATAGCAAGCAATGAATCAAAATTGATAGGAAATTGTAATGATTGTATCATTTATTTTTCCCCTCACACTTGATTCATTATGGAATTTGAAAATTGTGCTCTATCTAAAATTAATTGTTTTTCAACAAAAATCTACTCAGCATTTGTTTTTTTTTTGAAAAAAATATTATTATTATAACTATTTTCCAATCTGCAGTCTATATGCAAGCAATCGAAAGC
>OZ012664.1:4937141-4998878 GCA_963942545.1 Oxycera nigricornis
AAAATCAAAACAATTCTATAAAACATTTAATTGAAATGTATGTGTTACGATATTTTTGTAGTTATCGATCAAGACAACACAAGAGGTTGGTTTTTCCTTAAATTGATTTAATTACGACAAAATAGTGTAATTTTGGATGGTTCAGAAGATAATATAAATAAATTATTTTCAACTGTAAGTATGCATTCCAAAAATCTTGCTTTAATTTCTCAGTTTAATGTTTTTAATGGAAACAGTTCGAAAATCGTTCAACTTGAATTAAAATGCGATTAAATTTTGAGTTTTAATTTAAAAATAAATAATCCTGCAGAAATCGATTACTGGATCGATATTTTGATTTCAATCTTGAATTGTTTCATGAAATTTTTTTCTACTTTAAATAGGTATGTACATATAGCATTTCTCCCGTCAATTTCAATATTTTCCAAATCAAATTGGTCATTTTCTATCCATCTGAATCAAATTAATACTCCTCTACATTGAATTAGAATCTTCCTGACCCAATTGGTGCTGGAAAAATGCTAATTTGATTTGGAGAATCTTGGAAATCAACGAATTTGATTCAGAAAATATCTAATTTGATTTAGAAATTAGTCAATTTGATTTGGAAACATCCAAATGGAAAAGGAAATGCTATATGAATAGTTCTCATAACCAGCTAAGAGATTTTTTTGCTAACTATTTAATAGATAGAAGTTCTAATAGAAATGTATAATGACTATCATTTGATTCAGAACTGCTGTGGTTTAGGGAGAGTCTTATTTACAAAGTATTGTGATGACTCTTCGTGGAAACTATCCTTTTCCCAAGACACGTTTTATCATGAGGTCATCGGTCTTGCTTGGCATGCCTTGCTCGACCAATAAGCGTCGTCTGAGTCCAGCCTTAGAGCTGTGATGTAACCGTATTGTGAGAAGATTTTGGACCACGTCTTAGGGTAACAAGTGTTAACAGCCTCCTGTTGCTTAAATCTTTAAAGTAAGTGAAGACATTCAAGACAGCAATAGATACAATCTACGAAGAAGGATCCTTAACTAGCCTCCTCAGATACTGCGGTCCAACTTTAATCATGATTCTCGTCACTTCAGTAACATCAACCATAGCGAGAGTCATTTTGCGCCACAAACATATTAGGGTCGTCACTTTATTGATAAAGTACCAAACTCAAATCTCACTGTACAGTTTGCCAAAAGAAGTTCAAGTTAAAAATCGGTCTTGATGACGTAAAGTACACCCCGGACAAAGAATCGCTGAGATGAGGATAGACTACGGACATAATCTGGTCGAATGAAGAATTATGAATGATGGCGAAGGAAGAAGAAGGTCTCTGGTGAGAGGTTTTTACCGACAGTTTACCAGTTAGACAATTTTCTTACCGGAAAAGGCCAATTTCCAACCTATCTGCATACATCCTGTTATTGTGAGGCAATAACACAACTTGGAAATGGAAATAGTATCGTTCTAGGCAAGGTTGTTTAGTGGTGTTTTATTTTGGAAGATATTGAAGTTAATCTCTCAAGAAAGGAAGTTGGCAGACTGTTGAAAAAAGGTCCATGTATTTTTTGCCCCTGATAAATTGTCAAAATAGAGCTAGATTTTTTCAAGAGGAAGCCTTGCAATGAACGAAAGATTTGAGAAATTAACAAAAGTACCTTTAAGCCCATAAGAACTCTTCTAGGTTCTAGGAATCTATTTATCTACACGTTATAGGATCGTCTTATCTGGAACCGCTTTAAAAAAACCATGAGCCTTCATATGCAAACAAGAGAATCCCTACACAAGTAGCTCAAGCTTTCAATGATATCATTTAAGTTTAATTCACTACCGCGGCTTTTGCGGACAGAAAAAGAAACTCTGCCTCAGCTACAAGAATCTCAAAACGTTAATGGTCCTAGTCGCTCCATTGCTTTGTGGAATGATTCGAGCTGCGCAGGATTTACCGAATAGTAGAAAATATCAAATGTCGCACTGAAAGCTAGGTCCCGTCATTCAGTTGTGCTGTGACCATATAAAATGCCACGACGTGGCGACAGTGGTTCGAAAATCAGCTCTAAAGGAAAAATTGTACACGGTTCAGGTGAAGCTACGATTTTAAACTACTGAGGTTCATAGAAAGCCCAAACCCAGTCATACCTACTCAGAAAGCTAGGTAGTTTAGCAATATCGTTGAAAAAAACGTGAGAAATAGTTACACAAGTACTCTTCAATCGGCAATCGTGCATCTAAAGCTGCTGGGAAGTTTTACGTAACACTTTCTGTAGTGGAGTTCTCCTTATGTATCATTTCCTGGAGTGGTAACTCGTCGTTCAAGTCGTTTTACCCTCTGAAAGCTATGTGACCTCCCAAGTAGTTCCCTTCATCTTTTATGACTACAGTTCTGCAGATTTTTCTTGGGTGACATATCTTCAAAAATCTAAGGTGGGACATCGTTAGGAGAGGAGTTTTAGCGAGTATGAATCTCTAACTAATCCTTCCAATCTTTTCAAGGTTCTTAGTCTCCTCGAAAAAAAGATCGCCAAATGCCACATAATCTAATTAGTGACACGCACGACTGGATCAAAAAGATTCCTTCTGTTCCTATCTACAATCGAGAGAAATCAAACCCGAAAAAATGAACGGGGAAGAATTAGCTGATTGCCAACTCAGTTGACAGCTAGTCGTCAGCATGGGAACTGAAATGATGCAACCGAATTTGCATGTTTGACGCTTAGAAAGGCAAGATGAAACTTTTGATCATCATTTTGATCTGGAATGCACTCTTTTGGATGTAAAGCAATCGAAAAACAGAAGAAACTCAGAAACAATCGAAAGAATATTGCTGTCGCAAATCAAAATGGTGACGTAAACAGGGTTGAAGACTGTCTGCAATGCCAATTTGGGCGTATTTTGTGCAAAATTCTGGACCTGTATAAGTTTAAGTTTTAACACGGATTACAGCCGTTATATTAGCCATCTGCAATTGCTTTCAAATTATTTATTGAATTGGAAAATTTGGACATACTTTCTGAACTATCCAAAATTGTAAACCAAAGGATGTCAAACGTGTGGGCATGTTAGTTGTTCATATCAAGGATATCTACTGAATGTATACATATACATGTGTTTGAATATTTTATATTACGTAACATGTAAATAAACCAAAACATAAATAAAATAAAACCAATCTGTTTATCCACGTTTTCATGTGTGTTGTCACTTATATTATGTATAAATTTAATTTTATATAATTCAATTCAATTTCACACTTACCAATTCCGACACAAGTGGAATCGATTTCCTTCTGGGTCGTATATCTGGCATACTATCAATGTTGCTGTAAAATGGATTGTCGCCCGGATGGCCATTACCACGGCCGCTTCCTTCGCCACTTCCAGTGCCATTCTGTTGATGATGAGTCAAACAAATTAGAGTGGTTTAATAAAAATTAAATTCAAGCTCGTAAATTGTCTTCAGCAGCTTTTCTAATATCTTTGGAGTGTGTATTTATGATTGCAAATGGATCGTAAATAAGATCGCTGTATTTTCTTTAAAAATAGGCAATTTAATTATCTAGGATTTCTGTGAAAACGTGCACGAGTTTCAAGTCAACAATATTGCAAGAATTAGGAAAACATATTTCTAATAATTGAGGACATTTTTGTTAGTAAAATGAGGATAACATATGCTACTTACTGTTTTGTAGCATTATCTAGGTGCGTCAATTGATGAGCTATCATATTTGGGACAGAAAAATACAGACAACATAAAATATGGTTTCTAGTGTTAGTTGGGTCATGGCACTTCCAGTTGTCGTCAACTGGAATCCCGAATTGGCCCAAAAATGATGATGATTAGAAAAATCCTGATAAGTTGGTTCAATATTCCATTCGAAATTAAGTCTACAAAGCTATGAACTATCTAATAAGAGCGTCGTCCTTGTTTTGATTGATCAAATGAATGGAACAGCGCTCTGCCAAAACTACAAACAATGTTTTTTTGATTGCATTTCAAGAATAAACAAGGATACAAGCGAGACAAGTCGATTTGGATGGCGGAGCTTATATTTAAAGATTTAATCATGTTCATATTATATTCATATTTATAAATCAAAGCTGAAGAAATTAGAGACATAAGGACACCACCTTTTTCTAGTTCGAATTTTCTATCAGCGTCGTTCGCTATTTCTGGACCACTAAAAACGTGTGTCATCCTTTTGGAACAGTACAAAGCTCTGTTTAGACCGTTCCAAGTCCAAAAGGAAGTATTTTAATTTAATGTCTTCGACGGTTCTTAAGGGCTGATCTGAGAAGATTATTCAAGGTTGATCTGAAACCATGTTTCGATGGTCGCAACCAAACGACCTTATTTTTCTTGTATTCGGTTTTACGGCTACCAGTTACGGTAAGTTTTCATCGAAGCTATAATTACAATCCATCCTAAAAATGTCACGACATTCTTACTTTCTCATAGAGGAAATCCAATAGGTACGTGGTATGTCTTTGTTTCAAAGCCAAGTGATCTCGATGAATCCTTACAACAGTCAATACTGGACTGTCCAGTTTAATTTGCCAAGGTAAGCAATAAGGATGGGATAGATCCTTGTTTATAAATCAAGTGCTCCTCACAAATATATCCAGTTAAATCCCGGACTTAAGACTTGTCTAGATGTAGAATAAGGGGAAGTATGCTTTGTTTCCAAAGCTGTATCATTATTGAGGTGAGGAGGGATGAAATAAATCCTTGTTTTAAAATCAAGTAGACCTCACCAGTCTATCGAATCAAAGCTTGAAAAAAATGAAAAGACGGATTTATTAATTTGTTGAACGATCAGGATGTGGTGCATCCTAGTTTTAAGACCAGGTAATTCAATCTAGGCTTGAAAATAGCGGCTCAGATTGAATTTTCAAGAAATAAAAGAAACAGACGCTGGCGTTGCTCCCGAAACACAATCATTGCACATTTGAATTGTAAGAATTTGGTAGATCCTGGTTTTAAGAGCAGGTAGTCTCAAATCTCTCAAATCTTTCCAATCCAGCCTTGAAAGTTGTGGCCTAGATTGATTTTCCAAGAAGTGGAAGAAAGAGAATTCGGCTCTAAGTGGTATCAAGGATGTGATAGATTTCTACCAAAAATTCTTGTTTCTAAATAAGGTGGACTCAGCGAGTCAATTCGGTCACGGCTTGAAAACATCAGCTCTAATTTTTTTATCAAGAAGTGGAATAAGCAAAAGTTGACATTATTCAGAAAACTCAATTGTTATTTGGGTGAGCAATGACAATGTGGTAGATCCTTGTTTTCAAAATCGTGTGATTTTAAAGAGTCTATACAGCAAAGACTTGAAACTTATGACCCGGATAGATGTGCCAAGATATGATAGAAGAAGAAGTTGGCTTTCTTCTCGAAATCCAATTGTTTCTTAAATTAAGAATAAGGATGTGGCGGGAACGATGAATTTGTGGTGGTCGAAAACAGTTCGTCCAGTTAAGTCTTGTAAGTTGTGATCCAGACTGATTTGTCATGAAGTGGTAAAAGGGAAAGTTAGTTCTAGTTCTTTAGCTTAATTGGTAGTTATATGAGCAATAAGGATGTGATAGATTTTTTACTGATAAACATGTTAAAAAGCCATGTTTTAAAATCAAGTGGGCGCCACGAACCTAGTCCAGTGAGGACTTGAAAGTTGTCATCAAAAAACAAAAACTGAAGTCCAATAACAATTCTGGACAGAATGAGTACGATACTATAATGCCTTGAGTAGTAAAGGATATGAACATCATCGAAAAGAAAGAATACATCGATGAAAAAGCAAAACTTTTAAGCGAGACACATTTTTGGTAGTATCTGCTACGAATACTTAAAAAGAAAAGTTTTGCTAGGCGAAAAATGTACACCAAATGATGAAAGTGGATGTCTTGAATCCCAAACGATTTTTTTTCACGGATGTTCTTTTGATTGCGGTATTGCCGTAGCTGCAAAGATAGTCACGGTAGCTTAGAACGCAGAAAAGACAGTCAAATTTGTTTCAATTATAAGAACAAACCGCAGCAATCTGAAGCTTACGATTAATTGTTAAAGGATCATGATGGATTCTTAATCGGCATAGAAAGAAATCATTAGACATTTTTATTAAAAAAGGATGAACTTTAAAAATGGGCTTGACGCAAACCAGGTTCTTAGAGGATTTTAGTCCCTTGAATCCAAGTGAAGTGTAGGATACATTTCCTTAGAATTGATATCATAGGAAGATGACCCCAGTTTACCTGAAGCTTGCAGTGTGGTAGTTTCTGTATTAACAGGATTACATTAGGTAGGCTGGATGGCTAAGTGGTTAGAGAACTTGTCTCCAGTGCATCAAAAGTTTAGTTCAAATCTGATTGGCGACAAGTGGTTCACGGAACAGGCATTTTGCGCTTGACTATCGGTTCATCTAGTTAAAACTGAGTATCTGAGTGAAATTATGGTAATAATTACGGACGAGTGTGCTGTTGACCACTTCACATCCTGGTGTTCCGTTGGTCTAGTAAGGAGGTGACATAATTTCGACTGTTGTGCCATAGATTGTTATTATTAGGTCAGACTAGGCCATCATAGTGATCTCTAGATACCAAAATAGTAGCAGTAAGTCAATTTATCGCTCCACTGTATTATTCATGTAACCTTGAGCTAGTGGTGAGAGTAGTTGAGTAGACGGTTAATGAAGATAAGTGGAAAACCATGATCCAAACAAGAAAATAGACGTCAATCAGACAGAAAATTAGGATGGAAATATCTATCAACGTATTGACTCCTTTATCAATTGTAATTTAGTATTTCTCTCGTCGAAGATGGTGAAGGAAAGGACGAGATTCTACGAGTATGCTTTACAGCTCTTCCAATTATAAATTTCAACAAAATACACCAAATAAAAGAACAGAGTACCTACAAAATGATTATCCGTTTATAATTAAGGCACATATATGAAATATGGGCCATGAAATAGGCCACGGAAATGGCAGTGGTTGGCACAGTTTTTTTTCGATCTTAGCTAATTTTTACAGTCATATGAGCGCATGGACGATGTTGGGACTTCTAGGAACACCATGACAGGACGCCACCCATCGGACAAACGGCACAAACGTTGCAAGGACTCAAAAGATAGTCCTAGAAAATCGATATTATGATGTTCAAAGTAGATGTCGTTTGATTCAGAAAGCTTAAGGAAATGTTATCAAGTGATCGTGGCTTACTTTGGACTGGTACACCATTGGTGATAGGTTACAGATTTTATGATAGCCTGCCAGAAGGATCTATTAAAATTTTGGTTCGAACCAACTGCAGAGCGTACGGTTATCAAGATATCTTCCATAGATATGCGCCAGCTAAGAATCGGTTCCAATTATTCCGTTCAGACTGAGAAACATATAATATTTAATATCAAAAAGTCTTATCAGAAATTTCAATATACTTTTCTGGATTTTTGTTAAAATCCGTTGGATGTTGAAGAAAACTATTTGGAAAAGGATTGACGATTGCAGCACGAATAGCTCTGTTAGTTTTATAACAAGTGTTAGAACCTCCTACTCTAGTCAACAACACTGTTTTCTATTGTGCAATTCTGGTTCGCAACTCTGCTAATACTATTTAATGCACATTAATGGAGGTTCTTTATTGTTCCCAGATTATAGGCTGGTTCCTAATTAATTTTAGTAGGAAGCATAGGCATATATGCGAACCAATTGACGGTCGTTATAACTCGCAGATGTAAATTAAAAAATAGTTGAAATATAACGAGCTTAATCCACCAACAAGCCAGCCGTGGTCGTGCTGTCCGATGACGGATGGCAAGTGACAGCACCTGAAGAGGATGCCATCCGACACACCAAAACCACACTTCCTACTAAAATCTGTTAGTTTTGTTATGAACGAAGATAAATTGAGTTACGTAGATCTGCTAATGTATCAGTCAATGAAAATGTGAACCATAACAGCGATTACAATTTTGCTGAAAATTTTAAAAGAGTTCCAGGAAAGGGGTTGAGGTTTCCTTGTCAATCAAGAAGGAAGTGAATTTCTTTTATCATGTGGATATAGCTTTAACAGAATAGTAGTCAGCTATACTCAATATCTATCAAATCGTTATTTTGGAAGTTATGCCAAATTGTTTTAATGACTTGAGAATATACGACAGACGTGACACAAGAATCAACGGATTTCAGCTATTTAATTTAATTTAATTAATGCTTATCAATTTTTTTCATTACGGATTGAATATGAACCGAATAAAATCAACAGTAGAATGAAGAGCACTTAATTTACAACAGATCTGATCTTCTTAGTCTTGTCACATTAAAACAATACCCCAGTATAATTTGCACTAGAGAACACTTATGTATGGTACTTTATGTCCTTTGGAAAAAATGTGGGTGTCACTTCCAATTAAAACCGCCACAACATAAAAATATTGACAACTTCCAATCCCAACAAAACGTAATTGTTTCGCAGAAGTACTCAATTGCTAGGCAACAATCCAGAAAATATTATTGCAAATAATCCACGCTCAAGTGTCATCATTGACATCACATTTACCTTTTCTTTGTATTTGTTTAACTTTTAGCCACCACACAGACATATTTCGTTAAGCCACTCAAACAAGCAACGTAAAAAAACTTTATCAATTTACGAACAATAAAAGATCCTTTAATGATATTTCCATGAAACATAGTCCTTAACTGATTCCACACTACTAAGCAAATTTGAACAGGACGAAATAAATTGAGAGCGTTTTGTAAGACGGAAAAAAAATATATCATAATAATATAATTGGATGGCATAGAGGAATTTCTGACTGTATTATTACTTGCTTGGAATATACTATATTGTGAACAATGGCAAGGAAGCGAAAGAATTTCTTACGGAACAGAGACAAGTCAAGTTATTACGTTGCAAGGGATCAAAAAAAAAAAAATTGTTTTGTAGACTAATGAGAAAATCGTGACCTTATTCGTGGAAATTTTCTGGAGATATCAAGCAAATTCTTAAGAGACATCTTAAGTAGTCTTATGCATAAATTTTTTGGTGATAAGTAAATCCAATGGAGGAGAAACAGCTCGGCGTCAATGTTATGAATGAATATGAAAAAGTTAAATTGAAAACAGTCAGGTTTATTGTCCGTGTTAATAAAAAAAAGTTCGGTACGTTATTTTAACAGCAATATTTTTGCCAGAAATTAATTATGACTTAAAGGTGGTTATTTTAACAGAATATTTGGTTCTTTCCCCGGAATAATATTGAATTTTTGTCCATTTAATTCAATAAATCATTGAAGGCTGGCCTAGCACATTGAACGAATCGAATCAGAAACCTAAAAGATGGAAAGTAAAATAAGAAGAATATAACGTTGATATCAATCACGAGCCAGATGAAGAAAACTTAGTAAATCTATCATAATTTAGGTCATGGAAACACTTATCGCAATGAAGACATTTCCTTTAAACTAGCAACCGTGCATAGCACATACGAAGGCGATTCAAATTTTATGGCAATTTCAGAAGTGTCTCTAAATGCCTAACGAGTTCAGATAACTACTGAGAAAGGTAGCATCACCAAAACTCCATGTGATAAACCATTTGAGAAGCGGGGATAAACTGTTACGAGTAAAGATCCAAATGGAAACACATCCAAGAAGATTTGCGGGAATTTTAATTGCGGACGATGGCTTGTAGATATTCTTTCCCCCCTTCAATTTGGTTATTTTATGAATCAAATTGGTGATTTTCCAAGTAGAATTGGTGCTCTTCCAATCCAAATTAGATCACCCAAAGAAAAGTAACGGGAATTTTAATTTGGGACGATGACTTTTAGGGTTTTCCCTTCAATTTGGTTATTTTCTGAATCAAATTGATGGTAATCCAAATCCAATTGGTGGTCTGGAATGGACGTTGATAAACTACTCACCGCAAAGAAAAGTAACCGGAATTTTAATTTCGAACTTTTGATTATAAAATGTCCCCTTCATTCAGGTTATTTTGTTAATGAAATTGATGATTTTCCAAATCGAATTGGTTCTCTTCCAATTCAAAGACCAGCTTTTGAATCCGAATGGATACTGATAAACCACTCACCCCAAACAAGAGTAACGGAAATTTTAGGTTGGGACGATGGCTGAGAGAATTTTCCTTTGAATTTGGTAATTTTCTTAATCAAATTGATGATTTTCCAAATCAAATTGGTGCTCTTGAATGGATGTTGATAGACCAATCACTCTAAAGAAGAGTAATGGGAATTTTACTTTGGGACGATGGCTTATAGAATTTCTCCTTCAATTTGGTTATTTACTGAATCAAATTGGTGATTTTCCAAATCAAATTGGCGCTCTTCCAAGTCAAATTAGAGCTTTTCGTATCGAATTTACGTTGAAAAACCACTCAATTAAAAGAAGAGTAACGGGAATTTTAATTTGGGACGATGGCTGATACAATTTTCCCTACAAGTTGGTTATTTTCTGAATCAAATTGGTGATTTTCTAAGTAGAATTGGTGCTCTTCCAATCCAAATTAGATTACCCCAAAGAAGAATAACGGAAATTTCAATCTGGGACAATGCCTTTTAGAATTTTCCCTTGAATTTGGTTATTTACTGAATCAAATTGGTGATTTTCCAAATCGAATTGATGCTCTTCCAAGTCAAGTTAGAGTTTTGCCAAGCAAATAAACGTTGATAAACCACTCGATCTCCAAAAACAGTAATGGGAGTTTTAATTTGGGACACAGGCTTGTAGTATTTCGCTTACAATTTAGCTATTTTTGGAATCAAATTGATGATTTTCCAGATCGAATTTGTGCTCTTCCAAATTAAATTACATTCCAAGACTATTTTGGATAAGATAAACCCATCGAATATTGCTTGAATTGCTATCAGAGAAAATATTTAAATGGCTTGGCGAATTATTATGATTTTTCAGTCATTCTGCTGCTTTAAAAAACGCTGCAGTGGTCACAAGAATCAGAAGGATGGTTTAAGGAATAGCTCATTAGAGCCCCTTTCATCCATTTTTGATCCATCCGTGTAAATTTTGACCGTTTTCTTGTTTTCCTCAGTTCATATTTCTTGGGATTGCTAACTTAAAGTTGTGCTAGATGCAAGAAATCGAAGAAGCTAAGCCTGCATCCTTTGGCGGTAGCCCATCCCTTGAAATTTCAAGGTGATGGGAATACCATTGTTTGTTTGATTTTAGTATTGCATAACTTTTAATTGAAAAGCAGAGCAGGTCAAATACTTACTGTCACGTAAGTAGTTTGAACAGGAGGAAATTAAGTAGCATAAAAAGAGATTTTGTGTAGATAGCTCATAGGGTCGCTGTGATTGAAATGGCAGCAATACTTCTATCCTTGTTTATCAGGTTTTGATTGGATCAAACCATCAACTGGCTTTAGCATATGAAAGGATTGACTGCACTATCACTACCATTGCAGTTCTTATACGGATCCTCTCCCAGTTAAAGATCTACTTAGTTCGGTTAATACATTATCCTCGTACATGGAAAATCATAAATCACAATTACACACATAAATTACACTTGATTTTCAGCATGTTAAGGCAGGGATAATACCATTCCAAATTCAATGATTAAAATAGTCTGGTAATTATTACACACATAGAAAATTTGCTTTCATTAAAACAAAATCATAAACCACTCCTAAATACCTCAATTTCATCTTACCTTTTCCTTTTCCTTGATAGCCAGCATACGTTCCTCTTCCTTAATTTTCTCTTGGTTATTTTTTTCCTCAATTTTTCGTTCTTTAAGCGTTTTCAACAATTTCCATTTGCTACTACCCAATGCACCCGCGCCTGGTGGCATTCCCAATGCAACGCCATTTGTCGTACTATCCTGACTCGATTCATGGCTAAGTGTTTTACCATCCGCATCACCGGCTCCCACTCTACCTCTTCGCGTCCTGTGAACATGCTCCAAAGGGGATGGTTCTAGATCGGTTTCTTGTTCATTCCCGTATTCTTCTTCCTCCTCCTCAACATTGAATTCCATATCGTTTTTCATTTCATCATCGTCACTTTTCTCTTGACTATCCTGTGCAAACTCTTCAGACTCTATCGGATATCCTTGATTCTTGGCGGTGGGTTGAGAGATGGCAGCGATGCCTTTATCGCTGGTCAAAGACAATCTCACTTCGAGCTGTTGCTTCTCTTTGAACTCATTGTAGTTTTCCACGTGATGGTTGTCAAGTTCATCTTCCTCCGTGAGTTCTGGTGTGTCTGGGCCTGAAGTGGCGCCCGATGATTGTGAATGCTTTCCATGTTCCTCCGCCACTTTGGGCGGTGACCGAGTTGCAGCACTTCGGGCATGATCCTCCTCGGAAGAGTAAGGGGAAGTGGAGTAGCGAGTCACTTCTTCGCCACTGTCTTCAGGCTCAAGCATGGTCCTGTCAATGTTGCTTTTGCGACGACGTCGCTTTACCTTCTTCACCTGTCGATGATTTGGCTGATTGTATTGTCCATGGTTTCCAGTCAATTTTTGTCGATGCCGTTGCTGGTCGTTCATCATATCAAACTCGACCATAGTGATCTCATTCATCATCCGCTGTTCGTCGTCTTCCTCACTGCGGGGAGCTCCGTCTCCTGCTAGCCATCCGTGTATGTTGGTGACCTTTGAGAATTTCTCATAGACGTCCGGCTTTTGTGGTGCCTCATGAAGTATAACAGGAATTTCAGGTTGAACTCGAACAATAGATTTAAGTTCGCGCAAAACAAATGACATTCTCTCCTTGACATCCTCGTCAGGTTGGTACGAATCACTTTCGTTGAATTTCGGGGTGGTATCGCCAGCCTCCACTCCAAGCTGATCGATTTTCGACAGGAGGTTTTCACCATCTTTGGACGCTTGACGCCCCTGATAATACTGAGATGCCGATTCCATGTGACTGCGGCGCTCCAACTCCTCCAATTTGCGGAGTTCATAGCAAAAGTACTCATCGTCTGTATCGATACTATCTTCTGTGCTTTGCCTTCGGGACGAGGACACAGTCCTGTACGAGTGCTGGCTACGATTATCGTCATCATCTCGCGATGCACAAGGTATATCCAGACTGTGCTGCTGCTGGTAGCGAGGAGCCGAGAACTTGTAGCTTTTAGGACTTGTGATTGGAGGCATGACGTCTACATCCTGTTGGCGACTAACAGGCAAACGCATCCCTGATGCGGCTCCATTGGCAGTGGCCTGTGGATCGGTGCCGCTGAAGTCGAACTCAGAGTCTTCAATGAAAATCGAGTGTGTTTTCTGCAGATGATGGTGATGACTGGTAACTGAAGGCGTTGTTTCAGCAGGAGGAGATGATTGCTTGCCGTTTATAGGTGGGTCATTCTTATGAAGGACTTGCGGTTCTTGTCTTTGAGCCGTTTTTAAATCTTCGTTATTAGTTCGGTTGATATTTTTCGATTCTGCAGAAGTTTTTCTCTCCAAACGCAGTTTTTCATTGGCAGCATCAGAAGCTCCATTATCGGGTTGGCTATGGCGAATGACATCACCGATGGTGGGAAACATGGAGTTCAAGAACACGTCCTCCGGCTTGTCGGGTTCCTTATCTCTCTCGGCCTCGTCAGTACCCTGTAACTCTCCGAAAACATCTTCCATACCGTCATTTGCTTGACCCACAGTGCGCTCCTCTTCCATACGTTTCGGTTTGGCAGGCCTAGCCGGATATTGTTGTTGGTGGTGGTGCTGTTTTTGCTGATGGTATGTCTGAAGGAATTCGTCGTATTCACTGGTGCTGTCGTCATTATCAGACTGTATGAAGCTCTGCAGATCGACTTCAGGATCAGACAAACTTGTACTCGCAACGGATCCTGGACGCATAAAAGGACTTTCCATGCCACTGCCAGAATGTCCTGGTGAGCGATGAGTGAAGCTGTGCCGTCGATAAAGCTTTGCCTTTTGTATTATGTTTGACATCGTGGCAGAAAGGGAGCGCTTTTTCTTTTTAACTGAGCCTCCTGGGGCTGCAGGATATTGCTGCGTGAATCCACCCTCAGAATTTGCTGTGGAATGACCTTCCGAATGTGTAGCACGTCTGCGTATCATCGGAATTTTAGCTAAGCGTTGCTGCAAATAATGGGGCGGGTAATGGTGGTGTTGGAAGTGATGCGATTTTGGCTGTTGAACTTTTTGTTGTTGTTGAAGCTGCTGCTGTTGAAATCGAGTGTATTGCTTCTCTGTTTCATCGATTTCCACCCCAACAGGAAGAGATTGCGATCGGTGGCGTTTCGTCATACGCTTCAGCTTCAGATCAGGCAGCCAATTAGAAATTTTTCCCAAATACTTATGGTGGCTCTGTTGATGCTGCAGAATGGGTGGACCCGATTGCTGGTGTTGCAAGTGATGTTGTTGTTGCGGCTGTTGCTGACCCGGTAGCTGCTGCTGCATATGTTGATGATGCTGCTGGTGCGAACCCTCTCCCGGATGATGACGGTCCCCTCCACCAGCCATCAGCAGTCCCGAGCTGTGAAACCGCTTCTCGGAAAATCCCAAGTCGTTCGAGATGGTTACATAGCCCGATTGGTTCAACAAGTAAGACTGCTGTTGATGCTGCTGATGGGCCGCATGCAAATCCATCGCTCGGCCCGCTCTGAACGCAGAACTTTGCTGTGATGCCTGTTGATCCTGCTGGGGGCGAGCGAAACCAATATAGTCAAGGTTTCTGGAGCTGTTGTAGTCAGTCAGGCTGCTCGATGACGGGTAATAGACAAGTCTGTCCGTCAGATTCCTGTGCTTCTGGGCGTAGGCCTCGACGTCGTCGATATCGGTTTCTTCGAAGCATGCCGACTTGGAACGTTGTCCTGGCCGTTTGTGTGACGTGCTTCGTTGCTGTTTTACGATGGCCTGATTTTTGACCAAATCAGGATAATTGTGTTGGGGGTAGTGCTGTTGCTTCTGGAGTAGAAGATGCTCGCCAAATTGGCGTTCATGCTGAGCTTGCCGATCTTGATGCTCTATTTGTTGCTGTTGCTGCTCCCAATTTAATATTTCAGTCATTGTGGTTGCATCTGATGATGCTTGAGTGCTCTTAACATCGAAAATTGATTTGTTTTCAAAGACTGAACAAATTGGAATATTCTTCGAGAGCTCTTGGATGTAGTTTAGGTTTTCTTCACTAAACATGTACTCGTCGTTGCTGTTATTGTTCAGTAATGCTGCATTGAAAGGGTGCCTGCCTTGGCCCGAAGCTGCTGCTGGTAGATCCGCATTCGCTACTTGAGGCATTTGTTCTGCTGCACTCGCTACACTTCCTTTGGGACGTGCTATCGACAGCATTGGTGAACCAGTCGGATTCTGCTGATACTTGAAGGAATTTTCGTCGACTTGTTGATGATAGATACGAGACGGAACAATCGACGGTGAGTTTGGTGATTTCTCTAAACTTGAGAATCCCGACATCGACGAGAGTCCCGAATCGGACTTGGTTTTCTTCGGAGAAGCATCCATGCCAGAGATAAATGTTGCTGTAGACGAGCTTGGAGCGGCCATTGATGAGGAAAGCGACAGCGAGGGTTGACGATACCGTTGCTCTGGGTTGGTTTGCTTCATTTTCATCATCATGATGTCTGCATGGAACGGATTCATAGCATTGATGGGATGCTGGGCTTGGTGATCATGCTGTTGCAGGACCAGTTCGCCGTTGTCAATAAGGACGATAGTTGATTCGTCACCCAGTTCCGCGGTTTCAATACCATCAATTGGCAAAAAGTCTTCACCATTTGGCGCGGGTGGTGGTGGGCTTTGTGATGCTGTACTAAGAATATCGTCATCGCACAATGCCGAAAAGTCGTCGATTTTCTTTTGATAGTTTGGGTTCTGCAGATGCAGCAAAAATAGCATGGAGTTGTGTCGTTCGAGGCTCTTTTTAAGGGACTTTATGTATTCGTCGTCGTTGTAGATGTTACTACTACTTGAATAGTGTTGCTGCTGATATGGCTGCGAGCTGTTGCCCTTGCCAGCCCTGGGTGAATATGTACCGGCTAAATATTTCTGATTATCGTGAAGCATGTAATCTGAACTATAATTATCTAGTAAATTCGTAGAAGGTGCTGAATAGTCGTCCCTAGTCATAATAGGCGATAGCATCCTATAGGTGTCCATTGTGTCGTAGTTTTTCTTAATCTGCATTGATTTTTTTAGGATTTCAGTCTCTTTATTGTCCAACAGTTTTAGTTGTTCGTTTAAATTCGAATTGTTACGTAACAAATGTCGGCTGTACTCGTCAGCTAGGAGCTGCATCGTTGAACTCGTCGACGTTGATGCAGATGATGCTGTAGTTGCTATTGTATGGGTTGGTGTCACATCGCTTGGGTCACGTCCATTCAACAAGGATGTCGTGGAACTGGTCGAATCATTTGACGTGCCACCTTGATCTGCGGTTAGCTGTTGCTGTTGTGATTGGGATTTTTGCGAGGCGTCGGAGGAATGTTGCGCATCGGTACCCAAGAGTTTCTTTAGAATATCAATGTTTTTCTCTAGCTTATTTATTATTAGATTGTTTTGGTGTTGCAAATTTGTTGGTGTTTGAAAATCATTGGTTCCGGTCGCACTTGTTTCACCGCCACTTCCGCTACCACTACCACTGCTATCCTTTTGTTGTTTGGTGAAAGGATTCAACAGCAGCAACATAAGATTTTTATCGATTTTTTTGATTTTTTCAAAAAAATTGTACTCAGCCATTATGATATTTCGTAATCGCTGCATTTGTTCGTCGCTAAAATGGGACAAATCTTCAATTTTATTGACCTCGCCAACAATAATGTCAATAAGTTCTTTTGTTGGAAGCTCGGCATCGTCCTGTTTGACTACCAACGAGGGTTGCTGGCCAGCAGCTTGTTGCTGGTTTTGTGAGCTCTGTTGCTGGAGCAAATTCGTTTGTGAGGAATCAATAAGTGCTGATTTAAAACTGTTCAACATTTCCATCTCGTTTTTGTGATGCTTTTTCTTCTTTGACTTTTTATTGTCCTTGGTTCTTGCTATGCTGGCAACGGATTGTGTGGAAGAAGCAGACGCCATTCGAGGGTGAAGCGAGGGTGAAATAGAACCCTGCGAAGGTGGCGGGTCAATTGCAAGGCTTGGTGTTGTTACGGGTTCCGTTGAAAGTGATTCGTGCGATTTTGGCCGGTTTTTGTGCGAGGGGTACATGCCTGATTTCGCTTCCAAAAAGTACTCTTCGATTTCCGAGGCGGAGCTTTGTAGATCGGGCTCTTGTTCTTCGTTATCTTCGAATATCATTCCCAATGATGATACAGGACGCGATTGAGATGCAGCGGATGAGGATATTATCGCGCCAAGAGTTGCCAACTTGTCGTGAAGATTCAATACTTCTAAACTATTGCCAGACGGTGTTATATAATCGTTGCGATATGCAGCTTCGTTCAGATTTTGATAGAAGTCATTCATACTCATGATGTCGGTCATTCCACTCCCCCCTCCCGAATCATCGATCGGAACTGAAATTATGCCTCCTCCCTCGATTCGCTTATCACCGTGCCGAAAAAACTGATTGTCGTTCTCTATGCCTACCAAATCGGTCATTATGATGTTGTTAATCGAGTCGCGGGCTCCCTCGTCCACCAGAAAAAAATCCGACTGGTGTCCCCTTTGCATATCATTGGCATGCCTTTGCTCGATGAGATCCACTCCCTCCTCCAGGCCATCCTTGATGGCACTATTCCCTAAAAAATCCCGGATCAAATGAGTGTTGGTTTTTGAGTCTACCGATGCATTCCGTTCGATGCCGGCCGCTCCATTGTTTCTTTCACCGACTACATCAACGATAACATCGTTCGAGCAATAAGGGATGACGTTCACGTTTATTCGGCCAAATCTTGATCCTGGAGGCGCTGTCGCAGATTTGCTTCGCACGTGGTGTAACTCAATGCGATTTGGAGCCTCTCCAACGCTGGTGGCAAGCTCGTCGTAATCAAGTGGCCTTGCCAAGCGTGGCGATTTAACTCGGCGCTCCGGGGATTGCTGGTACATTCCCGGCGACATGGGCAAAGGGGCTAATAATTGACCGTAACCGTCTAGCATATCGCCACACGATTCCAGCGCCTCATTCTTCAGTTCCTCGAGCATATTGTTGAATTCATTGGTGGTGGTGGCGCAGCTGGCCTGTTCTTTGATTTGCTGGTGTATCTGCAGAGCGCGCATCTTATCTATTTCCGGCTCATATCCAAAAGGATTTTTCTCGCGCACCAGGATTTGTTGTTCGGGCTGTTTTTGGGCGAGCAGCAAAGCTTGCTTTTGGAGTTGTTTACGCTGCTCCTGCTCCACAAAATCCTCAATATTGGGCTGAGTGCAAAGACCCATCAAATTGCTGACAATCGACTGTTGCTCAACCGTTATGTTCTCTAATTTTTCCAGTCTGGTCCACATCTTTCCGTACTCGTTGGACAGCAAATCTAAGGCACGCCATGCAAATTTCAGTTCGGTCTCCAATAAGTTAATGCGCGTTGCTACCTTATCCATATAGTCGGATATGATATAGTCCGAGTGTTGTTGAGCATTGTAATAGTCACACAATTGTTGCTCGTTGGCAAGCAGACCCTCTTGCTCCGCGGCGGCCATAACACTATCCAAAACTACCAAAGACGGTGGGAAAGATTGCTGATGGTGTTGGACATTCGTGTTGGGATTCATTGGCATGCAGATTTGCGATGGATGTTGATGGAGTTGTTGGTTTAGTTGATGGGCTAGCTGTTGTTGTTGTTGCTGTTGCTGTTGCAAAATAATATCCTTATTTGAATGAGGTCCTAAAGACATCGTAGCCGGCAATGTTTCGTTGGTGTGACTCCTTTCCGACAGGTGTGGACTGCCTGGTGCCGGGCTTCCTTGCGTATTCAAGATTTTATGATGGACTTTTGGTGAAGGTGAGCGTATCATTTGATGGCTCTGGTTGAAATTCATACTATATTTTTTTATTTATATTTTTTTCACAATGAGGCGAGTGTCGTCAATGCAAGAGGACACAACGTACGGCTGGATGAATGGAAATCGATTGCTTGTTTATAATGTCGACGATCGTTCTTATACTTAAAATAACATTAGAATTTATGCTAGTTGGTCTTTTAGCAGGTATTGATTGTTGTAGAAGTACTTATCAAAGTGATGTTCACCGTATGTGTTAGGAATAAACGGATAGAAATAGTCAACCGACTTTAAGATGATTCAATAGCTGCAGATATTAGTAGTAGATGAATAGTTGAGTAGTTCTTTTAAACACCGATTTTCGTAACAACACTTTATTTTAATTGAAGATATTTTTTTTTCGTTTATCTTACACTAACAACACTCACATAACTATTAAAGCGTGAAAATCGTTGATTTGATAATTGCCTGTTTTGGTTGTTGTTTCTATTGAAATATGATTAGTTTCGCAGTCATACTTATTTCCATCAGAATCACACTAAATGCAAGGTTCGTTATTCGATTCGTTATTAATATTGTTGTTATGTCCTTTACAAAAAAAAAAACCAACAACCAAGTACGTCCCTTATTAATTTTAACTGTTCTATAAAGTTATTTAATTTTTATTATTTATTGGTGTAAAGTTTTAAATTCTTGAATTTATTTCAATGACTTCTCCGAAAAATTCCCTAAATGCGTAATTATAGTTTATTTGTTCAACTTTGTATAGTCATATCGATCAATAGGTTTGTCAGTATTTATATACACATCCACATATATATGTATATATATATATATTTATTTATTTATTTTTCGTTTATCAATATTCACTGTTTTCACGTCTTATTTTATTTTTTATTGAAAAGACAATAATTTTCGTCATAAAATCCAGTCCACAACAGTTCAATTTTTGTGTTGAAAATTCGAAAATATGAATTGTTGAAATTAAATTTCGAATTTAGTATACGTCTTTGTTTTCAATTTTTATTTAGTTTATTTTATTTTATTGATTTTTTTTGTTGTTGTTGAAAAAACAACCTTTATGTCAAACAGCATAAATGGATAATACATTTTAGAAAAGTTCCACGAAAAATTGTTAGGCGATTAGGAAAATTCATTATTATATTATATATTTGAACAGCAGAGGAGCATATTCACTATGAAAAGACATGGTAAGGGGGCGTTATTTCCAAACAATTTAGAGTATGGTTTAAAAAAAAATCCAGTTGAAATCTTTAATTTCAAAGATTTTACAGAATTTTTCCCCCTACAAAATGGTTGGAAATAATATTGAAAATGATTGAAAATTACTCTTCAGGTGATATTTACATTTATTTGCATTTGAATTGCTTAAAATTTAATTAGTTTCTTTTTGAATATATTTCATAAACATGTAGCGAATGCTATTGAATAGATTATTAGGAAAACAATGAAGGAGTTACCTTTTAAATTTTCTGATTTAAAAATTAGCAAAGATAGATTCGGAGCTAACTGCAAAGAGTCGACTAAAAGATGGCACATCAGAATTTTCCGTAAAGATGGCTGCATTCTATTAAATGATAGACGAATATCGATTAATCGCTTCATTTGCGGTTGCAAGGCATTCTGCTTTGAGAGTTTCGAATTTTTCGAGTGTTAATGCGTCGTGAAAACAGAAAACGAAATCCGATTCTTTCACCTGTGTTACAGTTTGAGATATCAATATAAACTGGGTGTCTTTTTTTTGACATAGCAGGGATTTTCAATAAGTTTATGCCCGGATGCTATATGTCGTCGTCTCAGGGAGCCTCAGAGATATGAGCATATGTGCATAGCTGGATTTGGCAGCTCTCTTCTTCTTCAAGGGGAACCTGCACCAAAGTATCATTGCCAGAAGCAAGTTGCTCTTCAGGAAAGTCTATTTGTGAGCACGTCAATACCCTGGCAATGGTGAATAAAATGGTTACTGGCCTGTCTTCTAACAATGCCTCCTCCTCAGGGTCTTAAAAGTGACCTTATCTGTCGACTATGGCTTGTAGGAGCAGAAACGTTGCTTTTGAGGTTTTGAAGAGGCTGAAAATCTTGCCTCCTTGAACTTTTTCAGAAAAATTCAGCTTTTCTTGAATGGAGAGAAAGAATTATGGAATCATAAAGTCTGTAAACAATATCAGGGGTAATCCACAAATGATTTAGGTTGAATAACGCACCCTTATTAGCTTATTGGTCTATTTCAGGCTCCTAAGTGACCTCGGCTGGCCACATCTAACCCAATGAAAGAGAAATGAGATGAAAGAGGAAGCATGGTGCGGGCTATCATTGAAGAAGTCTCAGCGGTGGAAGCATCTCATCAGCAAACTTAAAGATGGTACATCTCACTCTGTTCCGATCGTACAAGGCCATATTTGTGACTAACTCTGACCTTCTACTGGATTTTAGGTCACATTAAGTTGAAGCCTGAAAGATCAGCAAGTTTGTATAAACAGGCTATTGAAAAATTGGGTGAAGTTCAACGTAGAGCAAACCTGCAAGCAGTCTCCAGGGATAACATCCCTAGGCGGTCAAGATCCAGGACGCAGATTTCAACCGAACCAGCATGGTGGAATGAAATCATGAAGCTGAATCTGCTCAACAGCCCAACCCTATCAATGTTTAACTTAAAGGTTGCGAAGATTAATGAGCCCACCGATGGATAACCGGAGGCTTTCATTATCTTAAATAAAGAGTCACTGACTCCACTGGGATCTTAAAATGGAGTTATTAGTCAGAACTTTTTGGCAATCATCCTTAAAATACAACTAAAAGTCCATAGTGGCACATCAGCAAAAAATGGGGCGCCAGGAAAAATTTCAGCAAACCTCCGAGTCAAATCTTCTGGCATCGGTGAGCAGATTTTTCGAGCTCTATCAATTTTTTCCTGGATATTTTGCTGCGTGGTACATAAACCAATCACTAAGTGTAACTGCGCGCAACCTTTCATTCACCCCTGAAGAGCAATTAGAATTTCAGGCGATTCTATTAGCTTCCGTTAAAAATCTCATGATTATTTTAAAATCCGACATCCATCTCTCTCGTAATCGCTGGTTGGATAATGGATTCTGGCGATGTTGAGTGTGTTGCCACGATTGATCGCAAAAAAAATCATTCTGGTGACTTTAAATATGGGAAATTTACAGAAGAGAAAATCGCTTCACGACCTGATTATGTGTTTTGAGTGATGAGAAAAGGACAGTAAAATAGTAGCGCGTTATTTTTTTTAAAGAAAAGGATGGATGGAATGGTGTCGCAGCTGTTACGAAACGTGTGTCTGTAAGCAAACAAATGGCACTCTGAAGTGTGGCCTGAAGCTACAAGCCAACTAAGCAAAATATAAATGCAAATGATGAAAGATAAACCATACAATTTCAACGAGGTGGTCATCTCATATTTGGAATAAAAATTTTGGCACGAAGTTTCTATCGGAGAATAATCAGGTATTAGCCATCTGCATTCCGATCGTGTTCATCTTCAGTGCGCTCCGATTGGTGAGGCCTAAGATTGAAAATGATTGGCAGGTTGCTCTCCAGGCAATCAGTCGAAGAGCACTCAAAACAGTGAGATATTCGGCTCGTTGTTTGCGAGGATGCTCAACTTGAAAGATTCACAATAAACAATCTCTTTTTAATGTGAATGCGGCAGCTCTCGTATTTGTTCTTTTTTTCTTCACTAAACAGGTGACCAAGCACAATAGATAAAATCAATAAAGTTTGGTAGACTTAATTGTTTTCGGTAGAGTGATTTTTGAGGGATAAAATTCGGGGCCGTCGGGGTTCACTTCGGAATGAGTGAAAGTATTTTTTTTGGCAGATTTTTTTTAGTATTCTTGCGTTTTCTGACCGTAATGCAAGGAGTGGCTTCAGCTTACAATTCCCTTATGGATTTCAATCCAATAATGACATCATACAGACTTTTGCAAGTATAAAGCTCACACCATTAAAAATAAATAATAAAAATAGTTCTGTCCTATGTACATTGAAAACCTCGATGATGTTAACTCAATTCCAATTTGAAAAATAATTAATCGTGGACCGTAAGTGTGAAGAGTATCTGCCCATTTTGTTGTTGTGAATAACGAACGGCGAATAATAATCAAGGACTGCTTACATTTCTTCGTATGAAATCAATGATTTAAACTTTCCATTGTATTAAGCTCCTGAAAAATGTCTCAAAATAATGAATTTCTTACTGAAAACTGTTGGACAATCAAGTGTCTTAAGAGTGCTTGCAATTTTTTTCTTTGTGTATAAGAGAAGGGTACAAATATCCTGGTCTAAATTTTGAATATAAAATCAATATCATAAATTTTTTATCAATGTGTCTGCAAATAGTATTTAAAATAAAATGTATCCGATTCGATACAAGTGTATCCTTATGCTTATCATCCATAAGTGGCTAGGCTTGAGAGAAAAATCATTTTAGCATTTCAAAGGACCTTCTGATAATACTCATTTCTAATTTGAGACGTACACAAAGTGAAAGTGTGCATCTATCATCTGTAAATGTTCATACCGAGTTATTTTAATCTTCTGCACGAATAGTACAAACGAGCTGTCCTTACGCTAAAAGTCTATTGTTCACGTCAGTATTTATATATCTCAAATCTATTTTAATCCATCTGACACTTTTAGAAGCCTATTTTCTATGTCACGTGTGAATAGATGCAAATTTGCTTTGATCTTAAGGATAAATAGACACATAAGCATGTCTATTTCAGCTATTCCACACATTAGTGTTTCAAGGTGAACTAACCGCACAAACAAGACAGACATTAATTAGAGCCATAAAAATTGTTTGAAATAATTCAAGACCTGATTGTTTTATTTTAGAGCAATTTTCCTTCAGAAAAAAATAAAACCAAATCATGTTTCAAATATTCCCAACACTTGTCGTTAAGTTTCACAATATTTAGCTCTTTGACAAACCACCTTGCCACTCGAAACACCACCCCATACCACTTCAACCAGCCTTCATAAAGTTGAAATACCTAAGAAGCGTTTTCATGTACTTCTCATAGCAAACATATGAAGTGGTGAGACTTGTACGTTCAGGCAAACAATGTCAATTTCATTCAATGAACCGCGACCTTAGATGGAACCTTAATATGTCTTTACAAATTTTTTTTTTGAATGGTGAACGGAGGGGTAGGTGTATTGCTTGTTGAAATATACTCAAAAAACAACTATTCCACATTTGAAGATTTTCTTTTCGCTGATTTTGAGATTTGAAATGGAAGGAGATAGTTTTCATTGGTGGTAGTTTTTTTCTCGTAAGGATTTTGTATGGTTTTGTTCTGTTTGAGGATGAAATTTTATCTGTAAATTTAAATTTTTTGATTATCACCTGAAGAGCATATTTAAAATTAATAAAATTATTTAAAAAAAAAATGGAACTATCTATTTGAGTGTAGCATTGAGTCGACTGAATTTCACAATTTTTTTGCAGAGGATATTTTCAATTGTTAATTTCACTATCAAAAAAAATGCACAAAAATCAGAGATTTACTCTGCGTCCGTAATTAACCACTCATTGCCATTAGCGCACTTCCGTTTCGATATTTTCCACATTTCACGCTTGATTCGGTTGCGACCCTTAATAAAAGCTGTTCGTGTTTTTGTTCACTGGAATTTCGATACGGATAATAGGAAAAGAAACGTGTCAATACCACATATAAGTCGCATTAAACAAACACGCGTTCAGACCACCAACATTGTTGTATGTATGAGTGTTAAAATTGGCCTTCCACCTCTAGGAGAGTTGAATAATAAAATGTAAGTTTAGTTCAACAAAATGTTTTTTTTCTTCGTTTTTTGGGGGAGCTCGCGTTTTTCCCTTAATACACTACTAAATTATGTATGAGACGGGCAAGGAGCTAAAATTTCCAATTCTATGGAATCCTTGCGTGTGCATGATTGCGGCCTATTTCAAAGCAATTCCCTTTTGTGTAGTACACATAATATGTTGTTGTTTTTGTGGCAAGGGAGAGAACGTTATTGCTATAGTTGCACCTTCTAAACATTTAACGGAACAATTCAAGATAAAGTTCTGGTCCTTTTTTTAAAAAAAAAAAGTTCGGCATCAAATGGTTCGAATCACAACACCGGTCCCGTTTTCAACTGTTTTCGTAACACGGAAATAATGGATCACAACCATCGGAACGTAGTTTTTTTTACGTTAGCAAAACCAAATAGAATTTTCCAAACGTATTTTCGCGCATTTCTTTCTCGCGGGAAAATTCACTCAACATATCTTTAAACACATATTTTCCCGTCAATAGGCAAACATATTTCGGTCGTAAAGTCACGTATGACGAGCGTACGTCGTAAACCTGTGCGACAATCTCAAGATAAACACACGGTGCCTTATTTAATTAATTACATTTCGTTTTCATGGTGTTTTTTTGCAATTCTTGCTTTTTTGTCGGCAACAAAAAGCCTACAAATTGTAGAGCAGAAATGGGTGTATTGGTAGTGCATGATTTTCGGATATGTTTTCCATTTATAATTTCGATGCCAATGCCTTAGTACACTTCACGGGGCTGGAAGACAATGCTTTTGTTGTCGTTACACTTTTCCATTTGCTTGCTCGACTCAGCTACACGTCAACTGGAAAGCATTGAAAATTTGTTTCGGAATTTTTCAAACCATTCCCAAATTTCAGGACACACTCAACACTTGCTTAATGTACACTACGAAACGATGGAAACGTGAAAATTGCGGGTGATGGAAAGTTGGGTGTTTCTTTTTAATAGTAAAAATTTACTTTATACGATAGGTAAAAAAATTGTGCAAACGATATAGAGGTCCGCGAAGAATCTGTGACCACCGAAAAACAACACAAATCTCCACACGACGAAAACGGACTATAATACAAGTTCCCCCCCAAAAATAAACTTTTTTGCGAGCAACGTTCAAACGAGTGGAACGCTTTTATTTCGATATGCAGGCCAAACAGGACGAGCAGGATACGCGCACGAGAGCAAACACGCGAACAGACTGGTATAGCTGGCAAAGTTGTGTGTGACCCAAGTAGATGTTGTTGTACCATGCCATTGTAGAGTAGGAGCCAAAGGACACTGTCTTACTCTAGCTGATACAATCGTTCGTTCCTCGACAAATCCTGCTCAAGTTGTACTCCCACCCGAAATGGATTTTTAGGGAAATGTGTGTGTTTTTGCTCTGTTTAGAACATGCTACAATAGCTACCCCACGAGGTGATCCTGGTTGCTCCTTTATTATTTTGGGAAAAAATATAGCAAAAACTCTACACATATTCATCAAAATTTTTAGGGGTGAGACTACGAAGCAAAGAACGCCAAAGTAGATTTTCATAGTTATTTTCAGTCAAGTATTCAAAAATTCTTTTTTAAAAAAAAAATCACAAGAATTTTTAGAGGAAACGTCAGTTAACGGAAAATAATTTTTACGAAAATTTCCACTCGATATAGGTCGAAGTGTCCGGTCACTCTCCTATAAGTGCGACATTAATGCGTTTTGAAATTCGTTCCAATAATATTTTTGGTCCACTGCCCCACAACAATCAGCTTGCCAAGCAGCCAAGCCAGCCAGCCAGCCAACAACCTTCCGGCAGACTGAACGTCGCACACCCGCACTAACCAACCCCACCCAATTAGAGGGCTGGTTGGTCAGGTGCAGCAACCTAGAGCGCAATCTCCTTCAACCCCCGACGACTATTGATCAAATTGAAATTACTCTCGAATAGTATTTGCCACATACCCTTACTGGATTCATAGCCCCCCATACGACTAGCATGCGTCGACAAAAGCCTGGCGTACGAATCCCCTTCGTCGCAGCCCTCGTCATCATGAAATTCTATATTATGGATTCTCCTTTCAGGCCCCTTCTTAACAACTATCACCATACCATCCCCGATTTGCTGGAAAATCTACTTTATTCTTCGGCCCATTACAGCTGAGCATGTGCATCCACCCCTTGGTATAAAACCGAGAGAACGTTTCACGAAATCCTGCCAGGCATAGCTAAGAAGGCATAGGGGATGGTTGGATTGTGCCAGTTGTCATCTGTCTGATGGAACTCGGAACATTTCACGTTCACATTATTCAGGCGAATTCCGAGATGAGCCTCGAGATTGAATAGGAAATTCCTCTTTCGGGACACACCGAAAAGTTGTACATTTTCCAGGTTTTGTCTAACCCTTCCCGCTCGAGAACTGAGTAGGGTAGGTAGCAAGCGGATATTGAATCGTTCTGATACAATAGACGCTATTAGTCTACATTGTATTGTATACGATGTACTTGCTGGAATGTGGTCGCAAGGATCAATCTCATGCCTTTTATGTGTTAAAAAGTGCATTTATTTGGTCCGTTATATGAAACTAAATTAATTTGTAGCAAAATCCTTACCGTGCTCTCGGAAAGTGGATAATAGTCGTGGAGAGAATTTTCAGAAATCAAATCGGTAGGACTAGGCAACACTAGAACCGTTGGTGTCAAAGTCCTTACAAGCATTCATCACATTCTCAACAAGGTGCAACATATAAAAGCCGGCTAAGGAATTCACATGAAAATATGCAGTCCTATCAATATGTACATAGTCCTTCGATTGACTTGTTTGGTATATCAGGAAAAGTGTCTATGCTTGTTAAGTAAGTATTCAAGTGGAATTTCTTGATAGTAGTACTATTTTTTTTTGACATGCCAATATAATTGTTGTTCATGTATCTGGTGTCCTTAATTTATCGTCTATGTATCTGAAATAAATTGAATGCTACTTGCATAGCACAACACTCCTTCAGGACGACTTAATAGAGTTAAGAAATCAATTTTCAAAACTATCTTGAACATCATCTTGTCGATCAAGTCCTTTAAGACGTTCCACAATAAATTAAGGAAGGATAAAGTGTCATAAAAATGCTGCAATGCAACTCTCCATCACAACTGTTGGCAATGGGTCATGTTGTCTCCAAGCGGTAGAAATTTATCGGCACTTTTATCGTTTTTTTTTGCGTTCATGTTCTGCTCGACTTGAATGTGACAAGAATATTATTCCAGGAATTAAAGATAAGATAGTTTGTAGACGGGATGTTGAAGACAATGTGAAAGGACACAAGGGATTTTAAAAGTTGCACAATGAAGTGGATGCAACTGTATGAACTGAGATCCGTAGACGATGGCATTCCAAAAATGCTTGATTAAAATTTACTTGGGTAAAATTATCATAATTTTTATGTAGCTTACGTTGGATATCTAGTAAACGTGTTGAGTGTGCATTTTCATACATACACATACCAGGGAGAAGATAGCAAGAGCTATATCCTGCTGGTAGTCTAATCTATATTAGACTATCGGCAATTAGAGCTAAACTATTCTATTGGATCCTGGAACGTTTGACTGCTTGTTACAATAAAATTGTTAGAAAAACTTTTCAAAGAAATTTTAGAACATGAGAACAACGTCCTGACGTCAAAAGGATATATGAAAGTGATATACCGGGAAATTGCGAAGCGGATGCCTTAGTGAGAGCTGGTACTGTGCTCCAGGAGTGTACACTCACACCCCAAGTTGGTCAACCTCTAGCTTCTATAAAGCTAGGATTTAAGCAGCATTACATCAAGGCTGCCAATAGAGCCTGGTTGTTGGAGGAAAGCTGCAGGACAACCAGGCAAACTTGGCGTGCACTGAGTTCCAGACGCACCAAGCAGCTCCTGAACACGAGTCGTGAAACCTTGAGTTCTATCGTGTCCATACTGACGGGGCACTGTCTAATTGGCAGACACGCAGAAAGGTTGGGCGTTCCCTTCAACGATTTCTGCCGGAGTTGCAGATCGGAAGAAGAGGAAGAGACAGTCCAACACTTTCTGTGTGGATGCCCGGCACTGTCCAGGAAACGCGTGAAAACCTTAGGCTCACCATTCCTGGACAGCCTCACGGAAGTAGCTGATTTAATTATCGGCTGCATAGCCGGCTTCATACGAGAATCGAAATGGTTCTCGTCATTTCACAGGTTCTAGTGTCGCCCTCGTCTTTTTGTGGTATCACAATGGGCCTATCTTGGCCTAAGTGAGCCATCTTTTTGACAAAGAGGGCTGCCACTATAACCATCCAAGACTCGAATGTAAGTTTCGGATTGACACTCGGATTGGACAATACTTTCAGATCTTTCATTTGGAAAATAGGCACCAGTGAAAAATCAATTGGACTAGGACTAGGCTTTGCCACATTTCTGGACATGACTCCCAATTCGACTAAACTGATGTCTCCAATAATGTTAAGAGTGCATTGTATGCTAAGTTCTCGACACACTTCACTGGACAAGGTCCACAAAAAGAAGCCTTACTCAGGACCAGGACTAACTACTTCGAGAAATAGCGACTAGAACTCACCACCCCGCGGCTGGAACTAACTACCCCGGCAAGCAGTAGATGCCCAACATTATTGACTATATTTGTCGATATTTAAACGACTTTTTTGGGGCTCGTAGAGCAGAAAATATTATATTTAAGGGGAGACGAAGTAGGATTGTTTAGAGTTAAGAGAAAATTAGTGCCTGTATCAACATAGAAAGCAACAGCTATCCCGAAAGCAAGAAGCGATCAATGATATGGTCATGACAACGGGAATGGCGAGGCTAGACGAAGCATAACTGGGTAGAGTGGTGAATTACTTCTTACATTTATAGAAAGGACGAAATCGATTGATTTGCTATCATTTAAGCGGTAATCAAAGCAAACAAGAGGCACCGAGACGGCATCATCATCACAACAACTGCAACTTTTTCATACGTTTTTAAAAATAAAAAATATCCTATTCCTATATTCAAAACTTTTAATTTTGTGAGTTTTATTGTAGGATAATCGATCAGTAAGGACCTCGTTAAAAATAATCCCAATATCATTTATTCATGAAAAAAAAATATTGATATGAAATAAATCTGAAATTGAGTCAGCTCACATCCACTAACAAAATGAATTGCTCGACAACCAAACTAATGGCAGTGTCAATACGTCCATAAAACATTAATAAGGACATAGCTTAGATAGATTAATAGGAAGGAATTAGATGAAATGCTTTTCAATGAAATGTATGTTGACATTTTCTCATTGACTATTTGACTAGGTCGTTTTCATTAAAGAACCTCTTAGGCGAATTCAAACAATTGATGTGAAAATGACAAAATAAACGAATGATGGATAGGACATAAAGATGTATCCGAATCTAAGCCAAACAAACTATAAGCATATTTCAAGGACAAGGACATTAAGAGGCTAGATTAATCACAACGGGAATACACTAAGTTTTTAGAAACGACTTGCCAACAATATTGACTAAATGGCAGATTGTATTTGGGCACGCATCGGATGGATGAAATACAAACAATTAGGAGAGTCCTTCTATAGTTGTCTAAATGTTTCCAGACTATAATGGCTATTAGACGACATCTAGGATGGCCTAAAACAAACATTCGTTTGAGTCGTTTTGATCTAATGAAGGATTCCCTACCTTCGCCTAAAGGATATTAATTACATTATTAGTGATTTTCTTTTCAACTTTTTGAGTGATCCTTGAATTAGGGCCAGAAATAAATTGGAACTGATTACATTCCCTTTGAGAGTCAGTCAGCGTCTTTCTTACCTTTAATATTGCATAGTGGTTAGACGACAATTTTTTGAACAGGTATATATTTAAGGATATTGATGAGGACAATTATATTTGACTAAGCGATTCCTTTTGGGGGCACAAACTTTGTCTAATTATCAATCGAAGAATCGAATGCGCTAATCAAGTATCGTCGTCGTCGTCGTGACATGGAGGTGGGCATTGCAGCCCTAGCACTGCGACTTGCTGGTCGATTGTACTAGCCTCATACTTTTCCTTTCTGGAGTTAATACTTATGTCTTGAATCTTCCAGATGAGATGATGAACCTCATCAGGTCGTCCAAGGCTAAGGTATGGAACTCCTTGTCTCCTATTTGAGGCATGCCAAGGGCTCTCTATCTGTGTCTGGAGAACGCGGGACAGTAGCCCACATAATGTGCCGCTGTTTCCTCGTCCTCCTCACATCTAGTGCACCATGCATCGTCCACTATTTGCAGAAGAGCTTGGTGACTTCTCAGGCGTCCGTGGCCTGTAATCACTTCTGTGAGTTTTTTCAGTCTGACTCTATTTAGTTTCAGACAGTATTTTGCGACTTCAGGTCGTAGGTTTGGCAGAAAGAGCTTTGTTTGTCTGCATGTTGGTAGGCTGAGCCATCGTCTTCAATGTTCTTCCCTGAGTGTCTCATTGATCTTTTTTGAGATTAGATTTATGTTCGTTGCCAGAACAGGCTCAGGACCAACCGGTGTGATCTCTGCTCCCTTCTTAGCCAGTTTGTCTGCCTCTTCATTACCTATAATGTCCACATGTGCTGGGACCCAGGTAACTGAGACTCTGTTTCTCTGACTCAGCTTTTTGACGCTGTTCTGGGCACACTCCACAATTGAAGTTTTCACATTGTGGGAGCCCAGGGCCTTGATAGCGGCCTGACTGTCTGAACAGATTTTTATCTGTTTGTTTTGTATTCTTCTGTCTTGTAAGAGGTCCGCGGCTTTGGCTATGGCGTGGACTTCAGCTTGAAAGATGGTTGTTTTTGTATCGATATTTGAGCCTCATGTGGCCCAGGGCGTATATATATTCCCGCCCTAGCCCCGACGCTCATCACTGATCCGTCTGTGTACACTATGATATCAGCGGGCCTGTGAGAAAGGTGACCGAACTTAGTCCAATCATTCCTATCAGTCAAACTCGTTGTGAAATTTTTTCCAAAGAAGAGCCTTGGGATTATGTAATCGTTGGGCAGATCAAGGAGTGAGTCCACTTTTAAACTCTTTAAAAGTTTGAGGTGTCCCTCAGTCCAGCCGCCGTCTTTCACCATCCCGGTTCTCCTTAGGCGTACCATCGTCTTTGCGGCATGTTGCTTCACTGATAAGTCCAGTGGCAGCATGTCCATGATCACGTTGAGTGCTTCCGTGGGAGTGGTTCGCACCGCTCCAGTAGCACTCACTAGTGCTAGTCGCTGCACCGAGCCTAGCTGACTAATCAAGTATACTGTTCAGTATCTTTATGAACTATGAAAAGATATTTAAGATTGTCGAGTTGGCATCCTAGATAGTGAAAATTGGACTAGATGGAAGCTATTTTAAATCTTTCATTCGTTTTTTTATGGCCTGTTTTCTAGGAGCAAAAATTGTCTTCTCTAAATCCTGGAAGCCGGAGCAACTAATATCAATAGTAATAGTGGTAATTCACTTTCAAACACCATCATTTTCCGCGGTTCTTATTTCCCGTGTTGCTGCCAAATCCACAGTTGATGGCAGCGGTGGTTTGAGGGCGTCATCTCCACAATACCTGGAGGCAATTTTATTTTCTCAGTGAAAAAACGCGTTCGTTGAGTTCATTACAATCTCAAATCAATAGCTCTTTTGCTATTGATTTGAGATTGATTTTGTTGAAGCAGGATTCAACTTTGTTAGATCTTTACTTGTAAAAATTTATTATGACCACAAAGGAACGAATTTTGATGTAAGTTGTGCCTTGAAGCATGCCTATAAACGGGACTTAAAACGACGCGAGGAAGATGCCAGATTTTGACGCAAACGAAACGCTTGCCTTCCGTGGACGAATGACTCGCGAGCAATGAGAGCCAGAATGTGCCACTGATTAGATCCAAAGAAAGAACAGTCTGGATCATGGGGAATCCTGTAACCAAGAAATTAAATAGAAAATAGAAATCAACTGATGATTTCTGTTAAAATAAATGGTAGAGAGAGACTTAAAATGGCGTAGCAGCTCTTGAAGAGAGAGAAAAGAAAGCTTCAAAATTATCATCTGAAGCTTGTAAATCGACCCAAAAAAGTAGGTAGATTGTTTTCTGTGCTAGTCTCAATTCAGAATCAAGACTAATTATGTCCGCCCCAAATAAAATGCCTATTTTGATAAGCAATAAAAAATTGCTGCAAAATATCTAAGACCACATTTTCTGTTAAGATGTTTAAGTTTCCTTTCGACATCCTCCAATATTAAATATCTCATACCCTTGTCAAAAATTCATTTGCAACTGAAAACTGTTTTGCTGCTGAAAGACGATAAAAAAGGATTACTTTTTTAGGGTGCTCAAACAACCGATTATCTAAGCTGTTGTGCTAGCAGCAGGGACAAATTATATGCCAGTCGTTTTACATTTTCATAGATACAACCTACGTGGATTTCAAACTGCAGCCTTGTTGACTATTTAAACGTTCGACATTCCAAGGGTGCCTGGGCTAAACGGCGCCCAACCTGTTTTCGCGATAAAATATTCATGCAAATGAAGGAGCATGGAAGGAACTTCATAATTTACTGTCTTCTAACATACAATTTGCTGCCGATTATATCGTACATAATAATAAAGTGTTGGTCATCGATGCATTGACGGATTTCACGCAACCGATTATAAGGAAGCAAAAGTCCAATATTCATGACAACGTGTTTTTGCAGTCATCTTGATTTGAAGGACAATTAGTTTTTTGTTTATTGATGCCTGCAAGCGATAATCAAATTCAATTTCCTTGACATTGTCCTTAGAACAATTATCTTGTCAATATATTAAGTGAATGGGGGTGCTATTTTTCGAAGGAATTAGAATTCTTTAGCACCATCAGAAGGTTGAAAAGTGATCAAGAACAGATAATAATTCGGTAGGCTTACTTGACTATGAACTTTGAAATAAAAAATACACTGACTTTTGAGCTTTTTTGAAAACTATGTATTTTGTTACAGGGCTTAACCAAGGAGGGTCTGAGTTTTCTCCGAGTAGAATTAAAGATTCGTCCCGATGCGGCGCCACATTTTTAATGCGATAGACCTCATGTGAGCTGCATGAGACGTGCAACGCTATACCTCAGGTGAACCTGATGCGAACGTAATGTGGCCCTAGGGCGGATTCCATACGGCCCGCATGGAGTTTGCCGCACTTCGGCTGGAACAAAAAATCCATCATTTATCAATATACATCAACACCCAAAAACACAGGTGCATGGTTGTGTGACAGAGTTAGCTTGGCGTGCATCAAAACGTTTTGCATGGAGCATGCTCGCGCCTCTTTTTCCTTTAGCCTATCGTGAGCGTAGCATTTTGAATGCGTCTTGCTCGTGTTGAATTCAGCTTTCAATTACTAAAGACATCGGTATATTGACCGAATCATAAAAGCATCGAAAATCAATTTGTGGACGATGTTACGTGCCAAATGTTTCATTTTCCGGTACTGTTCTAATTTTCAACCACTTTCTAAGTTTTTGATGGTTTTGCGTCTGTACTACACGAACCAATTTTATAAATGTATTTCACACTTGCTTGGCACTGCTTTAACATCGTGCCTTGCTTCCCGAAAACATATATAGCTGCCTCTTTTTTACTCATACGATCACATGCGGATATCTGGCTGATAGCAAGAGACGGAGATCTATTGCTGCATGCAATAATCAATCGATAGTACGTGAAATGATGCAACCGAGATCGAAGTGGGCGTGGGAGATATCGAAATCTTGATTTATTGGAGAACAGATACCAAAAGAGTCTGGACGTATTTTTGATTTGTTAAAAAATGAGATGTGATGTGCGCACTGAATGAGAATTAAGTAACAATAATTTAAAGTCAAGACAAGTCAAAGTTGCCTGGAGGCGATTTATACTCTCTCGTATGTGCGGAATAAAAGTCTGGCTCGATATTATAAAGAAGTGTATTGGAATGAAATTTGCGGAGAACTGAGATAGCAATACAGTTCAATCTGAGTTATTAAGCATCATCTGACTTGGGGTCTGCGATCCTGCTTTCTGACGATTGCAAAAACGCGACTGCATGTTTTCAGGATGTCCTCTGCAGAACAAAGACATGTCTTTGACTTCCGGCCGAGCTTTTTGCTTTTGTTATTTTCCTCTTCTATTATTCTTCACTTACAACTCGGTGAGATAGCCGGAGAGAAAACTGTAAGCCGTGACTACCACTATGTTAACTTTTGCCATTCTTCACGGAATGCATTGGCCGAATGGCGCTCAAAATAGTGAGGTCTTCGATTGGTAGTCATCGGGCCAAGACACGCTCGTAAAAAATGCGTCTTTCTTAGCAACTATAAAATCAACGTCGCTTGTGCAATGGGAAGAAAAAGAAACGAAAGTATTTTGAAACACAGCCCCAGGATAGAAGCTATACTACTTCTTAGCTACTCCTGAAAAACTACACAACTAAGCCTCGGTAAACTTGAACCGATGACTTTGATAGGTGTTCTGACTGCACACTGCACGGCGAGCTATCACCTGAAAAATATTGGGTGGACGCGAATGATACTTGTCGCTTCGGTCAGGAAGAAATTGAAACGGCTGTACACGTGCTATGCGAATATCCAGAAATCTCAAACGAACGGCTCCATGTCACCTCTTTGATTTTCCTAGAACATGAGGTGGTGTGCAAGGTAGAATCTTGTCGGATAGTCAAATTTCTAGAGAATCTACTGTCTGACTGCCGTTGAAAAATTCAAGGATTCAAAATATATCATTAACGTCAAAGTGATGACATAGCTTCAATATTTTTATTGCTTAATCCAATTTCAACCTTTTTAATGAAAGAAGAGGATAGTTTAAAAGGTATAGAGACGATTTGACGATTCTTGTCTCATCCTTGGACCAAAAATTCACGAGAAGGTCATGAAAATGGCAATCCTTTTCATTGCAAATCTTCAATTAGATTAGTCCTTACTCGAAACGGTTCGCGTCTGTCCCCAATTGATTACGGTTTTTTCCCAAAACATTTGGCCAAATGGTTTGTACTTTTTCTGTTGTCCAAATTTTTTGGAAAAAAATTGTAAATCAATTGGGACAAAGTTTTGGGACATGGTCCAAAGCAACCAATCCTTTCAAATGCAAATTTTCCACTAATTTATGATATTACCCAATTGGGTTAGTCCCTTTCCCAAATGGCTTACCTCTTTTCCCAATTGATTTTGATTTCTTTCCAAAACATTTGGGCACTTTGCCACATGGTTTATACTTTTTCAAGAGGCTTTTAAGCTTTTCTCCAGCATATTTGATCTTAGGGCCTTTAAACGTATTTGAGGTGCACCATAAGTTTAAATCTTTTCGGGAATTATGACGACTTTTGAGAAAAAGTACAAATCATCTGATAGAATGTTCAAATGTTCTGGGAAAAAAGTCTAAATCAATTGGGAAAAAGTCCAAATGTTTTGGAACAAGGTTTAAACCATTTAAACTTTTCAATGCAAATCCTCAACTAATATATAACATTCTACAGTTGGCTAAGTCCTTTTCCCAAATGGTTTGCACCTTTTCGGAATTGATTGAGATTTTTTCCCAAAACATTTAGTCATTTTGATACGGTTTGTACTTTTCCAAGGAGGGTTTACAAACGTATTTAAGGTGCACCATAAGTTTAAATCTTTTGGGAAAATGTTTATGAGTTTTGAGAAAAAGTAAATACAAACCATTTGATAAAAGATGCAGATGTGTTGGAAAAAAGTCTAAATCAATTGGGGAAAAGTTCAAACGTTTTGGAACAAGGTCTTGGACATCCATTAAAGAGCAAACAATAAGGACATGGAACAATTTGAAAAATCTAAGCTTACAAGGTGAAAAAGGAACTTTGATGAGATTTATAAATAATTGCAATCATAAATAAGTCACAAGAACGTGCTTTAAGGAACTAATCAACAATATTATTCATCATGCCACGGAGTTCAGATATGTTAGCCTAAAATTCGTGTTTTCTGAACCCATCTCCAGTTTTAGCATATGATTTGGATATGGATACAAATATTACGATACTTACAACAAATCTTTGATGTTGTTTTAGCAAAACGCTCAACCGACGCGTCCTTTCGACACATGTTATGGCCCGACTGCGATAATGATAGGACACACTTGGCAGGGGGCTTATCCTTTCGGGATATTGCATTGTGATAGTGTATCTTTCTTTACAGTTTTAATGGTGCACGTTCACTTCACTACCAACCACTGAATATTAGATATTGTTTAATAAACGAATAATTATCTACGATAACATGGATTTATCGCGATAGCTGAACATGTAACGACAAATTAATAAGATGATAAAGCAATTACTACACTTTGCAATAATTGGAATAAAATGCACTACAATTGATTGGAGGGGGTAACACTGGCTCGAGGAATTAACGAACTTCCTTTATGTTGATTTGATACAGTTGCTAGTATCGAAGGATTTTCTTGTTTCTACACTGTGATGCAAGCATCTATCGGGAATGAAAATGATAAACAGCGGGTAGTAAAAGGAAAATTCAATTTCCTCAACACAGGAGGTCGAACGGATGTGTCTCTTAGCGGCGGTTTCAAGTGACTTGAGTGCGATTCGCCGAAACAATTTTCAATAATAAATATGTATCCTAGTTTTGCTGTTTGAAGACAACAAACTGCACAGGATTTACACCCGTCGCGTGACACTAAAAGCTATTGGCTTCATCGACAGTATGATTGCACAAACTAATTAATATTTAAGTTGTTGCTCAATAATCGGGCAAGCGGAAACAAACCCCGACGGAAAACCTAAAAACCTTACACATATATGAACGTTATTAATAAATGTCTAATCAATTAAACAAAACAATGGTTTTGTTGTGTTCTCAACCAATCCTCGGTGAATAATTTCCAATTGGAAATCACAGGATGGCCGATTAGGTACCAACCGCGAAATTAACCGCGGAAAACTTGATAACTGATATTTTATTCTTTGGTTCGTGGCAATAGTGGTAAGTGGCCACCGTCACATACTGCACGGGGAGAAATTAAATTAATTCATTGCTAATTGCGGTCGTTATTGAGCTTTAATCAAGCCTTGATAACGAATGTTTCTATGATTAGCGCAACAGTCGACAAGTGTGGGCCAACATTTTCAATGCTAAATACGAAATAGTAAAATAGTAAAATGGTAACGTAATCATGTTTGTACGGAACTTACAGCATTTTTTTGGAGGCAACTTAACATACGGGCATGTGTTGCAATGAGGATTCCATTGTCATGCATTGTTGAATGGTATCTTGATTTTATACAATTTATAAGCGAGTAATTGGCGCAACGACATCTGAATAAGGGCAAGGGTACTTTCGGCTAAGGGCAAATACTGTTTCAATTCATTGATCATTGGCTTCGAAAGAGTTGAAGGTTTTCAACCAGTTCCATTGTCTCTTCTTTATGACCAACAGGTGGGTGGTTTGATGGTTTGAAATGAAGGGTTGTAACGCAACATTGCACTTTTGAATTCAGTTTGAAATTTGATCCATTAATGCAGGAAACTTTCATGGAACTGATCATTTTTGACTGAATTCTGCATTCCTGTATTTGGTCATCAAAACCCTCGCTGAATAGTTTTTGCTTGGAAATCATAGGATGGCATGGACATCAATACAAGAAATAAGATCTTAGAGTTTTTTGAGACAATCCGGAAGCACGCTACGAAATGCGACCCTTGAGTTCCAAAGGAACAGCTTCCCACCTACATCAAAATCAAAAATACCGAACATAATAATATTAATGATAATAGTAATACTCTAAATAATAATAATAATAAGAAGCGACAACGGCAAGTGTAATGAGTAATATAGTAATTGTATATTAATTGTTTCATTTCAGAAAACATATATGGATAACGTAAGCGTTGTGCTGGGTGCCGGTTTCATTGGACCTTATGCGGTTTGGTTGGTTGCAAAGCCTTTTTCACGTAGAAGAGGTCCAGGCAAAATGAATAACTCAGGCAAAGCGAACACATCTCCACATGAAGACCTCCCGCTTCCTCTCGGTCGGAAACATACGCTTCAAGTGGAAAGTCACGTAGCGTTCTAGGAAAAAGTTGAGCATCTCCTACAGTAAGTAATTTCTTTGGACAATTTTCTTAAATTGCATGTTTTCTTGGAAAAATTTCATGTGCTTTGCTAGGTTCTTCCCACTAAATTAAGCTGTAGGCTCAGTCGAATGCAAAACGTACCGATAGTGGGCAAAGTGATTACAGATAAAGTGGATACTGTATGCGCTTTGCCCGATGGGTATTCAGTTTTCCCTTGGAACTATTCCAAAATCAAGCCCAATGGATCGAAGACAGTATGATGTTAGCCATTGCAGAATATAAATTAGTCGCTCCTGTGAAAACGATAGCGAAAAAATATGGCCTGCCTTAAGTTCTACTGCTCAGCGTAGACGTTTCCGTAGAATATTTAATGACGAGGTAGAGGTCGATCTTCATGCATATTTACCAAATATGGACTATGTTTTTCACAAGTTGACCAGAAATGACTTCAAAAGACTAATTTTTGAGGCCAAAAAAAATAATCTTGTATTTTTCACCAAGTTGAAAAAGAAGAATGAAAAGGCTGATGATGATTGCCTTGTTAAGTTTATAAGCAGACATCCGCAAAAAAACTTGACAGTTCTAGAAGCAACATCAGTGGCTAAATTGTCCTGAAGTGGAGAGGTTCAATGAGTTATCGTCTGAACAAACCGGACAACGCGACCTTAATCTATAACATGGATGAAACTGGTATTCAGACATCAATAAAAACATCACCCAAGGTTTTTTTCAGTAAAAGACAAGAAGCAGGCTGGAGTCATTTCCAGGACGGAATGAGAACAAACTACTACTGCAATGCTGCCGGATCATTTTTGCCACCTTTTATGATATTTGCTAGAAAAAGAATGCAAGACATTAGATGAAACTAAGGCAAACTGCTCAACCTTGAGATGGAATAAATGCAGCAATATTTTAACAATGGCTTCATTTAGTTGTTGGCTTTATGCGATCGACTGCAGAGAAAACGTCACTTTTACTTCTAGACATCCACGAAAGTCAGAAAAGTTATCCAGGTCTAAAATATGCAAGCCAAAATAATGTATTTGGTAATTGAAAAAAAATGATCTGGGCAAACAAAAATTATGCGCAATCGTCAACAACTTACACTGATCGTAATACAGTTAATCGAGAAACAACTGTCCAGGAATCAATCAGGACGTTGAAAGGACAACCAATATCGAAAGACCCTCTACATCCTACCCTAGCCACTATCCATTTATACTGCAACAAAACTACATAGTTTTGACTCCATTCGTTACTTTGACCATTATTGCTTTTAAAACGACGTATTTTCCATGCATTTTCAAATAAGCTCCAGAACGTAATTTGGACAAAATCACGGATCAAAGCAAGGTCGTGATAGATGTTGCAGAATGAAATAGATGTCGCCAAGATAATGCAGTGCTCCTAGCAAGAGTTTGTCCATTGCAACATAACAAATTCAATTCACATAGGCATGAATAAAAACAACACCTTCAAATATATTTTCCTGGCGTTTTATTCCCCTCTTTTTTAAACAAAAATGTTCTTTTTTAACATATAAATTAAATTACACAAAGAAATTAAATTTGAAATAATATATTTAAAAAAAATATATACAAAAGAAAGTTTACTTTACAGCTTATTTTTGCATGGAAAAAATTCCTGGCACATATTATTGTGAATAAAATGTTGCAAAAGGCGCATGAGGCCAATCTTTGTCCCAATTCTTTTAAACCTTTTTTCAAACCTTTTAATCATTTTCCCATTGCATTTGAACTTTTACCGATATCATTCGTATTATTAAAGATTAGATTATAATACATTCGATCTCTTGGGAAATCATAATTCGTGTTGTTAGTGATACAGTTTTTTTAATTATGTGCTAGCATTCCATGATTGAATTAGACTCTCCTATGTAAAGAACTCGTTACTAAAATGAATAAAACTTTCAGCCAAATGAACACATCCTTTTGCTAAATCAGATCAATGGCATAAAGAACAATTCTATCAATGCCAGCAAATAGAAAATCTGTCAGTAAAATATTATTCATTGTATTGTGGTAGTAGAAACCTTTGGTCTGCCTGTCTGCCCGTTAGGAAATGGCTCGTCAAGATTGAGATTGTGAGCTTTATAGCCTATTTACAGTGCCACAAAATCACATAGTTTTGACACCATTTGTATGTTTTTCTATTATCGGGTTCATAACTACGTATTTTCCCACACATTTCCTAATTACCTCTGGACAAAGTTACTGATCAAAACAAGGTAATATTGGTAATAGTAACTGTTATTTTCAAGTTCACCACTCTGTTTCATACAATATGTCAAGCAAATACAGTGTTCCTTACAAGATTTTGTCCACTACATGACTAATAAATCGAATTTAAACAGACATGAATGCAAAGAACTGCTTCAAACATATTTTCATCGACATTTCCGTTGATTTTCAAGGGAAATAATGACTAAACTTTGCCCTAGGTATTCTTACCAAATGGAGCAAAGAGTGTGGTCTAAAGATAAATCCGCAAAAGACGGAATTTATGCTCTTCACAAGAAGATACAAAATTCCACGATTTGCTCCACCTAAACTTGGTGAGACAAGTCTCAATCCGTCTCATCAGGTCAAATATTTAGGTCTGATCTTAGACTCCAAACTCGCATGGAAAGCAAACATAGCGGAAAGAGCGCGTAAAGCGGCATGCGCAATCTACTGCTGCAAAAGAGCTATTGGGAAAAGATGGGGACTGAAACCCAAAACTGTATCATGGCTCTATACAGCGATAGTGGAACCAATCCTTCTGTATGGCGTGGTTATTTGGTGGCCAGCAATGGCAAAAACATCAAACGCGAACCTGGTTAACAGGGTCAGGAGGACTGCAGCTATTGCAATCACCGGGGCTATACGCACTACCCCGACAAAAGCATTGTTTATGCTATTAAATTGGCTCCCGACGGAGCTCCTAACGAGACAGCAGGCCAAGTGCTCTGCTATTCGATTGAAAGCTCTAAATCTCTGGCGTGATGGGAATATCGGCCACTCCACCATATTAAGGAGGGATGGACCAACGCCAGGGAAAGTAGACCTCACTCCTCCGATTCCCTGCTTCCACCACAGTTTCAAGTCCGTCATCCCTAGCAGAGATGACTGGATCATGGAAGGAAATAGGACACAGGAATCGGTCGACATCTACACTGATGGATCAAAAATGGATGGAAAAGTTGGCTGTGGTGTTTATTCCGAACAGCTAGGTCTGAGACTATCCTTCCGGCTACCAGATCACTGCAGTGTCTTTCAGGCAGAGGTCATCGCAATACATAAGGCAGTGGACTGGCTGAGAAATCAGAAAATTTCTATAAGAAATCTCAACATTTTCTCCGACAGTCAAGCTGCTATCCAATCATTATCCAACGTGTATACCTCATCCAAAATTGTAATGGAATGTCGCACACTACTGAACGCGATGTCGCTTCACTGTGAAGTGACTATCTGCTGGGTGCCGGGTCACAGTGATATACCTGGGAACTGCGAAGCTGATGCCCTAGCTAGAGCTGGCACTGAGCTCCAGGATTATACACTAACACCCCAAGTCGGCCATCCGTTGGCCTCCGTCAAGCTAAGTTTCAAGCAGTATTATATAGAGGCTGCAAACAGGGCCTGGCTGCTGGAAGAAACCTGCAGGACAACCAGGCAAACTTGGCACGCATTGAGCTCAAAGCGCACCAAGCAGCTCCTCAACACGAGCCGTGAAACATTAAGTTTCATCGTATCCGTACTGACGGGGCATTGTCTCATTGGCAGACACGCAGAAAGACTGGGTGTCCCTTTCCACGATTTCTGCCGCAGCTGCAGATCGGAGGAGGAGGAGGAAACGATCCAACATTTTCTGTGTGAATGCCCAGCACTGTCCAGGAAACGCATGAAAACCTTAGGCTCACCCTTCCTGGACAGCCTCACGGAAGTAGCTGATTTGAACATTAGCTGCGTCGCCGGATTCATACGAGAATCGAAATGGTTCTCGTCACCCAACAGGTTTTAGTGCCGCTCCCTGTTAAAATGTGGTATCACAATGGGCCTATCTTGGCCTAAGTGAGCCGCCTTTTGACAAAGGGGGCTGCCACTACAACCAACCAACCAACCAACCAAGGGAAATAATGACATTCTTCAAATTATCTTCATTCATAAAAGCCTTTATAAATAGTTTGGCATCCATATTTTCCGACCGGAACTTTCAAGTTTGTGTATCTGACAAGCAAAAGCATCTAAACGCAATGTAAACGGTTCGAGGCATTTTGGAATGTGTCAATCATAAATACATACTTTGGGGGCAATGTAAATGTGTTGTTAAGGTCGTACGACTCATATTTAGGTGCTGTTTGTTGCATTAATTGCCCGACAAATATCAGCCAAAAGCCAGGTTCTATTCTGTTTTAAACTATGCTCTTCAGTAGTACTGAAACACTAGAGCCATGGTCTAATGAAATGGTGGCGCACTACCCGTAGCTGATTATGTCTGTCAGTTGAATTGTCATTCGACAGGCACACATGATGTTCACAGCTGTTTCTGACAGTTGAAATGTCATTAAAACTTTGGAAAAGAAATTAAACACATCAAAGCCTCCTTGAACGAAACTACACAGTCTTAAAAATGTTAAAAATGCCCTACCAATTATCGAATTAACAAGTCACGTGCAGATCTTCTTCGTTTGCTTCGCCCATAAATGATACTCACAACAGTAGTTTTTTACCTCATTAAACTTCTAATGTTGAAGCTTCTATTTCATTAAGCGACAGGCCGCTATGCGTCCGATTCAGCTCATAATGAGTTACGACGTGTGTCAGTAGTATAGTTAAATTTACTGACAAAGACTCGAACCCATTACGAATAAATGGTGTGTCGAAAAGCTTGAAGACGAGCGGGTGGTTTGCTAAATTTTTCAAAGCCGAAAAGACTAAATCTAGTCTAACACAATTGTAAGTTTGATATCACTTACGGTCAGGTGTTTTTGTAAAGGAACTGAAATCACTAGCGCTTATAAACAAGAAGAAAAGCACTCAGATATTGTGAGTAGACCGACAAAAGCTAGTGATTTACTCAAAAGCACTCAAGAATGAGTAAGAGATGATTTTTAATTGAGGCTGTACTATAAACACCGGAGGCTTTTGATATAGAATCGAAGAACATAAATATTTCAGCAGCATTCGTTGGATTACACCCACAACCTATCTCTCTCTTTCTCTTTCTCTTACTTTTTATCCAGAGAAAACGTTTGTCAATCTTCGCGAGACTAGTTTGTTCCTATTCAAATGTTTTTTTGATTTAGATTCTCGTTGCGGCATAAAATCCGAGTGGAATATTAATAGTAATTTTGGTCTGGGTATGGTCTTGTTTGGTGAAATTGGTCTGCACACAAAGAGACGTTAGAGTAACGTAGTTAATATGACCTGGAGTTGTTTTAATGTCAATTGGGAGGCGAAGTTAAATATTTTGGATACTAGAGTATTATTGACGACTAGCCGAAGGGTTCAAAAAGATTCATATCTGCTGTTTTCTAGTCATGAACATGAATTACATTCATCCGCATTACGTCAATCTGAGATCGTAGAGATTTGTAGCAATATGGCGAAAGGATATGAGATCGTAATTCGGTGTATCGTGTATCAAACCTTATACATATTTGTACCGAATAATATACGTGGTGAACTTAGATGTAGCATATAAGAAAAGACAGTTTACTTTTTGAGTTTGGCAGTCTTTGATTAGCCTGATGCCTTGCACTGGCTTATCCTTAATGAATAATTGAGTAGTGCCAATCAATGGAAGCATTAACGAACCAAGTACATCTAGTTCAATTTTTCGTTAAATTTCCCCCGATTTTTTCTGGTGTGGAATTATATACAGAATAAAATAACGTAGAACGCGAAATATTACATCTGCAAAGCACGCAGGATATTTTATGAGACTACTAAAAAATACACACTCCAAATGACGGGGACAAAATCGGGGACACCCCGAAGAGTAGATACTTCAGAATATGTAAAAAAATCCAACTACTTACATTGAGCTGCATGATGATCTTGTTGTAGGCCCAATGCCATCTTTGTCGTGCTGTGACTTCTGGTTTCCGTAATGAACCCTTCAGTTGGCCGCCGGTCACTTCGTCCGTTTCGACACGCGTCAATGAGGCCTTCTTCTTGAAACTATCATTTTCAACATCACAAATGATGCCAGCAATGCTTACACCACCACCAATTCCCATTCCGACGCCACTGGCCGTGGTACTAACAACACCATTGATCAAATGCGATTGTTGTTGGGCTTGCAGAAGGGCTTTGCTGCAAAATTCAAATGGTTTTAATGTCTAGTTCTTATTGTTTCGAAAAAAGAATATAGGATTCGACCACAGTAAAATCTAAAGTGGTGGATCACTTACCTGACACTGGGCGTTTCTTTCGACTCGAACGGGAAGTGTTCACGTGGACTTGGTATTTTCTCTTCCTCTTCCTCGACCTCTTGGATGCTGTCCTGTTTTTTCAGTGCCAGATGCTGTTGCTGGATTGTATCGTCGATGATCGAGTCCTGGCTGAGCAGCTTGTGCGGATGCACTGGCGTCAAGGTGGGAATGACCGTTGGTGAGGTGGCCGACGAAACGATTGGCGCTTTATTGTCGTTCAGCTCGTCGTGGATATAGTCATCGTGGCTCTCCTCGATGTACTCCAATGGTGGTTGCTTCTTGTGGAATTGGTGGAGGTCGTTCTGTTGCTTTTGCTGCTCATTCATTTCGTTCTCTAAATACTTGTATTCGTCCTCCTCGTTGAAATAGTCCGCACGATAGTCATAGTAGGGCGTGTCGCTCACGCCACTATACTCGGTCATTGGAACAGTGGCTCCCGACTGATTGTGCATGTAATAATCGTCCTCTTCCGCGTGGTGACCGTTGACATAGTCCAGGTGCTGCACGTCCTCTTCCTGATCCTCCTCATACAGTTCCGTTGGCTGTTGCTTCATCAGCGTTAGGTTAGCCCCGCGCCCATTGGCACTGTTACTGCTACTACTGGTGGGAACATACGTGTTGTTATTGCTGGTGTAGCTTAAGGTCGATGCCAAGGCGGTCGGTTGGGTGGTGGTCGCACTTATTGATGTAGACGACGGTATTGTTGATTGTGGTTGGTCCATGCCGTATCGATTTACACCAGCTGTTGATGAGGCGAGTTTAGATGAGGGTGATTGCAAGGATACTGCAGTTTGCGTGGGCGACAATCCCGAGATATTATCTATTGCTGAGATGGTTGGTGATGTTGGCGTATACATGCTACTTAAATGTACGCTATGACTAAATGTAGTGGCCGTTGATTGCATTGATGCGGTCGTTACAGTTGGTGAAACTATCGATCCCGTAACGTTATAACTATTATCACAATAAACGCTATTTTTATTTACATTTCCACTAGTTAAGCTAGGAGAATAATTATAATCGTAGTTCAGACTTGACGGTTTGGTCGCTTCAATATTAATTGTCGAGTCTGCTATTGTAGCGGTTGTTGATGTCGTGACCATATCATCGTACGTATCATAATTATTGTTATAATTATATAATTTCTTATCCGTTATATCACCCGTTGCTATATAATCGTTTTCGTTACAACTGTATTCGTCGTAACCATACTTGTAGTCGCTGTAGTCAACAGCATTGCCCGACGAGAGTGCCGTTGACGACTGATCCACATTTGAATTGGATCCGATTTTGTTCAGATCGAATCTATTCTCTTCGCTGTCAACATATGAATCAACCCCCTCCCCATTCGTTGATCCATAGCTACCCGTCGTTTTATTGTATTTAGAACCGTACAAATTTCCGTAGTATGCCGACGTTTTACTATCGCCGAAACCCTCTTCACCGTTGTAATATCTAGTTGAATAAGGGTCGTTAGCCGTCGTGGTTTTGGTCTTGTAAATGGATGACGCCATCGTTGTTGAACTTGCCGAGACAGTGTCCACCCCATAAGGATATGTTTGTCCACTAATATTACTGTTGCTCTTAATATACAAATCGGAATACATGCTATTGGTTACTGTAGAAGAGATAGTGGTAGTTGCAGTCGAAGTTGCTGTTGTTGAACTAGTTTGACCTCCACCACCACTCAAGTTTGGCAAGAATTTGGAAGCTAGCCCAAGATAGCTCTTGGCCGTGGATGTAAGTGATGATGCTGTCGTCGATGATCTCGCCGACGTTGTTGTATAGGATGCCGTGGATGTTTCGGGAATACCGCTTCCGCCAACAGCACCAATGGTCGCTTTGAGGCCAGTTGTCAAGGACCCAAACACGGAACTATTAGTTGATTTAGCAGGTTCATTATTATATACATCACTAGTCGAGCTAGTGACAGATTTATACAGATAGGATGAAGGAAGAGTAACTTGTGAAGTAGTCATTGCAATATCCCCGGCAGTGAAGTCAGTAGAATAGATTCCTGCCTCATTTGTGCCATAGTTGCTGTAGCTCTCGTCATAATATGATGAGTTCAAAATAGGTGTGGCCGGTAGCATTTTGGCTGGCGTTGTCGCCGTTGCATACGGAATGGAGGGTAGTTTGCCGGACGATACTATGCTGCTGCTACTGTATGTTGCCGATGTGGTTCCCGGGACAGGAAGTTTTTTCGCCTTCTTGGATCGGATTTGATTGCTATCGTAGCTGTAATCGTCGCCTGCAAGGCTTGCCGAATCATTAAAATACGAACTGGATGTTGTTGGCAAGTAGTCGTTTTCAAAAGATTGAGAATTATATGCGCTGGTCAGTTTTGGTACGGTTGGTAGTGTAGCACCTTTTCGGCGGCCACTCGAACGAGAAGCAATCATTGATGTTGGCGTATTCGCTCCCGTAGTACCATCTTGGTTGATACTATCTGAACTATTGTACGCGTAGTTATAATCTTCGTTATAGTTAAACGCTGAAACGGACGTGAGCGGACGATTATTATACATAGAAGTCATGGTTGTTTGCTTGGTTCCTGTACTTGGTTGATCGAAGTAATAGTCACCTGGATCGCTTTGATCAGTGTCGCTACGTTTGAGAATTGGCATGAGCATTCGTTTGCTTCCGACTTTAGGTTGTGGTAGCATTCTCGATTTACCCATTGTCCCGGTGGCTGATGTGCCAGTTATCGGAGACATGGTACCACTTGTCTTATTCGGTAGGGGCAGAAGGCGTGATCGTTTCGGCGCCAACGGCGTCGGAGGCAACGAAGCACCCCGATTGTAATAAATTCCATCGACCATGCTACTACTATGCTTGATTGGGATTTTGGGAAGGATTTTTTGATTCATAGACGTACCACGTCCACCGCTATCCCATTGTCGATCTTCCGACAAACTATCACTTATCATCGAGTCGTAGAAGTTGTAGTCCTGATTGTCAGCCTCTGTTATCTGCATCTTATCACCATCGATACGGGTCTCTTCTCCACTATCGTAGATATCATAGTTGCCATAGTCTTTTGTATACGGATCCATTTGATATGATCCATAGCTATCGCAGAGAGTGCTTTGACGTTCTAAACTGCGCATTCGAACCACTGATTGTGTTGAGCCAGAGCTGTTGTTATAAACGCTTTTTATATAATTTAAACTACTCATTGGACGACTGTTATACGACATGGGATCATTTTCGTCTTTGTAGCCATAGTCTGTTGTTGGAGAATAGTACTAAAATGCAAACAACACAATATGATTAATTGGTCCTAGTTTATTTGTAATACATATATGAATGCAACCTACCGTCATATTATTATGTTTATTGTCTCGATTTTCATCATCATTATTAATGTTGTTATATGAATCATAGTATGGCGATCGACGATCGTCCCTTTCGTACGAATTCTCACGCGATGTTTCCAATGAATGTTGTGGTGGTGTTCTCAAGTTGCGATATTGACTTGCTGATGAATTGGCATTTTGACCCACTGGATAGTTCAAGTCGGATGTATAATCGCTATCTTCAGAGTATCCAGCTAAAAATTGTTAACAACATTTAACATATTTCATAAAAATGGGGAATATTTGGTAAATATGTAATTGGCAAGGCACTATCTTCGCTAAAATACACTTTAGTGTCTCAAAAAACCCAAATTAAATACATTTCAGTCTAGCTGTTACATTATACTTTTGTATGCAAAGATCCGGCGCTAGGCACTTCGAATGCTTTAACTAGTGATCGGAACTTTCAATTTTACACTCACTATAACAAAACACGACGCTTCACCCTCTCAAAATCGATTGTGTCATTCGAAACATAATAACGAAACGCTATTTACTCTCAGCTAACCAAATTAAATAACAAATTCTCCTCCTTCCAACTAACTAGTATATCAGAATACGACTCTAGCTATCACTGGCATCAATGGCGCGACAGCCTAAATCGGGCAATGGTTTCTTAGAGTAGATGCCTCCAATTATCTTGGCTCAGCGACCACGTCTTCCAGTTCCCAACTCCTAACAGCGATCTGCTGTAATGGAATTTCGCGCACAATTGAACGCGATGTAAAGTGATCCTTTGCTGGGTACCAGCTCATAGTGATATACCTGGAAATGGCGATGCTGATGACCTAGCGAGAGCTGGCACTGAGCTCCAGGATTATACACTAACACCCCAAGTCAGCCATCCACTGGCATCCGTGAAGCTAAGTTTCAAGCAGGAGGCTGCAAACGGGGCCTGGCTGCTGGAAGAAACCTGCAGGACAACCAGGCAAACTTGGCACGCACTAAGCTCAAAGCGCATCCAGCAGCTCCTCAACATGAACCGTGAAACATTAAGTTTCATCATATCCGTACTGACGGGGCATTGTCTCTTTGGTAGACATGCAGAAAGATTGGGTGCCCCTTTCCACGATTTCTGCCGCAACTGCAGATCGCAGGAGGAGGAAACAATCCAACACTTTGTGTGCGAATGCCCAGCACTGTCCAGGAAACGCATGCAAACTTTAGGCTCGCCTTTCCTGGACAGCCTCACGGCCAGCTTCATACGACAATCTGGATGTTTCGCGCCATTCTACAGGTTCTAGTGCCGTACTTTATCTTTTTGAGGTATCACAATGGGCCTATCGTGGCCTAGGTGAGCCACCTTTTTGATAAAAAGGGCTGCCACCACAACCAACCAACCAAAAGTGGTCTGTTGTTCGTGTCAATATTGTCCTTCCATTGCATTTCCTGGTGGTCGATTTCCCTGGGCTCTGCTCTTCGGGGTGTGTCTAGATAATCGTGCCTGATCCATGCGTTTCTCAAAGCTGTCTATCTATCATCTATCTGAATAATTATTCCATCCACTAATATTTCACTGATCTTTGAATTTAGTTACATTACCTTGTGACTATAAGGAAAAAAGGGTACCAAAAGAAACAGAAGGAAAAAAGGGACAGTAGAATAATATGAAAGTAAACAGAAAAATGAAGTGAAATTACGGATCTATCTCATGCTTCAAGCATCCATGTTTCGGTATCAAACATATTTCAAACTTATCGAACATATGTCCTTGTCTAACTACGACTTGTCGAATGTGTCTTTCTGTAGCTAGTTCTAGCAGCATGTTCACCAAAATGCGGGGTTTCAAAACCTTGGGTTCCTTCATCTTTGTCTCTTTTGTCTTCCACCTTTTTCAACTGGCTTTCCAGTCTCTTGGCAACTCAGTGCTTGTGATCAATCAGGACCTTATCTATATCTGTGACTGGAGTTATTTGAAACAGTTTGACCGCATCGTTTTCCTGAAGTAACAGGTGCCTGATTCGATATTTTGGAGAACCCTTCATATGGTTGTCGAGTCGTAGAACCGTTTCGACCATTTTATGCCACGAATTAAGTTCATCAGGCTCCCGTAGAACGATCTAACACCCTTGGCAGCTAGATAAAGAGACGGGATTTATTATTTCATATTTGTAAATACGTATTTCCAGCACCAGTTGTGTCCTTCATCATTATATTTGACAACTAATTTAATGTATCCAAAGATATGTTTATATATTTAGCATGACCTCAGGAAGAGGGAAGGGGTATATACATTACAATTCTTAATTGCAATCTTTCTTTGGAAGAAGAAACTTAGATCAAATATTTAATTTTATAACTATCCTATCCTGGCAGGTAGATTCTCAATCGCGGGCGATATCATCTATTTGGAGATCGTTCAGCAATTTTCCCCGGTTCATTCACTCGTTCCTTTGCTTTTGACCTCAGTAGTTTCGATTCACGGTTTCCAACGTCTTGGTTCAATCTTCGATCTAACGGTTCCTTGAAAATTGCAAGACTTTCTTTTGCATCTAATTTCCAGCAATCTGTTTCCTCTTGAACTACTTCTACATTGACCAAGCCGATGTTGTGTCCATTCCCAACAATGTGTCTAGCTACCATTGACTTCAGTGACGCAGGGCCCCTTTTGTTCTTCCTTGCAAGTTCCGCCTCTCTTGCATGCTCATCCTATCGTACAGACACCAGTCGCTTGATTTGTTCTACATATGTTTTTTTCACAGTCAGGGCATGAAACCTTATAAATTCCACTTAGTTTGTGTCTCAGTTTTTTAGGATATTCTTAAGCTGAAGCTGAAGTTCTGCTCGATGAAACCATATCTATATGCAGATTCTTCATCAGCTTCCTTATCTTCCCTAAGACCGCTGAGTGTGTTACTCCTGTCCTTTTTCGGGGTCATCATCTCCTCTTTTTAGCCTGCTTAGTTCGCTTTCGTATGTACGTCTGGCTTTTTATCCTGATAAGGTTAGAAATCATAGACGGGTGGTAACCGTTTTTGACGCCTGTGTCGAGTATGTAATCTTTCTCTCTTTTAAACTGTTCAGGAGTTAGAGGCACTGTATGAAGGCGATGGATAATGGAGCCATTTTGTGAGCGTTAGAATGGTTCGCATTAAAGGGAATCGTTCTCTGGGTGTTTATGGGTTTCCTAAATATGTCGAAATGAAGGAAAGGCCCTGTGATCTGATGATCTTCAAATCTAAAAACGAAATTTCTCCTGACTTTTTCAACTTTTGAGTTGAATTTTATTCAGGTTTCCTAGAGTTTCTTCCGCTTTCTCTTTATGAACAATGGTAAGGATGTCGTTCACATACCTTACTCAGAACCTTGGAAATAACTCACTCATCCTTGACAGCGTCAACTAGTTCGCATTAATTCCCTTGTCTCCTTCTTCATGGAGATATATTCCCCAGATTGAACAATTGTTTTTGAAGACATTGTTTGCGTGAACCACTTGCTACCAAAGATTCTATCAGATGTGCGCTATTAATGGCATCTGGTTTTTTGGAATTGTTATACAGAATAAGCCTTGGGAGGGTATTTAGGACTTTCGTTGCTAGCCGTGCGGTTTTAGTTTGTGTTGATTTTAGGATACCAAATAACGTTTTGAAAAATGTATAAGGAAATCTAATATTATCTTGGGCAGTAACCTCACTAAATTTAATCGGTTCAAAGGATCCAAGTGGGCGAAAGTTATCTACAGATATTTTTCGGATGATTAAATGCCAAGATTGTTACTCAGTTCACTAAATCAAATCCTAGAAAATCATCTCATCGAAATTATGATATGACCATTGTCATAAAGCACTGACGAGAATTCCAAATAGTTTTTTCCCGAAATTTGGAGGGACAGATTTAGGCAAAATGAGATACAAATTCGTTCAAGTCTTTCCTGTTTGAATAAAAGTTTTGGAATATGAAAAAAGAATTGATGAGCTACGAGCAAGAAAAGGATATAACTGTAGAATAGAACTGTGATATTGCTCAGTGTGTAAGGAAATGAAACAGTCCAAAATCAAATAGCCCAAAATAAAGAAACTTGCAACCATATCTGATTCTGACATGAGTCTGGAAAAGCTTAAGCCTTGCGAAGTGACTTTCAGCGCGAGGTTTTCCAAAAAGGAAAGCTTAAAAACCATTCACGAATAATAAGAAAATGTGGACTTGCAAATCTATTGTCATTTTTAAAGGTCGGCTTTTATTTTTGATATTTTTGTTGGTATTTCATTCATCCTTATTACGTGAATTTATCACTTTTTTGAAATTGCTCAGAAATACATTTTTTTAGGGTTAAAATAAGTTGAAATTTTTTGATGTTGATCTAATTTTTTCATAGTGATTTGATTTTCAAACGATACCACATTTTTTTAACTAAGAAAATGTGGTTTGATTCAAGTTAATTAAATTAATTAAATTAAATTAAATCTTATCCAAAATAGATACTTACAATTGCCAAGATATTGTACATGCCGTTGTTGACGATCGTTTGTCATAATGCCATTTAGTAGTTCCAATTTTCTTTGTAGATCTCCTGGATGGTTATCTGGATCTATTGATTTGTTTGTATAGATAAAAATTCATTAAAATTAAATCAATAAAAGTTCAAGGTGTCAATCAAATAATTTATTTTTTCGTTGAAAAAAAAACTGTGTCAAAAACAACATTCTACCATGAAAAATCATAAAAAATAAGAATAAAATAAAAACATGTTGAATGAGAGCTATATTTAATTTACCAAGCGATTTGTATTCAACGAAAATAGGAGAAATTTCATTAAAAATAATAATAATAGAACTATAATCATGTAGATGGAAGTATAGTAAGTGAAATTTAGGTTCTAGGCAATCTAGGTTTGATTTTAATATTTAAAAAGTGTATTACAATCCAAACATCATTAGTATCTACAACATTTTGGTGTTTTTTAAACAAAAACCATTATAAAATCTACGAGCTATTTGACTAGACATTATTTTTTCAATTGGTAAAAATTAATCTTCTTCAAAAAAAAACTATTTTACATAGAACGTAACTACAATCTAGTATTTTATTTGGTAGTCATCTATGTTACTCGATTAATTTCTGTGGAAAACGATTTGAAATTTTGCAAAAGAATGCATTAAAAAACCATAAAAATTTTTTGTTGTGAATAACTTAGACTGTTTACCTTAAACGAGATTCGTGTTATTATATTATCAGCAACATGTTGCCTGAGATTATTCATGTTTCATATTAGATCCAATCGAATGTTTCTTTGTAACCTAGACAACCTAATCCTATTTAAGACAAGAATGCAGCCAACCATTTATGGAATTCAAACCTTTTGTTTTTAATTTATTTCGTTTCAAAATATTGGTTCAAAATATTTGCAGATATTAGATAATAATAAATTTTGTAACGTTTTTGATTGAATTAGTTCAATTATTTTCTATGGAAAACAAAGTTGTGACGATATTTGTTCGGTTTTAATCGTAAGAATATTTTTGCGGCAATAAAAGACAAGTTTTCACAATTTCTAGTAAATTTTTTGAGAAATATTTCCAATTTTTTTCGTAATATGAAGGAATTTTCGGCAAATTTTGCAAACTTTTGGTAGTTTTTGATAGTTTGTGCCAATTTTTGGCATATTTTGGAAATCTTCGTAGTAATATTTTGCATTAATTTCGTGAGAACACCTGGCAAGTTTTCAAGAAATTGAGATAATTAATTAAAGGAAATTTTTCGTCTAATAAAATGCTAAATTTTGGCGATTTTTATAAGAGTTTTTCTTTGACAAATTCCAATTTTAATGATTTTTCTGAATTTTAGCCGCACTTGATAAAAAAATCGATAATTTTCAAACAAATGGAATGTTAGGAATTGATTAATTTAACTGCCCCAACATTTTGGATGATATTTGTCTGTTTTTTAGAGTCAAAATTTGACAATAGGGAAAATACTGACCCAATTCAAATAGAATCGAAGAGAAATTTATTTAAATGTTAGAGCAACAAATCAACATGAACAGCAATACCTTTTGATTGCTTACTGTCAGTCTTTTGATTTGTTCAGTTTAAAACTTGCTACACGCTCCGATTTTCAACGGGCGGAAAATGTATGGACCATAATGTAAAGTAGACATTGTTTTTTTTAAATAAATTGTTCTCTTTAGTTTTATTAGGAAATCAAAATACTTAATTAAAGTAAATTTCTGTCTAAGAAAAAAACTTTAATAATTTTTCTGGGATATTTCATTTAACTTATTCTAATTTTGATAGTTTTGCGAATTTTGGCGGAATTTTGACTGAATTTTGACACAAAAAATCGATAGTTTTCCACCAAACAGAAAAGTTAGGAAGTGATTTTTGCAAAGAAAAGTTTAAAAGCCCCAACATTTAGGATGATATTTGGCTGTTTTTGAAGGTCAAATTTTTTTTGGCAGGCAAAATAATGGTCAAATTTAAATTGAGTCGCAGTAGTTCTATGTTGGAAAATGAATTTGCATGTGAAAACTGCAAAAAAGCCTAGAAAACTTTATAAAATGTTGAAACGTAGCTGGGTTCTCCAACCCCGCACGAGTCAAAAATGGGTAGGCCATAATGTAAAGTAGAGACGATTTAAAAAAAAATAGATTGTTTCGTGTAGTTTTACAGAAACTAATTTATTTTAATATATATGTGTATGCTTCATTGTTGTCCCATTTCTTAACAATTTCAAAATATTTTGATCCTTTACATTCGCTGCTCTCGATAGGCCAACACATACAATTGCCCATAAAGAAAGCATTCTTTTCGTATATTATTTTCAACATATCTACATATACGCCCTTGAGATTCGTTGAGGGTGATTGCAGACGAAATTACAACTGAATCTCCTACATTGGAATGATAAGTAGGTCGGGATCACAGAAGTCACAGATCACAGATCTTGTGACAAAAATCTTCGCTAATAAATTATTTCTTAATGATTTATCTTACAATCTCGTCATAGTTCACATACAGAGAGGATTTAGGTGACACTACGTTCTTTCGGTGCCACCAATGAAAAAACTCCAGGTATTCTTGGGATCTCTTCTGGTCTGTTCAAGGAACTTCCATGACGAGTAACTGACATGCTAATATACATAATCCATGCATTTATTCGACGCAAATATGTTCCAGAAAGCTGTTAGAAAGATATGCGAGTTCAAAAAACGACAGTTTTTTTAACACGAAAATTTTTCAACACGGCGCGAAAGGCAAGAATGACGAATTTTATTTTTCGTCACACAAGAATCAAATGCGTGATGGCGCGCGGGCGGGATAAGGAATCCAGGGAGCGTAACACTGGCAGTCAGCCAAATTTGTTAAATTTTCGTGTGGGTTTCATTGTGGTTGTTTGGCGATAGCTTTGATAACACCTAGGGAAATTTTTTTGAAAATCCAATTCAGAAAATACACAATTGGTCGGGGTTAAATTGATTGCATTTTCAGTTACGAGTACTTGGAAGATTTAAGGGAACACAACCACACTTTGTTTCGTAAGGGTCATTCGAATGAAGTTGAACAACGGCTACAATTAAAACCATCACTTCTTTGATGTGGCTAGTGTTTAAAACGGTTGCCACTGATTTTAGGTATGTCTGTGAACTGATATTCAAACGGAAAAGGTCAGTAATGTTTGCAGATGGCACAGTGCAACGAGAAATGCCCAAAGTTAAGCAATGTTCAAAGGAGAAGACCTTCTGATAATATTTATTGATGATGAGAGCATATCCAAATTACGTATTCATCGTATTCAAACTCGTAGGGTATTGTTAAGATAGCCGTGATAGTAATTTCCCTCCCCCCGTCTTAATTTCAAACGTTCCTTAACTGCAGCTATAGAGTAACCACCAATTTTCCATTTAACATTTGCCATCTGACAATAATTTCCAGTAAATTAAAATCATATAAAACCGTTAGTATCTTTATCTTTGAACGTCTTGCCCGAATATAGAATTAAAAATCCTTCTCAACAGTTTCAGAGTTTTCACCTCATAATTTATGCATTTATGGTATGAACATTGAAAAACACTGTGTCATTATTCAAGTTAAGTTTTAAGCATATTGTCAAAAAAATTTCCCCTTACATACTCCACCTTCTCATTCGGCAGGCTGGTGCACGCCTGTGCAGAATGCGACAAGTTTACACCTTTAGATGCTGAACCTGTTGCATTTTTCCCAGACGTGCATCACCTTGCCAACAATCAGCCGAAGGCCTCACCAATTTGAGGGCCCACCAACCGGCAGTCAACGGAATGAATCATCTCGCGAAGAATGACAAAAAATCGACCGCATAGTGGTGGCCCTGAGTTAAATTTTTGTCATCTGAACTAGCTTGCAGAGTCGTGGGTGAGATAGAAAAGAAAAAAAGTGCAGTCCGACTATTTCTGAGAGTCTACCACGAAAGCACGCTGCTACACTATTGAGGGATTTCGATGAACACAAATCGCTACTCCATTTGAGTATGTTTTTTGCATTTATTTAAAAATTCTGTTTATGATCTAGTCGATTAACTCACTTTTAAATTGAGATTTACTGTCGCTGCTCTTGGTTGGTTGTAGTGGCAGCCCCTTTTATTCAAAGGTGGCTCACTTAGGCCACGATAGGCCCATTGTGGTACTAGAACCTGCGGGATGACGACAACTATCCAGATTCTCGTATGAAGCCGGCTATGCAGCCAATGTCTAAATCAGCAACTTCCATGAGGCTGCCCAGGAAGGAAGAGCCTAAGGTTTGCATGAGCTTCCTGGACAGTGCTGGGCATTCGCACAGAAAGTGTTTGGATTGTTCCTTTCTCATCCTCTGATCTGCAACTTCGGCAGAAATGGTTGAAAGGAACGCTGGATCTTTCTGCGTGTCTGCCAATTAGACAATGCCTCGTCAGTATGGACACGATAGAACTCAAGGTTTCACGGCTTGTGTTAAGGAGCTGTTTGATGCGTCTGGCACTCAGTGCGTGCCAAGTTTGCCTGATTGTCCTGCAGGTTTCCTCCGGCAACTAGGCCCTATTTGCAGCCTTCATGTAATGCTGCCTAAACCCCAGCTTAAGGGAAGCTAGAGATTTGCCGAGGTGGGGTGTGAGCTCAGTGTCAGCTCTCGCTAAGGCATCCGCTTCGCAGTTTCCCGGTGTATCACTATGGCTCGGTACCCAGTGTAGAATCACTTCACAGTGAAGCGACATCACGTTCAGTTGAGAGTGGCATTCCATTACAATTTTAGATGAGGTATGCACGCTGGATAGTGATTGGAGAGCAGCTTGATTGTCAGAGAAAATGTTTAAATTTCTTTTGGAAATTTTTTGGTTTCTAAGCCAGTCTACTGCCTGAAAAACACTGCAGTGGTCTGGAAGCCGGAAGGATAGTTTCAGGCCTAGCTGTTCTGAGAAAACGCCACAGCCAACGTTTCCGTCCATTTTGGAACCATCAGTGTAGATGTCGATCGATTCCTGCATCCCACCTGCTTAGGATGACTGACTTGAAACCACCATGAAAGCAGGGAATCGGGCGTTGGTCCATCCCTCCAAAGTATGATGGAGTCGCCAATATCTCCCTCCTGCCAGAGATGTAGTGCTTTCAATCGAATCGTAGAGCACGTGGCCTGCTGTCTCGTAAGGATCCTCGTCAGGAGCCAATTCAATAGCATAAATAGTGCCTTTGTCGGGGTAGTGCGTAAGGCCCCGGTGATTGCAATAGCTGCAATCCTTCTGACCTTGTGTAGCAGGTGTGCATTAGATGTTTTTGCAATAGCTGGCCACCAAACAACTGCGCGGTTCACAAGGATTGGTTCCACTATCGCCGTATAGAGCCATGATACGGTTTTGGGTTTCAATCTCGACTTTTTCCCAATATCTCTTTTGCAGCAGTAGATTGCGCATGCCGCTTTGCGCGCTCTTTCTTCTATGTTCGCTTTCCACACGAACTTGGAATCCCGATTTATACCCAAATATTTAACTTAATGAGACGGTATGAGGCTTATCTCATCGAGTTTGGGTGGGAGAAATCATGAAATTTTGTACCTTCTTGCGAAGAGCATAAATTACGTTTCTGCGGATTAATCTTTAGACCGCACTCTTTGCCCCACTGGGTAAGAATACTCAGCGCAAAGTTTAGTCTTTCAGATAGGGTGTTAACGAATTTGCCTGATATTGCTATTGCAACATCATCGACTTTGCAGCCAGTCCTATTTTTGACAGGAGCTTCTTCACCACTAAGTTCCAAAGAAGGGGTGATAGCACCTCACCTTGTGGATTGCCTCTGCAACTTCTGCTTCTTAAGTTGCTATTTCCTAGTGTGGAGTTGATGTTCCTGCTGCTTAGCAGTTGTCCGACCCTAAGAGGTTGCCGTCGACACTGCTTTCCCCGAGTGCTTTGCCAATAGCCTTATGGCTGACATTGTTGAAAGCCCCTTCAATGTCTAAAAAAAATCACTTGCATGTATTCTTTGATGCTTAGCGATTTTTCAATGTAGCCGGTGAGCGAGTGAAGAGCTGCTTCAACCGATCTTCCTTTTGTGTATGCGTGCTGCGCATTGGAGAATGGTTTCAGAGCAGTTCTCAGATGAATCTCTATCAGCCGTTCCCGAATTTTGAGCAGAAAAGAGGTGAGGCTGATAGGTCTATAATCCTTCGATGAGGAGTGAAATATCTTGCCCGCTTTGGCTACAAGAACTATTTTAGCTTCTTTCCGCCGCTGTGGAATGTAAGCCATCCGTACATATGCTTTAAAAATGGCGTTTAGCCATGGCAGTGCTATATTGATTCCCTGCTGGATCTCAACAGGTGAGATGTTGTCCATTCCAGGGGATTTAACAGGTTGAAATGTGCTGTTTGGCCAGCGTAGACAGGCACCGTGGTTGACAGGCAGATCTGGGGCGTATGTGGAACAGCTTTGTTAGCCACATCCTCACTACCCGGGAAGTGCGTGTCCATGAGAATGGATAGTGTCTCGGCGCTGGATTTAGTCGAGACCCCATTTGAATTTTTAACAGAGCCCAGAAATAAGGGGGAGCTCCACATGACTTTTCGCAGACGACTGACATCCTTGGAATTTTCTATCTCTGCACAAAATTTTACTTAAAAATGTTTGATTTTTCTTTTGCAATTCGAATGATTGTAATAATTTTGACGTTTTTGAGGTGTTCTTGAAAGTCAAATATTTTTTGAATCGTTTCATTTAAACCCTGCAAACATTTACAAATTGACTTGATCTGTTTTTGCCTGAATTACAATGTAAATATTTTTAAAGTTTGCTAGACGTAACAGTTCTGGTCAGTTTGAAGTGCCCTAAAAATTTAAAATAAATAACAATCCGTAGAAGATTAAAATATTTTCAAGAGTTTATCTTAAACGGTATTTATATTAACTTTCGAGACGAAAATTGACTTACAAAAATTAAATCGTTATTCCTTTTCGTCACATATTTATTTTTCAAGACCGTTGTGACAATTTTTGGCTGATTTTGCTCGTCGAAATTTGTGAAGTATCCGAAATTGAAAATTTAAACACCGCTTAAAGAATAGGTGGTGATCACTTAATAGAATGTTTTTTTTTTGAATTAAAGAGACATAGTCCGACTTTAAGAAACAAAAACTTGATCGATTGTTGTCCAGCATTCAATTTGATTTTTTGCTATAATTTTGATGATTTTTAGACGATTTTTGACCAGATTTTTGTTATTTTTCAAATGAAAAATTGAAGTTTTTCCATGTCAAACATTTGATTCATCTCTTAACTTAAAAAATTGGTTCTGAAAGAAATATAATAACAACTAAGAATTTAAGTGCTAAAATTTAATGGGCATTTTTTGACCGGCTTTGACTTCCAAAATTTTTTCTAAATCGATATGTAGTGGTCCAAAAACTTTCGGTGTCCCCAATTTTCAATTTTAGATTGGTCGGTTCGTTTGTTTAAGTTAGTCACATTAAGTTGACTAGGTCAATTGGGTTGCTTAGATTCTTTTTTAAGGGGTCGTAGGGATTTTTAAAGGAGTCCCTTTCAAAATAGAGAAATCATGGAATGTTAAAACTAATCATACCTACATAAAATAAATCTATGGTTGGCTGTATTCTATTTACCAGAAGATTGAAGAGTGAAGACAGTCATGAAATCATGATGATCAAGAATCACCATTGGATCGCAAGCTGAAGAGTCAGTGTGAGAGTAGGAAAAACGGAATAAGAATAATAGAAACGTTCATTTAGTAAAAGTGTTCATTGAAAATAGAATTGAAATGTTGCCGATATACACAAGTAAAAATTATTATGACAAGTCTCTCACTTATATTAATTGCTTCTTTTTTTCTGGAAAAACCAAAAACAAAACAAAATCAAACACACAAATTGCTTGTCTTTTTTCAATGCAATTCATACCGAAAGGTAATTCAAAACGACAGTCAAGCAAGACCATATGACCAGTTGGATTTTTCGTTCCGGACACCTCGCCATCCATTAGTATTAAATCCATATCGATTGGATACCATTGTCCTTGCAATTGTTGAAGAAGATTTTGTTGATGGTACCTATGTCCGTTTTGATTACGTATTAAATGCTGTTGCGCAATTGTACTAGAACTGTTACAGTCATCATATTCGTCCTCACGTTCATCATTCACATGATTATCCTCGATAATATTATATGGGATCGTTTCTAATGGTATCAATTGATAGCCTAAGGCCCGATCCCAGATCATTCCCTTGTTCCAAACTTCAATCAAAAGACCACTGTTCACATTGTTTGTCTCGCTAAATTAATTTCATTGTTGATGAAAAACGGAAAAAAAACAGAGAAATTATTTTCTATTCTTTTTTTTTCTAATAAAAAAACAATACATTTCTTGCGCTATAGGGAACGAAGGGTAGTACATATTATTAAGTTTCGGGGGCAAATTACAATTACATCGTCCGAAAAATATAAAAGCAACAATAGCTACATGAGAGGAATGATGGTCGAATTCATTGAAACTGCATTGAAACGGTTGATGGATTATAATTAATTAATAGACAACAAGGCAGCCTTGAATCGCACAATATCTTCGCACAAAAATCCTTCGAATTTTTGCACCAAATTTCAGTAGAAAATGGAGCCAAAAATTCAATATTTAACAATTTACATTGAATATTTTAATTGATTTTAATTAGCTTAACGTATCCTTTCCCCCGAATCA
>OZ012664.1:5006578-5009078 GCA_963942545.1 Oxycera nigricornis
TTAGTTAGGTTTAAGTTAGATACTGGATCTGATGTGGACTGCATTCCGGCCAAAATATTCAAGAAGTTGGGGGTTCAATTGGAAAATGAAAAGGAAAATTATTCGGTCTTTGATTATAATGGAAACAATGTTAATGTTTATGGTACGGTTAAACTAAAATGCATTGATACTAACTTAAAAAAGGAACATGTCTCTCGCTTTATTGTTGTCGATGATGTGTGTGAACCGATACTGGGTCTTGAATCAAGCGAACGATTTGGATTAGTTAAACGAACGGATGTAAATTATGTTGCATGTTTGTCACAAACACGGGAGGAATTTTTAAAAAGCAATCGTGACGTCTTTGAAGGTTTGGGTAAATTTCCGGGAACATTCACAATAAATATGAAAGAAAACTCAAAGCCAGTCCTTCATTATAAAAAACGGATACCAAATTCGTTGTTGGAGCGATTAAAGTTACAATTAGTACAGATGGTACAGGATGGAATCATTTCACCTGTTGATTACCCAACGGACTGGGTTAATAATTTGCAAATAGTTGAAAAGCCTAACTCGAGTGAACTTCGTATTTGTTTAGACCCAAAACCACTCAATGAATGCATCAAGCGAGAGCATTTTTTGATTCCAACGATAGATGATTTAACGTCTGGGCTGGCAAATATGCGCGTTTTTTCGGTTTTAGATTTGAAAAGTGGCTATTGGCAAATGGAATTGGACGATGTGAGCTCTGATCTAACAACATTTATGACTCCCTTTGGTCGATATAAATTCAGGCGTGTGCCATTTGGGCTTAATTTTGTACCGGAATTGTTTCAACGAGAAATGGTTAAAATGTTAGGAGATATTGAAGGAGTAATAATTTATTTCGATGATGTTGCTATTTGCGCGGAAACGGAAGACGAACACGATCGGATAATGGATAAAGTAATGGAAAGAGCACGTAAATACAATATTAAATTTAACCCGGATAAAATTCAGTATCGGAAACACGAAGTTAAATTTATGGGTCATATTTTATTTGATGGAAAATTTAAAGCAAATTTAAAGTATCGGGACGCGATTTTAAAGATGAAAACGCCGGAGGATAAAGCGGCTGTGTCAAGATTCTTGGGTATTTTGAAATATTTAGCGAAGTTTATTCCGAATTTGTCAAAGCAATCGGCGCATTTGCGGGATCTCACGCGAAACAATGTGAAATTCGAATGGAAGGAAAATCATGATCGGGAATTCAGGGAATTGCGTAATGTCGTAACATCGGAGCCAGTATTGGCGATTTATGATCCGAAATTGCCAGTCATTGTGCAAACGGATGCGTCCCAAGATGGATTGGGTTGCGTAATCATTCAGAATGGACACCCAGTAGCATATGCGTCTCGGACGTTAAGCAAGAGTGAACAAAAGTGGGCTCAAATCGAAAAAGAGTTATTGGCAATTGTTTTCGCATGTCAGCGATTTCATTATTTCTTGTATGGGCGTCAATTTACGGTGGAAAGTGATCACAAACCGTTGGAAACACTAGTCAAGCGGGATATTGATGATGTGACAATGCGGCTTCAGCGAATGCTCATGGCACTTTTGAAATATCCAAAGATGACTGTTGTTTACAAACCGGGCAAAGAAATGCTCGTAGCTGACTGCCTGTCACGGGCCCAATTATCAGAATGTCATGAAGACACGGATTTAACGGGGATAATACATGCAGTAACTAAAGCAGCGTGTTTATCGGAAGAAAATTATGATTTGTATCGTTCAATCATTGAACGTGATGAAAATTTGTTACGAATTTGTCAATATGTTGAGAAGGGTTGGCCAAATTACCATCTACTGGATGATTTAAGCCGGGTATTCCACAAATTCAAAAATGAGCTTCATTTTGAGAATGGCTTGCTATTTCGTGATCATCGACTAGTTATTCCAAAAGAATTACAAGGAAAACTTAGTAAGTGGTTGCATGCACCACATTTGGGAATCGAGAAAACACTAGCACGTGCAAGAATGCATTATTACTGGCCAAACATGAACGGTCAGATAAAAGAAATGGTTACATCTTGTGCCATTTGTGAAAAGTTCACGCGTAACAATCAAAAAGAGGAGCTGGTTCAAGAAGAGCTACCGAAGTATCCATTTCATATAGTGTCAATGGATGTGTTCGAGTATACGGGACAGGATTTCTTGTCTGTGATTGATGCGTATTCGGGTTTTATAATTGTGGAACATTTAAAAGACAAAACAGCGCGTCATATCATCGCGAAGTTAGAGGTTAATTTTGACAAACTGGGATACCCAACGGTAATTAAAGCGGATAACATTCCATTTAACTCGCGTGAATCTGGAAAATTCGCAAACGATTATAATATTGTCATGAAATTTTCAAGCCCTCGGTACCCACAAAGCAATGGTTTAGCCGAGAAGGGTGTTGCGATTGCTAAAAATATTTTGAAACGTTGTGTTGAAGAGAGAGACACGGAAAGGTATCAATATCGAATTTTGGAATATAACA
>OZ012664.1:5016578-5019078 GCA_963942545.1 Oxycera nigricornis
GAAATATATATGCACATATATATATATATATATATATATATATATATATATATATATATATAAATATATATATATATATATATATATATACATGCATATATATATAAATATCACTAATCAGAACTGCACTAATAATAGTGCAGTACTTTGTTATTCTGCATTAATAATAATGCAGAATAACAAGTGAAGTAATAGCTGACTTCACTAGCGACTGACCAACACCTCGACTGACTAGCTCAACAATGACCGACAGACTAGCTTGCGGTCTAGAAAGTCGGGTCTATTTATCGGCATGGACAACAACTAACCCACGAGCCCTAGGGACCTGCAAGAAAAGGTGATCAGCATTTTTAGAATGGGAAATATATATGCACACATATATATATTCATATATATATATATACATGCATATATATATATAAATATCACTAATCAGAATTGCACTAATAATAGTGCAGTCACTTGTTATTCTGCATTAATAATAATGCAGAATAACAAGTGAAGTAATAGCTGACTTCACTAGCGACTGACCAACACCTCGACTGACTAGCTCAACAATGACCGACAGACTAGCTTGCGGTCTAGAAAGTCGGGTCTATTTATCGGCTGGGACAACAAAGAACCCACGAGCCCTAGGGACCTGCAAGACAAGGTGATCAGCATTTTTAGAATGGGAAATATATATGCACACATATATATATATTTATATATATATATATACACATGCATATATATATAAATATCACTAATCAGAACTGCACTAATAATAGTACAGTCACTTGTTATTCTGCATTAATAATAATGCAGAATAACAAGTGAAGTAATAGCTCACTTCACTAGCGACTGACTAACACCTCGACTGACTAGCTCAACAATGACCGACAGACTTGCTTGCGGTCTAGAAAGTCGGGACTATTTATCGGCTGGGACAACAAAGAACCCACGAGCCCTAGGGACCTGCAAGAAAAGGTGATCAGCATTTTTAGAATGGGAAATATATATGCACACATATATATTTATTTATATATATATATTAATATGCACATGCATATACATATATATAGATAAATATCACTAATCAGAACTGCACTAATAATAGTGCAGTCACTTGTTATTCTGCATTAATAATAATGCAGAATAACAAGTGAAGTAATAGCTGACTTCACTAGCGACTGACCAACACCTCGACTGACTAGCTCAACAATGACCGACAGACTTGCTTGCGGTCTAGAAAGTCGGGTCTATTTATCGGCTGGGACAACAAAGAACCCACGAGCCCTAGGGACCTGCAAGAAAAGGTGATCAGCATTTTTAGAATGGGAAATATATATGCACACATATATATTTATTTATATATATATATATTAATATGCACATGCATATACATATATATAGATAAATATCACTAATCAGAACTGCACTAATAATAGTGCAGTCACTTGTTATTCTGCATTAATAATAATGCAGAATAACAAGTGAAGTAATAGCTGACTTCACTAGCGACTGACCAACACCTCGACTGACTAGCTCAACAATGACCGACAGACTTGCTTGCGGTCTAGAAAGTCGGGTCTATTTATCGGCATGGACAACAAAGAACCCACGAGCCTTAGGGACCTGCAAGAAAAGGTGATCAGCATTTTTAGAATGGGAAATATATATGCACACATATATATTTATTTATATATATATATATATTAATATGCACATGCATATACATATATATAGATAAATATCACTAATCAGAACTGCACTAATAATAGTGCAGTCACTTGTTATTCTGCATTAATAATAATGCAGAATAACAAGTGAAGTAATAGCTGACTTCACTAGCGACTGACCAACACCTCGACTGACTAGCTCAACAATGACCGACAGACTAGCTTGCGGTCTAGAAAGTCGGGTCTATTTATCGGCATGGACAACAAAGAACCCACGAGCCCTAGGGACCTGCAAGAAAAGGTGATCAGCATTTTTAGAATGGGAAATATATATGCACACATATATATATTCATATATATATATACACATGCATATATATATAAATATCACTAATCAGAACTGCACTAATAATAGTGCAGTCACTTGTTATTCTGCATTAATAATAATGCAGAATAACAAGTGAAGTAATAGCTGACTTCACTAGCGACTGACCAACACCTCGACTGACTAGCTCAACAATGACCGACAGACTAGCTTGCGGTCTAGAAAGTCGGGTCTATTTATCGGCTGGGACAACAAAGAACCCACGAGCCCTAGGGATCTGCAAGACAAGGTGATCAGCATTTTTAGAATGGGAAATATATATGCACACATATATATATATTTATATATATATATACACATGCATATATATATAAATATCACTAATCAGAACTGCACTAATAATAGTACAGTCACTTGTTATTCTGCATTAATAATAATGCAGAATAACAAGTGAAGTAATAGCTCACTTCACTAGCGACTGACCAACACCTCGACTGACTAGCTCAACAATGAC